>JAOSBN010000005.1:22789273-22804175 GCA_027563595.1 Erythroxylum suave
AATTAGTTGTTAGTCTAGTCAGCTTAGCGGTTATTTTTAGCAAGTCAGTTAGCCTTATTCTTTTGTATATAAACATTGTATTCGCTGCTTTTCAATCAATGAGAAAACAGTTATCACAAATTCCACATCCCAAATCATCGATACAAACTAGCTCTGATACTATATTAGAAGGTCTAACTCACCCCTAAATGCTAACTCAAAAGGGGAAGGTTTGCATATTATTATAAATTGTTGAATGCTTTCATACTTATCAGATGTGGGATTCCTGATAGAATCAAAATACAGTTCTTCAATATTGATCCTACATTGATTGTGAGTAGAACAAGTTGCATGCTTATTTTCTTCATAAACTCTATATCAATAACGTTGAATATCATTTTCCTCTTCAAAATTCAAAATATTAACTTAGTATTTATATTAAAAAGATAAGATTCGTTGGTATCTCTTACGATAAGTATACAATATATTTAGATTTAAGTATTATTTACCATAAACTTGTAAGTGAAACTCATTATTAGAATCTTAAAAAATTAAAACTAAGAACAATTACATTTGTACTTGTTTTTCTTAAAATTTATATTCACAATCATTTTTTAGTTTAAAAGTACAATTCTTTATCACAACAAATCAATTATGATAATTAATTCTATTAATACTTTATACAAGGATTGAATAAACAAGATATTGAATCATATATACACACATTAGATATGTATATAGATGATATAATCTTAGGGGGATGTAATGAAATTATTTCTGCATGTCATCTATTCTTAGTCATGGGCTCAACCCACAAATAGTTAAAAAGCTAAAAGTTGCTTTGCGACCATAGTGACCTAAAATAATTTAATAATATATGACTATACACTTACACTAATCGTTTCTGTTTTCTTCTAATTTATTAAAATATGTTTTGTATAATAACATTTTTGGTAAGTTAGATAAAAATATTATGGAAAATGTCATAAGGGTTTTAAAAAGACAAACTAATATACTCTTTTTTATTAAGTTAACGTAAGAACAATGGGAAAAAAAAGGTTGCTTTAGAAATATATTGGAAATTGTTTGCAATGAATTATTATTAATATTGAACAATCAAATCAAAATGTAACTTTTTTTCTGTTTAAATAAACGTTTTTTCTTTGGGCTTTTGATACCACTTAACATGATTAATAATAGATAATTCATTCTTTAGTTTTTGAAGTTCTGCTATAATATAATTATTATAAATAAAGCTGAGAGTACATTTTAAATTTTATCATAATATAGATAGAATTTAATATTTTAGAGTATTTAATTGCAAGTTTAATTTTTTAAAATATTTAAAACACAGTTTAAGTGAATGAAAAATTAGCTGTGCTTATATTTCTTACATCATTACTACCATGTCATTTAAATTATTTTAAAAATATATTAATGAATCCCACCGCAAGTTGAATAAATGACATTGTAAATGTTTTCCCAAAAATAGAGCTCGAGGTTGTGTTGTAGACCTTTTTGGAGACTGTGGTTGCCGTGCGAGGTTGGTTCGAGGTAGTCATCGAGATCGGATAAAGAGAAATTAACAATTTAACAAAGATATATTTAGGGTTTGAAGTAGCACTATACATTTTTGTGCTTGATCGAGATACAGACATATGAGAGAGGTACACGTTCATTAGGAGAATTTTTTAGATAAAAAGCTTCAATTCAACCATATTAGTAAATAGTTGTACTTTAGTAATTAGAATTCCATGTTGAGTTTGTAAAGATTCGCAACATGATCTCATTGGTACAGTCAGTGAGGAGATTTCCTAAGGAGAATTTGCAAATCTAGGACTTGGTTTTAAAGGTTGTCTATTTGTTCCCATATTTGATCCTGATTAGTGAGAATTTCTAATATCTTGGTCCTCCAAGAAGCAAAATTGCACAGAGCTTTCGACCACTGAAGTGGAATACATAGAACTTCTAGTTATTGTGCTCAAATCTTCAATGAAGCATCAACTACATGATTTTTTAAAAAACTTTTCTCATATTCCTATATTATATGAAAATACGAGTGCTGTAAATTTTTTTCTAAAAATCCTGTGCAGCATTCTAGGACTAAGCATATAGAAATCAAACATCATTTTCTTAGAGATGATATTTTAGAAGGAACATTGATCTTTTGCATGTTACTGAGAATCAAGTAGCTGACATTTTCACTAAGCCACTCACTGAAGATAGATTTTGCATGTTAAGAAAATAGCTTACATTTAAAGACACACGTGAAGTTCTGACAAGCGGCTGTATGGATCTGTTAGAAGATATGCAAACGATCACATTCCCTATAGTAGCATACGATCATTCATCTTTACAAGAGATCAATGATCTAGAAACGCCTAATATACCATAAACAAAATTCTCTCCTTTACTCACCCTCATTATTATTCGAAGCGTCGCTCTTGACTCTCTGTATTCAAACTCTTTGTTTTCATCTCAAATCTTCTAGATCTCATCCATTGCTCTTACTATGGCACGAACTAAATCAAAAGGACAAAAGAAAACTCCAACTTTTACTCATGATCATGGTAAAGCTCATATTACTGAACCTATCTCCTATAAGCCCTAAGTATTAGAAGTGCACTAGGTTATAAATGATGATGATTCAGATGAAGAATATTCTTGGTTGATTAGACAACCACAAATTAGAGGAAGTCTTGCAAAGCAAGCTAAGAAATTTTTTTTAAAAAAAGAAAACCCTGATGCTGAAAAGAAAAAGGCAGAAGAATCCAGAAAAAGAAAAAGGGAAGAAATAAAGAAGGGAAAAGCGCATGTGACTTAAGAAACTATTGATAAGTTGCTTCATAAAGAGATGATTCTTAAAGAAAAAAGCGTAAAAAAGATAAAAATAGTTGTGCAAAAAGGAAAGACATCAATATCACAAAAAATGTTTCAGTTAGCGGAAGTTGAAGTTTGCTATAAAATGTAGTACAAAAAAAGAAAGGTGGTTGTTGGGCGGATCTTCCCTCCCATGATGTTTGATGACATAGTCTGAAAAACAATGTTTAGGTAGACAAAAGATCTAAAAGAGTAGCAGAAAACTTAGATCCTGCTCTAGACCAACAAATTCCTATGCCTTCTCAAGATGAAAATAGTGCAATCTTTAACAATAGCTAAAGGATATTCAAGCCAACCAAGAACAAATGCGAGAACAAATAGATAGCATACAGAATCGACTTTTTGACATGCAGATTTTACTCAGAAGAATCCTTGAATCTCTTAAATAAATCTATTGCTATTTGCTTTCTACTTGGCTTGTTTATACTAATAATTTTGTTTGATGCAATACTTACTCTTTCTCTCTATTTCATTTTTTTATATTAATTTCACTTCCTCCTATACTTTATTATTTTTTATAATAATAAAGGGAGGGAGTTTATGTGGATATATTTTTTGCATATTTCCCAATGCTTCCTCAATTATATATGTGATTGATTATGATGTTAAACTTGTGAAAAAATGTAATATATAAACGATAGGTTCCTTTCTTAAAAGATAGACTCCTTTTAATTATGTCTGAACATATAAAAGCCACAAGTATCTTTCGAAATCATCTATTATCTTTTTTAATTTTGAAAAATATATCTATTATTGCTTGTCATCATTAAAAAAAGGGAGATTGTTAGCTCAAGGTTTATGATTAACTATTTTGATGATAACTATATAATATTTCAAAATTCAAATTGGATTTATTTCCTTGTATAATTAACAGTATAATTCTCAAAAGAAATAAAATCATAAGAAATACGTTTTCTTTCTTGTAGGAACCTTCATTATGAACTTACCTTATTAGAAATGGTTTATCCGAAAGGATCCTACTAATTATAAAAGTTGTATATTAGTCCCGTGATTACTAAAAGATTTTTAGCAACAATGACATCGAAGTTATTCAGATTTAAATCCATACCGTTGATGAAAGATGCAAGTGAAGCAACGACTAGTTGAAGAAATTGATTATTTAAGGAAGAGCAACAAAAATTGTGAAGCAATAGACATACCCAGACTTTCGAAACAATTGAGTAGCATTTATATTATTGAGAGTCATATCATTCTTATTGTTCCTTAGAAAGTGAAATCACTCTATTAAGAGATGAACTATTATTTTATTTTTCTGTGAGATGTTAGAAGCTTGTTATACACTTCAAGTGTGGAAGGTTGGATAAACTTGAAAATTATATACTGGTGAGCTTGGAAAGGCTCGTCAAATTTAATATTTGAATTTTTATAGTGAAACACTCAAGTTGGATACTTGGGGACTGGACGTAGGTTTGGGTTGTAAACTGAACTAGTATAAATCGACTGCGTCCTTTCTCTCTCTCTTTCATTATCTTTTATATTTCCGTATTATAATGTGTGTGTGTTCATTTCAAGAAGAAGCTCCTTCACTTTTATAATAGATCCTTTCTGTTTTCAACAAACTGACGATTCCTTTCAGTTTTAATAGGCACATTTTGTTTTAAAATTGTTTTAACATGATTCATCATTCAATAGGCTCCTTTCGTTTAAGTAGGGTCCTATCCCATAAAAGGTTCCTTTCATTTAAGTGGAGTCCTATCCCACAAAAGGCTTCTATCTCCTCTAAGAAGCAAAATTGCACAGTGCTTTCGATGACTGAAGCATAATACATAAGAGTTGCTAGCTGTTGTGCTAAAATCTTTAATGAAGCTTCAACTACATGATTTTTCTCTAAACTTTTCTCATATTCCTATATTATGTGAAAACACGAGTGTAATAACTTTTCTAAAATTCATGTGCATCATTATAAGACTAAGCATATAAAAATCAAACATCATTTTCTTAGAGATCATATTTTATAAGGAACCATTGATCTTTTGCATGTTAATACTTAGAATCAAGTAGTTGACATTTTCACCAAGCCACTCACTGAAAATAGATTTTGCGTGTTAAAAAAAGAGCTTGCATTTAAAGACACACGTAAAGTTCTGACAAGCGGCTGTATAGATCTGTCAGACGATATGCAAATGATCACACTTCTTATATTAACGTACGATCGTTCATCTTCACACGAGATCAACGATCAAGAAATGCCTAATATGCCATAAACAAAATTCTCTCCTCTACTCAAACTCATTGTTATACAAAGCATCGCTCTTGACTCTTTGCATTCTGACTCTTTGTTTTCATCTCAAATCTTCTATACCTTATCCATCTCTCTTATTATGGCACCAACCAAATCAAAAGGACAAAGAAAACTCCAATTTTTACTAATAATCATTGTGAAACTCATATTACTAAACCTATCTCCTCTAAGCCCCAAGCATTAGAAGTGCATTGGGTTGTAAATGATGATGATTCAGATAAATAACACTCTCGGTTGATTAAACAACCACGAACCATAGGAAGTCTTGCAAAGCAAGCTAAGAAAATTTCTGAAAAAAAGAAAACCTTGATGTTGAAAAGAAAGAGTAAGACAAATCTAGAAAAGGAAAAAGGAAGAAATAAAAAAGGGAAAAGTGCATGTGACTGAAGAAACTATTGATAAGTTGTTTTCATGAAGAGATGATTCTTAAAGAAAAAGGGTAAAGAAGATAAAAATAGCTACACAAAAAGGAAAGACATCTATACCACAAAAAATGTTTCAATCAGTGGAAGCTGAAGTTCGCTATAAAATGCAGTACAAGAAAAGAAAGGTGGTTAATGGGCAGATTTTGCCTCCCATGACATTTGATGACATAGATTGAAAAACAATGTTTAAGTAGACAAAAGATCTAAAAGAGTAGCAGAAAACTTAAATCCTGCTTCGGACTAACAAACTCCTATCCCTTCTTAAGATGAAAATAGTGCAAATCTTTAATAACAGCTGAAGGATATTCAAGCCAATCAAGAACAAATGCGAGAACAAATAGATAGCATGCGTAATCAACTTCTTGACATGCAGATTTTGCTCAGAAGAATCCTTGAATCTTTTAAATAACTCTATTGCTATTTGCTTTCTACTTGGCTTATTTATACTAATGATTTTGTTTTATGCAATATTTACTCTCTCTCTATTTCATCTCTATTTCATTCTTTTTATTTCACTTCCTCATTATACTTTGTAATTTTTTATAATGAGAAAGGGAGAGAGTTTATGTAGATATATTTTTTACATATTTCTCAATGCTGCCTCGATTATATATGTGATTGATTCTGATGTTAAACTTGTGAAAATATGTGATATATAAATGATAGGTTCCTTTCTTAAAAGATATACTCTTTCTAATTATATCTGAACATATAAAAGTCACATGTATCTTTTGGAATCATCTATTATCACTTTGAATTTTGAAAAATATATCTATTATTGCTTGTAATCATAAAAAAAAAGGGAGATAGCTCAAGGTTTATGATTAACTATATAATATTTCAAAATTCAAATTGGATTTATTTCCTTATATAATTAATGGTGTAATTCTTAAAAGGAAATAAAATCTTAAGAAATACGTTTTCTTTCTTGCAGGAACTTTCATTAT
This sequence comes from Erythroxylum suave, assembly GCA_027563595.1. Classification (NCBI taxonomy): domain Eukaryota; kingdom Viridiplantae; phylum Streptophyta; class Magnoliopsida; order Malpighiales; family Erythroxylaceae; genus Erythroxylum; species Erythroxylum suave. Next base: position 22,795,768 of record JAOSBN010000005.1, read on the forward strand.
GAACTTACCTTATTAGAAATGGCTTATCTGAAAAGATCCTATTAATTATGAAGGTCGTATATTAGCCCCGTGATTACTGGAAGAATTTTAGCAATGATGACATTGAAGTTATTCAGATTTAAATCCATCCAGTTAACTAAAGATGTAAGTGAAGCAATGACTAGTTGAGGAAATCAACTATTTAAGGAAGAGCAACAACACTTATGAAGCAATGAACATACTTAAACTTTCGAAACATTTGAGCAACATCTATATTCTTGAAATTTATATCATTCTTATTGTTCCTTAGAATGTGAAATCACTCTATCAAAAAAGAAATTGTTATTTTATTTTTCTGTGAGATTTTAGAAGCTTGTTATACACTTCAAGTGTGGAAGGTTGGATAACTTTGAAAATTATGTACTCATAAGCTTGGAGAGGCTCGTCAAATTTAATATTTGAATTTTTATAGTGAAACACTCAAGTTGGATACTTGAGGACTGGACGTAGGTTTAGGTTGTAAGTCGAACCAGTATAAATCGACTGCGTCTTTTTCCTCTCTCTTTCATTATCTTTTATATTTCACTCCTAAGAGGCTCTTGTTGTTTAATAGGCTTTAGACAGGCTGCTACTGTTTTTATTCGTTAACTAGGATCTGTTTATTATACAAATTGAAGGCACTTGCAAAATTTTTATAAGTCACATAGAATTTAGCCCCCTCTTTCTTATGTTTGCTAAATCACATTTGTACCAACATTGGCAACCAACCTAACAACTATAACTACTTTATTTTGACTTTGGTGGTTCTGCTTAAGTTTGAAAACTACTTAATTGTTAAGGCGAAGGAGCTTAAGTTTAATTAGAGATTTTGTGTAGGGTTGAGTTTCATAATAATCTAGAAAATAATTTCCCAAATTGAAATAAATTATATTAGGAATTTTAGTTAAAATTTTAATTAACATATTTAAGATAAAATAATTAAATTAATATAATAATCAATTTTAAAAATAATTTAAAATAAACATTAGTGATAACATGGACACATAAATGAAGAAAATTTCAACTTCGATTAATCTGTTGTCCACTTCAAATCTATTTTGAATGTTTTAAAAAGTTATAAGATTTAAATTAAATATTTTGAAGTGATAAAGTAAAAATTGTATTATGATAAAAATAATAAAATGTAAAATACACTTTAGATTACGATTGAATTATTCATACTTTTTTCAATGAAGGAATATCCTATTAGATAAAAATAGTTCATCAAGAATACAGTCAAACAAATATATAATAATATTAATTATTAAGTAGGTATTGTCATTTAACAAGAATTATCTTGTACGAAAGCCAATGTTTATTAAAATTAGCGAATACAATGAAAGTGCTTACTAATTATTGGAATTTTGGCATGTACGATGCTATTTTGAAGAGGTAGCTATTGGCTCGTGGTAGAAGACAAAAATCAAAAGCAACACTGGAGTAGTGGAGACCTGTCAATTGCGACCGTAATGCTTCACTTTGAGTGGTTCTCTAAGAAAGTTACGATGTAGCTAAAGTAAAGCTCACTCATTTTCTCCGAATCTTTGTTCCACTTTCTAGTACGTGTGAGGTCAGAAATGAGATACTTTTTCTATACAAAATAACTTAGTTTTTGTTTATTTTAATTTATGTATTCTATTAGATTAAAAGTTTTCGTTTCTTTACAGAAAGAAGTCATAAAAGTGAAAATTTTCTTCTAAAAGTAAACTCTAAGTATGCTGATCCTTTCCTTCAAAAAATTCCTTAGATTTGAAGATTTCATTTGTTATTGCTGTCCAGCAAATGGCTTCAGCATCTGAAAACTGGCGCCATAGAAAATGTAACTTTGTTTTTGTTTTTATGTCTGTCTATACGTAAGATTTTACATCGGTTAAAGAAGAGAACGAAGTACGATTTATAAGGGTACAAACATCTCTTCTCTATAGACACATTTGCATCATTCATTATTCTTCCAGTTAAGAGTTGCTCTCACATGTCTCCAAGATAAGGCATATTGGATGACGTGATGTTAGATTTATCGGTATGCAAGTTACATTACCGAATATTAATTCAAGATAATTTTTTTTGTTGGTGAAATTGTTCCAGCAGGAGTCCACTATGAGTTATTTAGACATTGAAACGAAAAATTAAGGGAGTGTTTGTTTTTATTTTTATTTTTCAATCTCTTTCGCAATAATCAGACCTTTCTAGCGAATACTTTTTCTGTAGAAAGTTAGATGGAAATAAATACGGGGAGACTGTCTAACGAAAATTTGTGGCTGCCTTGGTACGAGAATACAAGATTATATGATGTCTAGAAACAAGGCACGTTCTCTCAAGGGAAGACAGATGTGCAGCTCTGCCTAAGAAGAAAGTACGGAAGCTCAAAGCGGATCCTACGGATGGTTACGTGGTGAAAACGCAGACGTTAAGTGCGTTTTGGGTCGGGGTCAAAGGACACACAAGAAAGCCAATGATAATGAACCTGTTCTGTTCCTTACGTAACTGATTACATAAATAACGTTCACAATCATTGAAATCAGACATGAAATAGGTTCATAGCGTAAGTAACGGTGATAGACGAAAGTCCCAAGCCACCCTTAGACCAGACGCGTCATCACGAACGTCACTGCTTGCTTTGTCTGTATCAAGAAGTAGCATTAAATAGGTAAAGATTTCAAAAAGCCCTGTGGAAATTTCTTACTTATTAAATGGGAGTGTAACTTTGGATACGTGGAGATCAAGTTTCCGAGTTTCATTTGACCCTGCGGTGGACTAAAGCAATTTTATCCAGTCTAATTTTGTTTAATGTTTAATATCAAAATTGTTTTGACCATTAGACATGAATTTAGTGTGTCAGTCCAATGATTTAAAATAAAATTATTTGAATATCATAAAGAGTAGAGTGGAGTGGCATTTATATTTAATTGTGTACAAATTTCTACATGATTTAAATTAAATTGGATGCTTGAAAAGAGTAATAAAGAAAGACAGACTGCATCAGGCTGATGATTTATATGAAATTTTTAATCCGCAAAATTTTCATGTATGGTAGTCCTTTTTATTCATTTATCTTCTTTTTCTTGGAAAATTTAAGAACCTGACAGTTGGTTTGCGTGTTTCAAACTCTTGCCGCACGGTCTTCCTCAAGTAAATAAGAATCCGTTAAAAAAAAATCATATACTAAAGAAAATCAATTTTCTTATCCTCTAAAACACCTCTCCAAGAAATCTCCCATTTCCCATGAAAGTACCCGACGCAGCTCCTCCTCTATATAATTCATTTTCTCCTCCTTTCTTACTCCACAAACATCTCTTGTCTCAACAATCTTCTATATTACAACTTGTTATCTTCTCTCCATCCTCCAAACTTCCTAATTCTACTTCTTCTTTCATGGCTACCTGTGTTGACACTTCTATATCAGACACCTCACAACTTTCTCGGGATCCAAAAAGGTCTCAACCCGATGATCATGCCTTGAAGTACGTCAACTTTTGCCGACCCAGCTGCTCTGACCGTGTTTCTTGCATACCCTTTACCAAGAATCAATCCAAAATCAAGCAGACGTCCGCGTTCGTTGATGGTCTTGATCGAGAAAAGGAAGAGAAAGATGACCCATGGCTCAAAATGCAAGAAGAAGCCAAGTCAGACGTTGAACAGGAACCAATATTGTCGGGTTATTACTACGCATCGATTCTGTCTCAGAAATCCCTCGAACGGGCGTTGGCCAATCATCTTTCCATAAAGCTGAGTAATTCTACCCTTCCCAGCAGTTCTCTGTTTGATCTTTTTGTTGGAGTTCTTGAAGAGAGCGAAGAGATAATCAGGACTGTGAGGGAAGATTTAAGAGCTGTAAAGGAGAGAGATCCAGCATGTATCAGCTACGTGCACTGTTTCTTGAATTTCAAAGGGTTTTTGGCATGTGAAGCACATAGAATAGCTCATAAATTGTGGAATCAAGGAAGAAAAGTGTTGGCTTTGCTAATACAGAACAGAGTTTCCGAGGTGTTTGCAGTTGATATTCATCCAGGAGCAAAGATTGGAAGAGGGATTTTGCTTGATCACGCAACGGCAGTAGTTGTAGGAGAAACAGCGGTGATTGGGAACAATGTGTCAATTTTGCACAATGTGACATTAGGAGGCACTGGTAAGGTTTGTGGTGATAGGCATCCAAAGATCGGTGATGGTGTGTTGATTGGAGCTGGGACTTGTGTCTTGGGTAATATTAAGATTGGTGACGGTGCCAAAATTGGTGCTGGTTCAGTTGTGTTAAAAGAAGTACCACCAAGAACCACTGCCGTTGGCAACCCAGCTAAGTTGATTGGTGGCAAGGAAAATCCAGTGAGGCTTGAAAAAATTCCTAGTTTTACCATGGACCACACTTCACATATCTGTAATTGGTCTGATTATGTTATTTAGATACAGGAACAGGACGATGAGAATCCAAGTTCTCCAATTAGACAAACAGGGTATGCCTTGTTTTGATTTTCCTGCGGCGGTATGTATTGCCTGGAAGATATGTTAGCAATAATGAAACATGCTGTGAGCTATTTCCTGACCTTACTCCCATTTCTACTAGTCTTGGAATAGTTATTTAGAACTTTATTGCTATTTGTGCTGGATTTATCTTTCTCCGTTGTCCATGCTTCTCAAGAAAAGGTCGTCTGCTGTTGTGGTGGAACATGCAATATCTATCTAACAATTGGTTCAAATGAAGTTATTGTCAGTGAACTGAACTGTCGCTTGTAACATAGCCTCTTTCTTTTCGATGGGAATTAGGACAAAAGTTTGGTATGTAACATGTAACGATATCGCAATTGCGTATCTCGGATCGAACATGAAAGGACAATAAATGAAGAAATGCAGAAAATACTTGATTTCGATTCCATAACTTCAAACGAGCTTTCTGAAACTGAAACAAGCGTGAATCCTCCCTCGTCTTCAAGGGAATTGTTTATCGGGATGCGATCAACATCTTTCTACAATTTTCTCAAAACGTAAGCTCTCATAACGGGTCAGAGAATCCTTATACTTACGAATAATTTGAGCAATTGTAGGAGACCTTAACCTTTATATACGACTTCCATATCGAGCTTCCTCATCACAGGCTCGATATGGGTCCGATCCACACTTGACCGGGATCTATTTTTCACCTAGACGTTGGCCCATTGATTTAGATCATTTATTAAGTCACTTTATTATCTTTATCCGGATTAGATTACATAACTTAACGAATAAGTTATTTGAAAAACTAAAAAATGCAATTAAATATTGTCCAACTTTATGAGAAAAGTAAAAAAAATCCAACATTTTTTCCTTGGATAATACTTAATTGTGGTATTGACTCAAGTTAAAAACAGTTTTAAAAACTCGGTTAAGTTACTCTACTATATTAGTTGATTAAGTTTAAAAACAAAATATTTGATCCAAAGATAACGAAAGTCTATCATTCTGTCCTGCAAGCCTTTCGATATCGAAAAGTATCAAATACAAATGTCATGTGCGACACAGTTCCAATACAATCATGTATACCTAATATCTCACTAACATAAATGGAAAAATGAAGTGTGACAAACCGTGATGATATGTTTATAATCTAAATTATATCATCTTCATTTATAGGTCTCGATTTCTTCAACTTTATGCTAAACTGCATTAGAGAAATCATGTTTTCTCTCACCAAATGCTATACACAATTAGAGAAAACTTGTTTCCTCTCACCAAATGCTAAACAACATTAGAAAAAACCTTTGTGTTCTCTTACTGAATGCTAACTTGCATTAGAGAACCTTTATAAGATTAAAAATTTATATCTCCCAATGTCATGTCAAACTTTATGGATATCTGTATAAAACTAAATGTGTTCAAATGATATAGGCTCAAGGTCAATTTGTATATATGCCCAATAACCTTTAAATGTTTAAGATTAACACAAATCTTAAGACTTTCATACGTATTATGACAATGTATGATAACACCTATTACTGAGGATAACTAATGATCATCTTTATTGATGAACTATTATACCGTCATAATACATCAAATGTATAAATGTATAAATGTAAATGGAGCAAACATAACGATCCTCTAACTAACAGTGCCTAAGGACTTTAAAACATACATACTGTATACTTGTATTTGAAACACATATGGGTGAAGTCGTTTAGTTAAAGTATCGACTAATAGTTTCTCAATCCTTAAATGCTTTAAACCTTAATGTCACCTTTTCGTGTCAACTCCTTTATGGTCAAAAATTTGACCTTCAAATGCATAGAACCTGTGATGTTCTCATTGTTGCTAAACAACATAGTAGTAAGATTATCACAATACAACAAAATGGGTCTAGCCATTGAATCAACCACAAACAACCCATAAATTAAGTTTTTGAGCTAAACCATATATGAAGCAGCCCCATAACATGCACTCTGTATGCATGGTCGAGGAAATCACCAGTGTCTACTTGACACTCTTCTACGGCGTTGTACCATTTGCGAACTTAAAATTGTAATCTTAAGTAGACTTTTGATCATTCGAACACATAGCTAAAATATGAATCTGAATTTCCTATGACGTTTAATCTGTTGACTTTTCTATGTGTCAACATATAATCTTTGATTCTTTTTAATTATCTCAATACTTGCTTGACTGCATTTCAATGGTCTATACTTGGGTTAACCGGATATTGATCAAATGGTCTAATAGTAAATGCAATGTCCCATCTAGTACTTACTGAGCATACATCAAGCTATCAATCGTACTAGAATATAAAACATTCCTCATAACCTCTCTCTTTACTTTATTCCTTGGATATGGTGCGAAAAATTATCTGTCACTATTAGAGATAGATGCTACAACAACTTTACAGTTAATCATGTTAAACCTTTATAACATAAGCTCAATATATGCACTATGTGAGAGGTCTGATGAGTATTGAGATCTGTCTCGGTGAATCTGAATACCTAGGACAAAAGATGTTACACCAAGGTCCTTGATGTCAAAGTTCTTAACCAAAAGTTGCTTCACTTCATACAACATGGTCAAGTAATTTTACGTAACATGTTGTGATAAGAAAGTAACTTTGCTCCCCCTGACCTCATAGTATAAGCATCTTTTTAACTTTATTTTCCATGAAGTCAAAAGAGGTCAAACCATATCAAATGTAAGGTATCATTTTCAGGAGGTCTGATGTAAGTCATGTATTGATCTGTATAACGCACAAACCATGTCAGTTCCATCTAGATCTTGAAATCCTTCAAGTTGTACCATAAAGAAGTTTGAAACAGTTATGTGGGAGCAAGGCTATAACAAGACTATTTCAAATCACTGTGTTTTTGTACAAAAATTCTCTGGTGATGATTTCATTATCCTTTACTTTATGTTGATTGTTGGCCAAAATATCAACATGATTAACAATTTGAAGAAGCAGCTAAGCAAGTCTTTTGCCATGAAAGACTTGGGGCTAGCAAAATAGACTCTTGGCATGACGATTATCAGAGATAGGGGGACTAAGAAATTATGGTTATCACAAAATAAGTACATTGAGAAAGTACTTCAAAAGTTTAACATGGATAAAGCTAAAGCGGTTAGTTGTCCTCTTTCTAATCAATTTAGGCTGAGTATAAAGCAATGTCTTTAGATGGATGAAAAGAAGGAAGAGATGATGAAAGTCCCCTATGCTTCTACAGTTGGAAGTTTAACGTAAGTCATGGTATGTACATGGTCAAATATAGCTCACGCAATTGGGGTAATGAGTAGGTTCCTTTCAAATCTTGGTAAGGAACATTAGGATGTTGTGAAGTGGATTCTCAGATGTGTTTGTGGTACGTCCAAAATATGATTATGTTTTGGAGCTACCAAGCTTGTGTTAGTTGGTTACACAGATGCAAACATGGCTAGTGATGTTGACTCAAGGAACTCTATTTTAGGTTACCTAATTATCTTTGCAAGAGGAGTCGTGTCATAGCAATCAAAATTGTAGAAATGTGTTGCTCTATCCACCTCTGAAGTGGAATTTATTGCTATAAATGAAACAAGCAAAGAGCTCCTATGGATGAAAAAGTTCTTAGATGGAATTGGTTTTCATTAGGATAGATATCAACCGTTTTGCGACCATTAGAGCGCTATTCACGTTGGGAAAAATTCTTCATTCCATTCAAGATCAAAGCATATTGATGTGAGATATCACTAGATGATATAGGTGTTAAAGAAGAAGTTATTGCAGATTAAGAAGATTCATACATATGAGAATGGATCAAATATGATGACAAAATTTCTACCTAGAGGAAAGTTTAAGTTTTGTCTATCATTTGCAGGAATGACAATAAACCCCATTAGCCAGTAGGGGGAGAATTGGAAGGCGGTACCGACTTAATGGGTACCGTCAATGATTTAGACTTATATGTAAAAAAAGG
>JAOSBN010000005.1:22804275-22820326 GCA_027563595.1 Erythroxylum suave
TACTTGTATGTGAATGAGATGAAATAAATGTGCATCTGATATGAAATTGTCATTTGATTCTCAACAAAAGATGAATGGCAGACTTAGGTCCGATGCTTGTTGAGAAACTAATTCTGATTTGTTTGGTAACGAGTTCTAAGGGTCGATTAAGGGTCTTGGGGTTCCGCATCACTGATGACTCTGAAATTTTGTCTGAACGTTCATATAAGATTGTGATATATGGGACATTTAGAAATTGTTGCATTTCATAAAATGCATGCTCAGATAAAGGCATTGTTACTTAAGTTGCCATTATGAAGTGCTTCCACGTAAAACCTAGCTTCGTGATTTTTCTGATTTGGCACGTAGTGCTATGCTCCGTGATTCTGTCTGATTAAGTCTTAAGGGCTAATATCTGTATAAGTCTGTGAGAGACACTCGGTCACAATAAGAAGAAAGAAAATGAGTCTCATGTGTATTGCTGATGCATGATATGAATTATTATAAGTATTAAATATACAATGTGACATGATTGAGTAAGTGTATGTGATCGAATATGAATATATGTTATGTGAAAGAATGTGATGCATGAATTGAGATAACCATCGACAATGGTTACCTCATTGAGTTCGTAAAACTCATCAAAATTGCAGCGTTGTCTTTTCAGGGCCGACTCTATCGAGTAAGATGCTCTACGTGATTTTGGCAAAGAGAAGTCATGGTTCAAAGGTCGACCAGCTGGGATTGGATAGACTATGTGGATTTTCCTCTTTCATGTAGTAATTTTGTACTAGGTTTTAATGATGTACATGTAATCAATGTTGAAAGATACATTGTAGACTTTCGAGTCTGTGAAATGAAATGAGTAAAATGTTGGGTTTCAAAATATTGTGATTTCCATATGATGCTTTATAATGAAAAATGGTATGATGCCATGTGAAGTTTAAGTAGTGATCGAAAGTAGCTCACCTTTATCGTAGGATATGTACCAGAATGACCTTTGGACGTCCCAGTGTGTACCCTGTGGTAAAGGGGTGCTACACTTAGTATAAGCCTAAGTTAAATCATCGAATCTTCCTAAACTTGCAGTGGCTAAAATATTAGAAGTACTTCAACTTTCATCTATTTATTTATAAAAATAAATGCAACTAAATTAAGTAAAGTAAACTAAGTAAATAACACATGTAAAATTAACCAATAAACGAACATAACTCATTAAGTGAAAAATCAAATTATCACATCCTAAACATGTAGCACATAGTCTCTTTAAGTCAAATTTAAAGATCAAGTTAGTTTTCTTCTTCAATTTTGGGAATTGAAATTATAGAGAAATAAGGTAGGTGAAGCAATGGTTTCTTTTACCTTTTCTTTTTCTCTAGAAATGGTATATAAAGGGCTTGTATTTAGTTGCTTGTAGGTATATATTAATCAAATTAAGCTTAGCTATCCATGACGTCACTATAAAATAAAACATACAACCAAGGGTTATAAACTACATAAGACATCATCTTGAAAAGGAATAGACTATGGCTTTTTAAAGAAATTTATTATTATCTATTTTAAGTTCAATCAAATTTCTGACATTTGGTATCACTTGAAAAATATGCGTTAGTAATTTATGATCTGCATGAAAGAAAAATAGCTAAGGAATCAGTATCATATGATAACTCCATTTAATGTATATATGTTGGTAAACCTTGACAAATAATAAGTACCAATACAAAATCATCAATAAATTTCTTAATCTAAGTGAAATCAAGTATTATGTGTTAACTAATCTTTAATACCAAATTCCTCCATTCTATGAGAGATCTCAACTCGAAGAGCTTTTAAGAAGTGAAAAAATATATTATTAAAAATATCTTATAAAATTCTAAAACTTTTTCAAAACTTAAGTTTAATTAAATATGTTTATAAACTCCCGTGACATAAAAAGATGCTAAATATTCAAATAAATTCACTAATTAAAAGAAATGAAAATTTTTTATTAAATGAACTTGAAAATCTTGATAATGAAAGTTTTCTAGATTATTATACTGAAATAAAATAAAGAGCTAAATGAATTTAAGTGAAATAAAAAGCTAATTAAATTGTCGGACTAGAAGTATAAATTATATTTACATTTAGGATTACAAACAAAAAATGAAAATCATAGTAAGAGCAAGCAAAACATAGGGAGGAAAAGCATCAACGTGGAATAAACACCACAGATTAGTAGTGAACATGAAGCAAAAAGGGAAAGAGTGGCTTTATAGTTGTAAAGAGTGGCAAACAAGAGGAGGATAGATCTAGAGTGCAAGCTGGTGATAGGAAATCTAGAGGTCAGAGCTGCAAAGGCACGATAGACATATGCAGTGGAGAGGAGAGTTGAGATTGAATTGAAAATTTGGAGTAGAATAAACACTCAAGAGCAATAGAGGACATTTTAAGGTTTAGGTTATGCTTTACCTTTTATTAATTTTAGTCCTTAAAATTTTGGAAATTTGCACTTAGTTTTGATATTAGACTGATTTTCTAGGTATTAGTAGATATCGGATGGTACCAACCAAAAAGTTCAATATGAAGACTGATACGAAATCGGCATATATCATACCATTTGTGGGGATCAAATCCTTTATGCCCATAACCCTATGCCAACCTTGTTCCAGACAATCCTATCCACACAAATATGTGGGACCCAAAGAAATGTGTGGATGAGATCGTCTAGAACAGGGTTAGCACAGGGTTATGGGCATAAAGGATCTTGTTCCCCATTTGTGGTTGGTACAATATAGTATTTTTCTTTTGGTTAGGGATCATTGTATCCTATCCTTATATAGTTGTATTTTTATGTATTATGAAGATACTTTCTTTTATATATATATATATATATATATATACACATACATATTGATGATCATTATGTTATTTTTAGTCATCCAATTTATCCTATTTTTTTATAATGTAAGTCAAATTCCTAAGACTTATATCAATCTTAAACATTTTAATAGTTATTGGTCATATATACATATTGACTTTAGCCCTACATGGAGAAATTTAGATATTTTGAAAATTTCAAAGATTATAGGACATCAGTGAATATAATTTTTTAATCCTATATAAGTTTTATCTGAAGAAATTTAGCGTCTGGTAAGAGAAAACAAAATTTTTATTGGAATTTAGTATATAGTTAAGTTTGAGATACAAAAGAAAAATGATACATTTCAAATCATACAGATATCATTGTAGTTTGTCACACTCCATTTTTATTCAGTTATTAAGGTATTATATATGCGTAATTGTAATAGATTTCACATATGATACATAGATTTGATATTTTTCAGCATTCAAAATCTTATAGGATCGATGATGGACTTTCATTATCTTTGGAGTAAATGTTTTACACTAGCCATCCATTATTTTGATTTTTTAACCACTTTATTGTTTTCTACTTTTATTATAACTGCTGATAATTAATATTTGTTTAATAGGGACAATGTTGAAATTTTAAATTCCTTTTTAAACAATTATTATTTATAGATTCTGTAAAAGATTAAGGCTAAGAAATTCAAATTTAGTCTGAATTAAAGATAATGAAAAAACCTAATTAAGGATATAGTTAAATGAGCTCAAATTTAGTAAGAAAAATGGTCCTTATTTATGTAAGTTGTTTATTTATTGAGCCTATGATGGGAAAGTCTTTTAAAGTTACTATAAAATAATTGCTAAGATCTCACGTTGCTTAATTGCTAAGATCTCACATTGCTTACTTAAGTAAGTTTGTGGATATTTATTTTTAATTCATTAAAAAAATTGACATTAGTAAAGGTAAATAAGACATTAATATCATAATGATATGCATCTTTTGTGAAAAATCATCAAAATTTGTAACAATTTATTCATTGGTTTATTCAAACCGAGCAATGTCTTGCTTAAGTTGATTAGCAACTTATTTATCAAAAAATAGATAATTTTGTTATCATCTCCATTTACACAAGTAATTGACACTAAACTTGATGTTATATCTAATGTTCTCGCATGCACTTGGCCTCCAAAATTTGAGTTGATTATACTTTTGAAAACTTCCAACCATCAAGGGAAAACTTAACTAAACCACTAAACAAAGAGGAAATAAGCAGGACCAGATCTCTCCGTACTTTCCATGGTGAATCATTCAAAACATATCATCATCAACCTTCAAATCAGAAGAGGTCATTTTCTCTCCCAAACTTTAAGTATCTTGTAACTAAACAAATAGGAAGTTTGGTTAGTTGTACAATTAAAGAAAAGGACTTGATCCCTAACTAAGCACGCAAAGATATGATGAGTCGTTGACAAGTAACAAAATGAATAGATATTAACATTCCACATTGTATCCAAATATTAATAGCTAAATGGTTGGTGTTTTGCTTTAGGATGGGACAATTGTGTATAGGGGAGCATCTAGATGGAGGCTCAACTTGCTAGGCACAGCTCACATCTGTTTCTTTCTTTCTCTCTCTTACATTATTAGAGAATCAAAATGAAGGATGAATCTTATGTTTCACTATTGAATAACTCAATTCCTTTCCACATTCCAATTTTAACGTACTTTGAAACAAAATTTTATAAATAGCTCACAGAAGTAGCAAGTATAACCCAGTGTTCTATGCTTTTTAAATGACATTTAAATAGTTCGTCTTTTTCAAAATATTAGCTTAAGGTTTACGATTAACAATTTTAAAGATAACTGTATAACATTTCAAAATTCAAATTGGATTTATTTCCTTGTATAATTAACGATCTAATTCTAAAAAGGAAATGAAATAATAAGAAATACGTTTATTTTTTTGCAGGAACCTTCCTTATGAACTTACCATATTAGAAATGGTTTATCCAAAAGGATCCTACTAATTTTGAAGGTCGTGTATTAGCCCCATGATTTTTAAAAGATTTTTGGCAAAGATAACATTGAATTTTTTTAGATTTAAATCCATTCAATTGACTAAAGACGCAAGTGAAGAATTGGATAGCTGAAAAAAATTGACTATTTAAGGATGAACAACATCACTTATAAACGAACATACTTAGACTTTTGAAAAATTTGATAAACACCTATATTCTTGAGAGTCATATCATTCTTATTGTGCCTTAGGAAGTGAAATCACTCTATCAAGAGAGAAATTGTTATTTTATTTTTCTATGAGCTTTTGAAGCATAAGTCACGTTTGAAGGAACAAATGAGTTAAAGAAGTATAGAATAAGTCTTTTAGTCCATCAATATGAAACTATTGGCATGAAACAAGGAGAGACCATAGACGAATTATTCATACGCTTCAACAACATCATCATGGCCTTAAAAAACTTGGGAAAGATATATACCAATGACAAGCTCATAACTAAGATTCTGAGGTCACTACCAAAGGAATAGACACCTAAGATGATAGCTCTAGAAACAACAAAAGATCTAGACACTATTTCACTCGATTGGCTATAAGGTAATTTGATGATCTATGAAATCGAGCTTAAGCGAAATGAAGGATCCTCCTACGGAAAAGGAATGACACTAAAAGACAGTGATGAAAGTGACATTGAGTTGGAAATAGATGGAGATGACGAGTTCAAATTTATCATCAGAAAATATGTCTGCTTCTATAAAAAGAAGTTGATGAAGAAAAAAGAAGGAAACAAAAAAGCTGGAAACAACAGCTTCCTATCAAAAGGAAGCGGCAACAATAGAAATACATAAAACAATCAAATCATATACTATCATTGTAAGAAGCTTGGACACATAAGACCAGAATGTCCTCTTCTTTAAAAGGACAAGTCAAAGAATAAAAATCCAAAAAGCAAACGATCATTGTGGCTTAGTCAGATAAGGAATCTAAAAACTTTGAAGAAGAAGAACTAGAGGAAGTCAACAAAGTTTACTTTATGGTTGAATCAGGAGACGATGAGATATGGTTCAAAATGGAGACAAGGGAGAATCAATAAATAGTTTATAGTGGCTGTTTGAGACACATGATAGGTGAAATGTCACACTTTAACTACATTGAAAGAAAAAATGGAGGTAATGTTGTCTTTGAAAACAAAAATAAGAAAAGGTCACTGGAATTAGTAAAATTGGTGATTCTAACTCTACCTCTACCTCTATTGATAACGTTGTCTTTGTGATGGTTTGAAACATAACCTGTTGAGTGTGAGTCAGCTATGTGAAAAAGGTTAGAAAGTCATTTTTTATGTAACTCATTATGAATTTTTCGATATTCATAATAATAATATTGTGTTTTTTGGTCATAGAAATTAGAATATAAATTATGCTCAACTGGAAGATATGTCCTCACAAAGTGTTAAATATTTTATCTCTCTAGAAAAGGACTCGTTTATCTGACACAAAAGATTTAGACCTGCCAACTTGAGCATTCTATAATCACTATCTAAAAATGAGTTATTAAGATGATGATTGACCTTAAAGTGTGAAAGCAATCAGGTTTGTGAGGCTTGTTTAAAAGGTAAACAAATCATAAGCAGCTTTCCTACTAAAATTATTGCGTCTACTAGCTAACCATTTGACCTTTTGCATATAGATTTATTCGGTCCCACTAGGAATCAAAGTTTTAGTGGTAAACATTACAGTTTTGTTTTAGTGCATGATTACTCTAGATTTACATGTGTTTATTTCTTATCAAATAAGGATGATACTTTTAAAGTGTTTAAGAAGTTTTGTAGAAAATTCAGATAGAAAAAGGATATTGCACCACTTCAATTCGGAGCGATCATAGAGGAGATAGAGAATAGAGAGGTCTTGATACACATCAATATAATTTTGGAGATTCCTTTGAAAGTCTAAGAACAAGATCATCATTCATTAACAACTTTATTGCTTTCATCTCACAATTAGAACCAAAGTCTATTGAAGAAGCCCTTACTGATGACAATTGGGTTTGAACTATGAAAGATGAGCTAAACAAGAACAAAGTGTGGAATCTGACGCCTCATCCATAAAACAAGTAAGTTATTGGAACTCACTAGGTATCTCAAAACAAACTTGATGAAAATGGTAAGGTGGTAAGAACAAAGCTAGACTTGTAGCTCAAGGTTACAATCAATAGAAGGTATTGATTTTGATGAAACTTATGCATCTATTGCTAAATTGGAATCAATTAGAATTTTACTTGCCTTTGCATGCTATAGCAACTTCAAGTTGTTCCAAATAGATGTTAAAAGTGCATTCTTAAATGGTTACATTAACAAAGAAGTATTTATTAAGCAAACCCTAGGTTTTGAAGATGAAAACCATCCAGATTATGTGATAAAGTTAGCCAAAGCTTTGTATGGTTTAATGTAAGCTCCTCGAGCATGGTATGAAAGGTTAAGTAATTTTTTGCTTGAGAATAACTTTGAAAGAGGAAAGTTTAATAAAACCTTATTTATTAAGAGAAAGGAGAATTGTTTACTTATAGTGCAAATATATGTTGATGACATAATATTTGGTGCTACTAATCTATCCTTCTATGAAGAAATCTCAACATTAATGTAGGGTGAAGAAATCTCCTGCATTAATGCAAAGGGAGATTGAAATGAGCATGATGGAAGAATTATCATTCTTTCTCAAATTACTAATCAGACAAACTGAAAAAGGAATGTTCGTTATCCAAGACAAATACACGAAGAAACTTGTCAAGAAATACCATTTTAAGAATGCCAAATTGATGGGTACTCCAATGTACAATGGAACTAAACTTGATAAAGCCAAAAAAAGGTAAAGTTGTGAATGAGACAAAGTACAGAGGAATGATTAGATCCCTACTATATTTTAGAAGCTCACGTCTAAATATTATGCTTTTTGTGTGTCTGTGCACACGCTTTCAATCAAATAAAAAAGAAAGCCATCTTCAAGAAGTCAAAAAAATCTTTCGATATCTCCACGGAACTATGGATTTGGGAATATGGTATCCAAAAATTGATCCATTTAACATAGTGAGCTATTGTGGTGCAGATTATATAGGAGATAAAGTCGATCAAAAAAGCATAAGTGGTCATTGTCAATTTCTTGGAGGATTTCTAGTATCTTGGTTCTGCAAGAAGCAAAATTGCACAACTCTCTCGATGACTAAAGCTAGATACATAGTAGTTACCAGTTGTTATGCTCAAATCTTATGGATGAAGCATGAAATATAGGATTTTTGTCTAAACTTTTCTCATATTCCTATATTATGTGATAATACGAGTGCTATACTTCTTTCCAGAAATCCTATGCATCACTCTAGGGCTAAGCATATAGAAGTCAAACATCATTTTCATAGAGATCATGTTTTAGAGGGAACCATTGACCTTTTGCATGTTAATATTGAGAATCAAGTAGCCGACATTTTCATCAAGCCACTCTCTGAAGATATATTTTTTTTGTTAAGAAAAGAGTTTGGTATTTTCAAACTCTTTGATATTATTTCTGCATGAATACTTTTTTGCTACTTGTCTTTGCATTTCATTTACCAGGTTCCTTCTATTCTGACTCCTTAGAAACTCTCTTTTAGTTTGGTAGGCCCTTTCAATTTCGAACGCTCCTTTCGATTTAATAGTGTAAGAATACAGATATACTAAAAAGGTAATTCCTTTGTTTTGACATTTCAACATTTAAAGATGCACACGAAGTTTTGATAAGCAGCTGTATGAATCTATCAGAAGATATGCAAACGAGCACACTTCCTCCTTATACTCTATTACTTTTGATAATGAAAAAAGGGGAGAGTTTATATGAATCTATTTTTGCATATATGATGATATATTTCTCAATATTACCTCAATTATATACATGATCGATTTTGCTATTAAACTTGTAAATAATTTGTGATATATAAACGATATATTTTTACATATATGATGATATATTTCTCAATGCATATTTCTCAATGTTGCCACGATTATATATATTATTATTGATTATGCTGCTGAACTTGTGAAAATTTGTGATATATAAAAGATAGGTTCCTTTCTTAAGGGACAGGCTCCTTCTAAATGTCTGAACATATAAAAGTCACAGGTATCTTTCGAAATCATCTATTATCTCTTTGAAATTTGAAAAATATATCTACTATTGCTTGTCATCATCAAAAAGTGGGAGATTGTTAGCTCAAGGTTTATGATTAACGATTTTGATGATAATTGTATAATAGTTCAAAATTCAAATTGGATTTATTTCCTTGTATAATTAACGGTCTAATTCTCAAAAGGAAATAAAGTCATAAGAAATACTTTTTTCTTTCTTGCAGGAACCTTCATTATGATCTTATCTTACTAGAAATAGTTTATACAAAATGATCCTACTAATTATAAAGGTCATATATTAGCCCCATGATTATTGGAAGTTTTGGAAAAGATGAAATCGAAGTTATTCAAATTTAAATACATTCAGTTTACTAAAGATGCGAGTAAAGCAACAGTTAGTTGAAGAAATTGACTATTTAAGGAAGAGCAACAACACTTGTAAATGAACATACTCAGACTTTCGAAACATTTGAGCAGCACCAATATTCTTGAGAGTCATATCATTCTTATTGTTCCTCAGAAATTGAAATCACTCTATCAAGAAAGAAATTGTTATTTTATTTTTTTGTGAACTTTTAGAAGATTGTTATACACTTTGAGTGTGGAAGGTTGGAGAACATTGAAAAATATGTACTCATGAGCTTAGAGAGGCTTGTTAAATTTAATACTCAAATTTTTATAGTGAAACACTCAAGTGGGATACTTGAGGACTAGACATAGGTTTGGTTTGTAAGCCAAACTAGTATAAATTCACTGTATCCTTCTCTCTCATTATCTTTTATATTTCCATATTATATTGTACGTGTGTTCATTTCAGCAAGGCACTCCTTCACTTTTTTAACAGGTCCCTTATGTTTTCAACTTACTGACAGTTCTTTTCAGTTTTAACAGGTGCCTTCTATTTTTTAAATTTTTTTAACAGGATTTATTATTGAGTAGACTCTTTTTGTTTAAGTAAAATCCTATTCCACAAAAGACTCCTATCACCTGATAGGCTTCCATTGTTTAAAAGACTTATCTTCTGACAAGCTCCTATTGTTTTTATTTATTAACTAAGATCTGTTACTATATGAATTGAAAGAACTTGCAAAACTTTTACAAGTCACACTCAATCCACCCCCTCTTGCGTATGTTTACTTTATCACAAACATGCTTTAAATGAAAGTTCAAATCCATAGTTTTATATGATACTAAGTATACTAATATTAGTGCCTCCTTTAACATTTGATATACTGGTTGATGAAAGAAGTATTACTGGGAACTGCCTCTTGAAATCAAAACAATAACCATATGCTTAAATATATGAGAATTCCAAATGTAAGAAATATATGTTATGGGATGCTTTGCAATATTGGTTCTTATCCATTCTTTGATATCCCATATTAATGTTTGATGCAGTATGCCTACTACTGTTCTCATGTGAACATCTCAAGCAATGTGATGGGGTGAATAAATTTTGTTAGGTTTCTATCAAGTATGCATTTAAGGGCATTTATGACGTTAATTATAACTATATTCAGACCATAACACTGAAAATGATATTGTGAGTATGTAAGTTTAGTTTCATTTACATTTGAATATGTTCATTCATATTATCCTCATGGACCATGGTTTTTATGATTTATTTAGATTTGGATTAGGGCTATGTACTTGTTTTCCAAATAGAAAATAATCGTTCTCATATTCGGCAACTTTAGTATCCTTCTAGATGAGCTATTTGGTCTCACATTCTTGTCTAGGGATATAGAAAAGATAACAATTTTTCAACATTTTGCTTTTGGTTTTATTTTGGATTGAAAGCATTGCAGATCTTCAAGTAGTGGAAACTAATACAAATTGAGAAGTACCATCTTTTCTTTCTAAATTTGCATGATTAGTGTTGATGCTTCTAAGTGTTTGTCAGTGTAACAGCCTAGACCACCCGCCCACAGATATTGTTAGCTTTGAGCTTTGGACCTAGTCCAAACCCTCACAGGTTTGCTCTTCCCGGCCTAGCTGGGAAAACGCATCTATGTGGGAGAGGTATCCATACCCTTATAAGATGCACTTCATTTCTCTTTCCAACTGATGTGGTATCTCACACTATCCACCCCCTTTTGGGCTCAGCATCCTCACTGGCTACCCCCTTTGAGCCCAGCATCCTTGTTGGCACAACGGGTCGGGAACTAGCTTTAATACCATTTGTAACAGCTCAGATCACCTACCCACAGATATTGTCCACTTAGAGCTTTAGGCCCAGCCTAAACCCTCACGGTTTTGCTCTTCCCAGCCCAGTCGAGAAAACACGTCTATAGGGGAGAGGTTTCCATACCCTTATAAAGTGTACTTCGTTCTTCTCTCCAGTCGATATGGGATCTCACAAAAGTTAGTTTCATAATATTTGTGGGTGGGTGGTCTGGGCTATTATAGCCAGTCTCTTAAACATGAGGTTTGATCCATTCTTGATGCTGTGCTTGCCTCATAAGTTAGTTATCCTTTTTCTACAATTGCTATGTTAGTTAATGGTTTAATCATTTAACAATTCTCTTGTGTTTCATATCTACAACAATGATATGTAGTTCAAGTAGAATAATTGTTTTGGTTATTTGGTGGTTGGTATCATAAAATATCAGGGGTGTACAATTTTGGTGGAAAGTGCAGAACTTTAAACACTTAGCACTTTCTCAGAACATAATACCTTGTCTATGCAATCTTTTTTAACAGTTTGAACTTCCTTGTTAAGAATTATCAAGTTTAATAACGAAGCTTCATCATTTGACTAAAACAGAGTTCTTCGTAAGGTTGTCACATAAGGTCTTCTCCTTGAGATTAAGTACATATGATTTCTAACAGATGTAGAATAATATAAGGGAATCGAATATGAAATAGAGTCCAAAAAATAAAAATATTTAATAGTTGTAATAGTTTAGTCGACCAATCCTTAACTAGAATTTCAATTTGTTAGTTTAGATGTGCATACTTAGTGCAATTCCTACGACACTTACATAAGTTATTCTTGACTATTATTGATAATAAACCTAATTGTATCCTTAAAAAATATTAGATCAATGATAAGTACTTATTCTTAAGATAAGTTCTTATAAATTAGATATAAGAGATGGAGCTGAAAGGTTTTCTTATATTTGGATAATGTTAATCAAACATTTGATAATGTTGATCACATGCTTTTCGTATTTTCTAGAATAAGTTAGGAAGGGAGTTAAGATCGTACTGTTACTTTCCTCCTAAAAAATCGACTTGTTCTCGAGGCAAAAAAGATAGAAATTGACCAACAAGGTCATAATTCTCTCAAGTAGCCTTTTTTAAGTGTTTAATCTTTCCAATGAACTATTAACTCCAAAGTAAGAACACCTGCTTTGTTCACCCACCTATAAGACAATATTTTGGCAAAAGAAAGAGTAATCTCCCATTCAGATGTAATAGGTAAGGAAGCTGGTGGGTAAGTTGGTATTTGTCCTAAAGCTAGTAGTGACCTATAGAAAATGGGAAGCATTGTAGAAGGTAAACATTCCAATTCAAGGCGATTGGTTCAACACATCTGAACAACATTTTAAAGGCCAAAAAATATAGGAAAAAGTTTCTTCTACCATCATTTAGCAAGTGAACATTAATGATAATTGGATCCTTTAAAAAAAAGTCACTATCTTTAAATCTTATCTCTATTCATTTGGAATCAACTTTTGTTTTCGTATGTGTCTAAGCTTTCAAGATATTGGCTCTCAAGAGTTTCAACATGTCATCATGAAAAAAAATTATTCTTCTAGCTCAATAAGTCATGTTTCTTCTGGAACAACTAGATGGAGTGGTGGAGGATCTTGCCCGTAGACAATCTTGAAAGATGTAGTCCCTATGAAGTGTGAAAGTCAATATTAAAAGATTATTTATCCCAAAGGAGAAATGTACTCCATTTAGTATATTGTACATTGGTAAAGCAACATAAGTAGACTTCTAAACATTGGTTTACCACCTTTAGATTGAGGATGATAAGAAGTTCCCATTTTCAAGTTTGTTTGCTCAATTTGAAAATCTCCTACAAAAAATTATTGAAAAAAATGGCATCTCTATCTAAGAGGATAACAATTATGATGCCATGGAGGTGGACAATCTCCCCGCAAAAATTTCTAGTAACCTTTTTCATGGTAAATGGATGAGATAAAGTAATAAAATGGACATATTTACTAAAGTGATCTACTACCACCAAAATAGAATAAAATTTTTTTAAATTAGGAAGAATAACGTTGAAGTCTGTTGATGGTAAAATATATCTACTTGTTTTAGCTCAAAAAACACAAGTGAATGGGTTATGACTTATAGTTAAAAAGAGTGAATATCGATCCCACAAGGATTAATGCCTAGACATCGCTTAATTTAGACACAACTTTGTTTAAGAAAAAAATGTTAAATGTGAATAATCTAAAAAATTAAAATTAAAATTAAAAGACTAATGTAAACAATGAACAATACCACAATTGCAGAAAATCTGAATTTAAGAATCTAAATGCTAGAGCTTTTTTTTTCCCTATTTTGTCTCCCTCCTATTTTATTGATTGAATTATGTCTTGCCCTAAATTTTTTAATGTACCAATTACCCTCTCTCAAGGTGTAACTATTTGTCCCCAATTGAATTAATGGGAATCGATTGAACGATCTCTTAAACTACCCAATGACTTTACCAATTCAACTAGTTATTAAATTATCCTATAGGTGATCAATTGACTAGTCGAGATTTCTTTTCTAACTATTCAATTAACGTGATGATTGCTAGTCCATAGGCCTCCAACTCTCATTGTACAACAATCCTATATGAATCTTATCTCATTCACTCTCTCTATTTGTTGCAAGATGATAATTATACTAAAAAACACATGCCAAATTCCTATAAAAAACATAACCTAATGCACACCTATCAACATCTCCACACCTGAATATTTGCTTGTCCTTAAGCAAAATAAATACAACCAATTAATTCTACCACTTCATTTTCACAAAGATCAAAGCACACAATCCCTCTAATTCAAGCCAATTCAAATATCAAGTTAATGTATATATTATGACTACTTTTTCATTAGTGCACATAAGCAAATTAACAATTGGCACAATCATTTAAAGAAAAGTAAAGATGAAAATTGAATTTTCCTCATGGTTTTCACTCATTTCGCTTAAGTGTTTAAGGGTTAGTGTTTTGCTTAAACTTCCCATAGGAAACTACACTACCACAAGTTTGCTAGTACACCAATTCTCCTCTACGAGGATAGCATGCATATATAGATCAAAAGGACTTGTTTAGGGTTGCAATGTGGTAAAGGTTAAGGTGGGTCAAAAAAGGTGAAAGAGATTTAAGCATAAGCATAAGTAAAGTAGAAAGCGGATATAATGGGATAACAAAACATATCCTGGAGATATCTAAACATAACTAATGTAGTACTCTAAACTCATTTATGATACTCGTCTGTTCTTCCTTTTTCTTTTTCTTTCTTTTTTTCATTTTTATTTATTTTTCTTCATATGTGGTAGAACTATGAACCAAAACTAGCACTACATACAATGTAGTCCATAAGTAGGGATATACTCAACTTATCTCGGTAAACATTTCACACAATCCCAACTAATGTTTTACTTAATACTTTACTAAGCTTTGAAAGGGTGGGAAAATGGGGTTTAAAGTTTTAAAATTTTGAGTGTTTACAATAAACAAAAGGTTAAGGCTCAACAAGGGTAGCAAGGGATAATTAACGAGTAGGACATTTAAGCCAAGGGTTAATAACAAAAAAGGCCTAAATCATCTCTATTAAGCATGCATCTAGTAAGCTTAAATCGATTTAAAGCAAGTTCTGAAGGTAGTAATCTAAGGAAGTAACACTCAACAAAGAAATGAAATGACTATAGATGGCGTCATATGGCTCAATCCTCACTTTGGCTTAAATGAAAACTCATTATGCATCTCTACACTACCTTATTGTTTCAATGTCAATTTATAACTAAGCTTATGTAACCAACTATTTTTCTTCACTCTATATGGTTCACTTTCTACTCAAGTAGCCTAGTCTAAGTTCAAGCACGCATTCTTTCCAATTCTAACTTATATAATAGAATCTCATGGCAATATTTATCAGAGTGACTCAAATGCGGTTTCATTGCTAACGTAAAGCACTATTACTGACACAAAACACATATAATATGCCTAAATATGCATCCTATTCAACATATATATTTTAAAAAAAATTGCAATTGAGAAAGTTGGAGTAACCTCCCCACACTTAAAGATCACATTGTCCTCAATGTGACAAGTCAATCCCCAAGTGAGTGAAAATGACATTAACTAAATAAAATTGAAAACAACACAAACAACAGAAATTGAAAACACAAATGATATCAAACTAAACAAAAGAAAATGAATTCGAACCAAACTTAAAGAAATTAAAACTAAACGAAAGACATAGAAAACATAATTAATAAGAAACAACATAGACATGAAATGACATGCAATCACATAAAAGAAACACAAAAGTTAAAAGTTAACGGGTAAGAAAAGCTTATTCAGATGATGGTAGTGACTGTGATGGTGTAGGAGCTTTAAAATTGTCCTGTTGACAAAAGTTGAGGAACCTTCTCTTCAAGCTTCACTGCTCCTTATGAACTTTTTGCATTTGTGTGATGAGCTCAGTTACTTGAGATGCCATTTATTATTGGTTGGAGGCTATTTGCTCAAAGGTTCACTGGAGTCAGTTGTCTTCCGTTGGTATGCTAGTTTCTGCTGACTCTGCCTCTGGATCCTGAACCGCTCTAGATGTGGAAGGTTGGGATGCAATTGTATTGATGCTTCTCCTATTTCTCACTATAGCACACATCTGGGATTATGAAGTTCCATAAAATGGACACCCCCCCCCCCACTGTTGGCCCCCAAATGTTTTTTTTTAGTTAAGCATGATTTAAATATTTATGAGGTTTGCATAAGTGAATTTTGGGGAGTTAAAAATTTTTTTCTTAACGTTAGAAACACTAAGGCATTAAAGGAAGGGTAAGGTGGACTTCTCTCACCCATTAAGGGTAGAATGGGAAGAGGAAA
>JAOSBN010000005.1:22841033-22855006 GCA_027563595.1 Erythroxylum suave
TAACATCTGATTTTGTGTAGAACTTTGCGAAAAGCTTCAAAGATCTATTCAACCCCCCCTTCTAGATCGTTTACAAAATTGAGCTTATGTCCATAACTACCCTTAAAATGTATCTAATGCATGTATCACATAAAGGAGGCTTGATTTAGGTTGTGACTTGACTATGCATCTAAAGTTTATGATTCGATTCAACTCTTGAACCTAATCAGGTACTAGTGTTAGTCTTGTCTAATTAAATTATGAATGTGATTTGATTAGGAACCCTAAAATTTAATTATTTTGATATCCAAATTAAAAACTTTAATCCTTATACTTATGCCTTTTTCTTGTCGCACTAGAAATGCTATGCTTTACTTGGATTAAATCCAAATTAATCTCTAAGGTTTTCAAAATTCCCATACATCAATTAGTCATCTATAATATCCCTATGTCACCTCAAATTTACCTAAACAATTTCGGCATATGCCAAAAGTATCTTGATGGCCAAAATTGTCAAGATAAATAAGTTAATCTACCAGACATTGAAGAGATCGATTCAATGTTTAGAAAATTTTCGAATCCCTAATTTAAAGCACATGCATTAAGCATGCTATTACCATCAAAATAATACATATCTTATCACATAAGAACCTTATTTAGGTCTCATAGCTAAAATGTATACATTATAAGTCATTAAGTAAGTCAACTCCATCAACTTTCAAAAAGTTGACCAACGTTGACTTTGACTTTATTTAATTAATTCTGCAAAAGTTCTAGAGTCTTATTTACATTCTAAATGTGTCTAATACAAAATTCCAGAACCTAATTCTTAGGAATTATTTATTAATAAATAAGAAATATCCAGCACATCACATGTGTATGACACTTGTCACATTACTTATAACACTAGTCAATCATTACATTATGCATGCATAAGATAATCACTTTAACAACAAGTGTCATGCATATTATACATGTGGCAACATCTCATCTTGCATGTGCATGCATAAAATTTATAAAATTTTTTTATAAAAATTAATATGAAATTTTCATGTATGTATGTTCATCACATTTCCATAATTTCCAGAACTTCATACATGCATCAAGCTGAAACTAAATTCGTAATAAAATAGAAAATGACATTCAATTGAATTTTCTTTTTACAGAAACATAAAATAACATCTTATAAACACTTATATAAAAGAAAATAAGAAAAAAACTTTTTCTATAATTATTAAGAAAATTTAAAATTCAACATATGCATTCAGTTTTCCAGAAATTCCCAGAAATCAATATATGAATAGTCTGGATATTAATTCGAAATAAAATAGAAAATGAACTTCAATTACAATTTACTTCAATAGAAACATAATATAACATCTTATAAAAATTTCTGAGAAAGAAAATCAGAAAAACCTTTTCTACATTTTACACAAATTGTTCTAAATCAACATGCAAGTCAGTCACAATCCAGCAAACACTTTGCACATGTTCAATACATCATCTATAACATGCATAAACTTACTCTGATATCATTGTAAGGTTAGCCATGGTTACATGAATCACATGCATGTATATACAGTAGAAGTGTTGGAATCAAGATTCCGACACCATGACAACCCAAAAATCATAAAACCCGAAAATCATAGAATCATATATGCATGCAAGGATATGTAAAGACCATGAAATAACAAAACTTTTTACCTTTTGTTTCTCTTCCTTTCTTGTTTCTTCTCCTTTTTGGGTTATTGCAAATGCCAAACCCTTCCTTGATCATCCAAGAACAGGCAAAGAAGATGAAGAAACAATGTATAAGGGTGATTTGAACACCAAACTAGATGAGTTCTAGCAGATACTCAAGATGATGGAAGATAGATCAAGAATCTTATTGCATGCATTTTGATTTATGCAACAATTGTATGAATTGCAAGAAGAAGGTTATTGATACCTGTCTCTCACTCTAAAACTCTTATAGAACCTTTAAGCTGTCACTTGAGTGTGTAAGAAGTGGTAAGACCTTGTGTACATAAGTGAAGAACTCACTTATACACTCATTCGTGCCCTCTATCACGATCGTAGCCAATGAGTCATGATTATGGCCCTTTAAAAAAATTGGGCTTGCCTATAGCCATGATCATAGCCTACGAGTCATGATCATGGCCTACTTAAATTTGGCCATACATACTATGTTTTTCATCTAATCTTTTATGCGTGTGACGCTTAGGTTCCTGGTTATTTATGGAACTTGAATTATCTCTTAATTCAATTAAATCATGAAGGGTTTCATGATACTAATTTACTAGAATATAAATGGATTAACACATGAACTCTTCAATAGTTAATTATACAACTTACGAACCTTTTTATAGACAATTATCGTGCAATTTCTCCTCTCACCATACTATACCCCATTTGGTTCGGAGTATGGGCTATATGTCAACTCCTACTCGAATGACTACATCATATCTACTCCAAATGATGTTAGTTCTTTTCCTAGGATCTCATCACTCTATGTATCATTGAAGACTCTCTTCATGACATATAACTTCTCTGGCCAGAGACTCCCAAGTAATGACCTTAATAAGAGGTCATAGGTATCATCTTCTTCTTTCAGTAGTGGTGGAGCCTTTATTGGCTACCCAATTACCTTAAAATACCAATAGTTGTACCCAATCACCATTTTAAGAGCGACCTTGTCTTGAGGTAACAAGGAATGATGTCAAAACACAAGATTAGTATCCAAGATATCCTTGAGTACCTTAAGTCTTAGGTCAAGTCTTAGGATATTTGCACTTTTTTTATGATGAGACTAATCATTGACATTCGATAGATCATTCATATGATAATCTTATAATAGGTCATCTGATGTACTTACTACCCTTAGTAAGCATCTACATGTTAACTCTAAACATCTCATGTTTACAATTTATGAGATCCATTGCTTAATCAAATCAAGAAGTATAACATGTGCTAGTCTGTCTGGATTAATAATGTCTTGTCTTATTAATCTTATGACTAGGGATTATTTAGATACTAACATAATTGCACATGATAGGAATCTCATTCTTATGATCTCATGATGATTTCCTTCATGCTATGTTTTGTAATCGTTAAGCTCTAATAACCTCATAAACTCTGTTGTGTACTTTGGAACATATCGTGTTCCTTGTCGCAACCTCTGGCATTTCTGGAACAGGACTTGTTCAACGCTCTCATCCTATGCCATGTTTGGATCTTGGCAAGCCTTACTCTTTGCCTCCTATGCTGCAACATCTCCTACCGAGCAAATGCTCCTTCTTTCACCTGACATGTCACCAGCCTGACATGTTTCCTCTCAGGGATATCCATGTATTTGAAGAAACGATCCACATCATTCAACCAATCAAGGACACCCTAAACTCCCAGGTACTTGTTGAAGGGTGGAATATCCACCTTAATCTAATAATATGTATTCCAACCATGCTCATCCATATCATCAAGGTAGTCTAGAAACTTCTCCTCTTCGTCATCCACTTCTTTTCCAATGTAGGCTTGTCGCCTACATTGGTTTTCAATAATACATCTCCTGGCTGGCTGGCTAGGGGATGAATCCTCCCAATCTCTTGCCCCACCATCGTTTTGATCCCTATTGGCGTCCACACCTAGGTTATGAATTTAAGTAATGTTCTCCTCGACGCACTCCTCTGTACATCGCAAACAAAGATCTAGCTACTCCCCAAGCCACTACTTAATTGGTCGCTCCAGGGCTTGTAATGCCACTCCGTTGTCGGCCAAAGCCCCAGCCCCATAATCGCTGTCTTTGAGACCACCACCTCTTAGTTTCATAAGGTTAACCATATAGTAGGCAATTCAATCTTACTCTGGTACCACCTAATGTAGCAAGTTAGCGTAAGATAAACCAAGGTAGAACACGTCTAGGCTTAGGAAGATAATTTGGACTCATCTAAAAGAGAAAACTTTGAATTGTATTCGTATTGAATGCATAATACATTGAATAGAGAAATATATATAGCATTAAAAAACCCTAATCCAAAAAGAGAAAGAAATCTTAGAATAATTAGGAAAGGAAAAACATGGTAATTTTTAGTTTGATATATTATGGACCTTAAATAGATAGCCGTAGCAAAAGTGATGGCCTTAGGAAGTTGGGCTTTCTTCTTCCGATCTTCCCGGTCTATAAACTCCTCAACTATATGCTCTATGTCTGTAAATTTCTTCTTCCGATCTTTTAGGTCCATAAACTCCTAGACTATATGCTCCATGTTAGGGACCCATGAGAGAAGTGGAGGGTCGCTAAAGAAAGGAAAATTCATTGCAGTTGAATTAATTCAGAAAAATGTTGATAAATCTTAATGAAGAATAATCATAATGGAGGGATTAAGCTAAAAATATCATAAGAAATAAAATTTCACAAATGGACAATCAACATTTACAAACATTAGCGTTAATTTGGTTTTGTGGTAACTGATTTGTCAGGAAATATACATACCTATTTTTTTCCACCACAATTTTTGACAAGAAAAGATGATTATAGAGAAATTTTGAGAACAATATACATATAACTTATATATTAACAAACTTTCAGTTAATGTAAGCTCAATTTAAGGGATATATATATATAGTTAATTAATTAATTTTTTTGAATAATTGGGCACTTTTATGTTTTCGTATACAAGTTATATCCTCTTGACGATGTAGTTTTTCTACACAAAAGAAAAAAAAAGTTAGTTGTTTACCGATTAGTTTATGGTGTGAAGTTTAATAACGTTTGGTTTATGAACTATTATATACAATCAATAATTTATTTAATACCCTGTTAAAGTAGTAGCTTCAAGATTAACATATATATATATATAGGGAAAAAAATTTTATATTAACACAACTTCAACTCAAATTTGTTCACATTTAAATGAATCTTTATAGGTTCATCCCTAAATTCAAGCAGACAGAAATCTGTACATGAGAAAAGTCTCAGTGATCAACTTATTTTAGTTAACAGAATCACTTCCCTGACCTTGTTATTCACCTAATGTCTGTAGGTTGTTCTTGTTTAACTATGGGCCAGTCTTCATTTTTTTGGTTAATCACTAAATGACGGTCCAGTCCTTTGTAATAGGCTTCAACACTTCCTTAGTTTGGCTATTTCACATTATTATAACTTTTAGGAGAAGCGTGGTTAACGAGTTTAGGAAGAAATTAATAGGTAAGAAATAAAAAAATTTCGGTTAGTTATATACTATTATTACGTAAATAATATTTTTATATTGAGTTTTGATATTACTTTATACCCCTAAATATGAGAAGAAAGAAAATCATTTATGAGTAAAGTGCAAATGTAATAGGTGTGACAAATCGCTATCACACGACAAGATAATTATTTTTGTTTTTATTTTTTCTTTTTTAGTAAAATAATATAATTAATTAAATAAAATTAATTAGAATGTATTAAGAGATGATGAAAAAATTTACAAATTTTTATTTTTTCATCTTTCAGCAAAACAATATAATTAATTAAAAATATTAAAATTAGATGTAAAACAAAAATTTAATGATTTTTATTTTTCCTTTTTTAGCAAAAGAATAAAATTAATTAGAATATATTAAAATTTGATATAAAAATTTAAATATTTTTAATTTATCCTTTTTAACAAAACAATATAATTAATTAGAATATATCAAATTACTTAGAATATATCAAATTTGAAGTAAAACAAAAATTTAACAAAACTTATTTTCCCCTTTTTAGCAAAACAATAATATAATTAATTAGAATATCTTAAAATTAAATATGATTAATTTGAATATATTGAAATTTGATGTAAAAAATTTAACAAATTTTTATTTCTCAATATTTTTAAGAAAATAACCAATATTAACGGTAATGGTAATCATTTTTTTGTTCTAACCAACAATTATAATTATAACAATTATATCAATTCTCATTTTTCAATATATTCATTCTTATTTTTATTATCATTGTCCCATGTAAGCCAATCGTCCCCTTAGTTTTTATGGTTGCTATTATATTAGGGATATTACTTTAGGCCCGGTTTGATTGGACTACGAATCAAAAGTAGTAGACCTGACTAGACCACTGGTTGAGGTCAGGTCGAGCATGGACCAGTTCGGCTCGGCCCATGGCCCGACTATTACTTCAAAAATCATTTTTGACATTTTCTCTTTAAAAAAATATAAGGTGAATCGGTTTGGCTGGCACTTGACCATGGGCTGACTTATCCTAGCCAGTCTGGCCATGGGTCACCTAGCAAACTCTTGATCAGGTCCAATCCGTTGACATTCCTATATTATACTATAAGCAAAATAGTCATAATTAACAACACAAATTTAACCTTAGATTTTAGAGAATACAAATTAAACCCTATGATTTAACAAATATTAAAATTTAACCCTAAATTAACTAAAAAGTTGAAAGCAATGTGGTGCAATCAATTTGCCACCAATTGGGGACTATAATTATTTAGCTCTAATTTATTATCTTAACCACGACCAAGAAATAATCATTATCGACCTCCTTGCCATCCTTCGCACCACCACCAACATCTTTCTTCATCTTAGACAGCTTTGGATCATCCTCCTCCCTAGTCTCAGTCTCAAAACACCCTTCTCTAAACAACCTTATACATATATCACTAATCTAAAAATAACCTCAAAATGCACATTAGCCCAACCATCCTCATTCACTTGTAGCTTCACAACAACAGTAACCCACTCCTCCAATTCGCTCTCCACGTGAAGCTCATAGCTTGTAGAATCCCCCAGTTGGATGTGTCAAATGTGGTAGGCACCAAAAACGGTGCCTACCAAAGTTCAAGTCCAATATTGTAGGCACCGTTTTAAGTGGCTACCCACTTCTCCTGCTTATAAAGATGAAGAGATAAAATATATGTGCAGAACAACAAGAGAGATGTGAGGTGAAAGAGAAAAAAGAGAGAGAGAGACTTACAAAAATATTTTATGCATTTTTGTGGTGTAGTTTTGTCCTTGTAATCCTCCAATTTTCTCAGTAGTAAAATTCTTATATCCTTACCTGTGGTTTTTACCTTAATTTGGGGTTTTCACGTAAAATTTGTGTTTATTTTATCTTCATTACTATTACTTCAATCCTATTTAGTTGCAAACCTACTTTAATTCGGTCATTTTTCACTACAAGTGGTATCAGAGTGAGGTGAGAAAATTAAGACAAACTTTTTAGCGTAATCCATTCAGAGTTCGGCGAGCAAAGTGAAAGTTGGTGAATAGTAACCACAAAAGGTGACAACTGTTTATGCATTTATTTTTCATTAAACTGTGCAGTTACTATTCAAGTGTACGAACTATTCACATATACGGTACTGTTCATAAAAGTACTATTCACACATACAGTACTATTCACATATGGGTACTATTCATGCATACGAGTACTATTCACGTGAAATAGCGGGAGTTAAATTCTGTTCGTGATAGAAGTAATGATAGCAAAATTTGAGATTGAAAAGTTCAATAGGAGTAATTTCTCATTGTGGAAGTTGAAAATAAAGGCTATCTTGAGAAAAGATAATTATCTGGCGGTCATTAGTAAATAGTCAGTTGGAGTCACAGATGAAAAGTGGAACGAGATGGATGAGAATGTTGTAGCTAATCTTCGCCTAGCTTTAGTTAATGGGGTATTATCCAGCATAGATGATCATTGGTATCGGCACCATCAAGTTAAAGATGTATGATGGGACAACTCACACTATTGAAAAAGTGCAACATGTGGAGTTCCTGAAGAAGAATTTGTTGTCTATAGGATAACTAGATGATCTTGGTTTCAGATTTCACATCCAAAACAAGATCATGAAAGTGATTAAAGAAGCGTTGGAATTAATGAAAGCAGAAAAGATTGTTGTAAATCTATACATGCTGAAGGAAGTAAGTTTGCAAGAAGGAGAGGCATCAGTTGTGGTGATTAGTCCAGATGACAAATCTGTAATGACGTGACATAAAAAGCTTGGACATATGTCAAAACAAGGAATGAAGATACTTGCAGAGAAGAATCTATTACCAGGTTTCACAAAGGTGTCACTTACTTTTTGTGAGCATTACATTGTGAGTAAGCAGCATTGATTGAAGTTCAACACATCAAAGTTAAGAAGTAAAAAAAATTCTAGAATTGATTCACTCTGATGTATGGCAAGCACCAGTTACATCCCGAGGAGGAGCAAATTTCTTTGTATCATTCATCGATGATTATTTGAGGAGATGTTGGGTGTTTCCTATCAAGAGGAAGGCATATGTGTTTCTAACTTTCAAATTTTACAACGCACGAGTGGAACTCAAATCTGATAAGAAGATCACGTGTCTGCAGGTCAGATAATGAAGGAGAATATACTAGTAAAGAAATTGATGAATTTTGCAAGCAAGAAGGCATCAAAAGGCAGTTCATGATGGCATAAACTTCTCAACAAAATGGGGTAGCTGAGTAGATGAACAAAACTCCTGTGGTACGACTCATTTCAGTTTGAGTAGTCCTAGCAATGTGTGCTACATTTGAATTGGATCTTGAACAGTTATATGTGAAAACTGAATTTCTTCATGGAGATCTTGAAGAAGAAATTATATGCTCTAGCTAGAAGGTTTTGAAGAAAAAGGAAAAAAGAACTTGGTTTGCAGGTTGAACAAATATCTGTATAGTTTAAAACAAGCACCAAGGTATTGGTATAAGAGATTTGATTTCTTCGTCATGAGCCTTGGATACAGCAGACTGAATGCAAACACTTGTGCATATTTTA
Organism: Erythroxylum suave; assembly: GCA_027563595.1. Lineage (NCBI taxonomy): Eukaryota > Viridiplantae > Streptophyta > Magnoliopsida > Malpighiales > Erythroxylaceae > Erythroxylum > Erythroxylum suave. The sequence goes on from JAOSBN010000005.1 coordinate 22,849,784, forward strand.
AGAGGTTTGAGAAAGATAATTTTATAGTCTTACTGCTGTATGTAGACGACATATTGGTAGCAGGCCCCAACAATGATCGTATCACAGAATTGAAGGCACAATTGGCTAGGGAATTTGAAATGAAGGACATGGGACCAGCAAATAAGATTTTGGGGATGTAAATTGACTAAGAAAGAAATAATAGGAAGATTTGGCTTTCTCAGAAGAATTATTTGAAGAAGATCTTGCGTCAATTTAACATGTAAGATTGTAAGTCAATTTATACCCCTCTCCCTGTTAATTTCAAGTTATCCTCAAGTATGAGTCTTAGCAATGAAGAAGAGAGGATAGGGATGTCGCGATTATCGTAAGCATCAATAGTGGGAAGTTTAATGTTTGCTATGATTTGTACAAGACCAGATATTGCATAGGCAGTGGGAGTGGTTAGTCGATACATGGCGATCCTGATCGAGATCAATGGAATATAGTTAAGAGGATTCTCAGATATATCAAGGGTACCTCAGATGTTGCATTATGTTATAGAGGATCAGATTTTACTATTAGAAGATATGTTGATGCTGATTATATAGGTGATCTTTATAAAAGTAAATCCACTACAGGATATATGTTTACACTAGCTAGAGGAGCTGTGAGCTGGGTTTCAAAACTGCAGTCAGTTGTGGCTTTGTCAACAATAGAAGTAGAATGTGTAGCAGCCACACAAGAAGAAGCAGTATGGTTAAAGATGTTGTTAGAAGAACTTGGGTATAAACAAGAGAATATTACTATGGTTTGTGATAACAAAAGTGATTTGCATCTTGCAAGGAATCTAGCATTTCATTCAAAGACAAAACACATTTGAGTTCAATACTACTAAGTTTGTGAGAAAGTGGAAGAAGGAACGGTGGATATTCAAATAATTCATACCATGGATAACCTGATAGATTTTATGACAAAAGCAATCAACACTGACATGTTTATATAGTGTCGATCCTTATGTGGCCTGACAGAGACATAAGCAATATGAAGCAGCAAGGTGGAAAGAATAGTGTAAGGTCTGATTGATTCTCAATTAAATTTTTAAGTAGGAGAATTGTCAAATATGGTAGTACCAAAAACGGTGCCTACCAAACTTGAAGTCCAATATTGTAGGCATTGTTTTCAGTGCCTACCCACTTCTCCTACCTATAAATAGGTAGGAGATGAAGAGAGAAAATATATGTGTAGGACAACAAGAGAGACGTGAGGTGAAAGAGAAAAAAGAGAGATAGAGAGACACAAAAATATTTTGTGTATTTTTGTGGGTGTAATTTTCTCCTTGTAATTCGAATTTTCTCAGTAGTAAAATTCTTTTATCCTTGCCTGTGGTTTTTACCCTAATTTAGGGGTTTCTATGTAAAGTCTGTATGTTTATTTTATCTTTATTACTAGTCCTTCAATCCTATTTAGCTACGAACCTACTCTAAACCGGTCATTTTTCACAACTGGATGAAGTGTAATCCTTCTTGTCCTACATTATCATCTGTGTGAGCATAAACTTTACCCTCCTCATCCCTAAACCACTAGCAATCACAATCACCAATTTTTCCTTAGCTGGGTCTCTCAAAAGCATCAAAATTCCCTCTAAACCATGTTAGGGCAGTTTATATATGAAATTCACTTCCACTCGACCTTCATCAGACACAATTACATACATAAACCCACCTCTATTAACCGTATTTCATTATGGTAATGCTTAATCACATTGACGCAATTGTGACATTGCTTTTGTTTATATAGAAATAAACAATTTGCCCCAAGAATCATGAAATCACCCTACATAATCCTATATATGCACAAAATCCAAACAAATCTCCAAAACTTAACATTTCGGTTTCAAATCTTTATAGCATTAGCTAAGAAACTCCCCTAGCATGTTCCAATAATTGAAGTGCCTCTATTCTCCTCTTCCCAACCCTCTAAAAAACCTCTTTATTTTACTGCTACAAAGGCACCAATCCTTCTTCCATTCTCATGAAAGTATACGCCAGCTCTTCAACCTGAGTTGCTACATCTTCCAACTTCTAGGCCTTTCTTGGAAAGTGAAAACCATCGACGAATTCAATCAGATGCTACCCTAACTCCTCGATCCTCTCTGCACTTCCTCAAGCAACCAAATGAACCTTTTTTCTCCTTCTTCTTCTACTCGTTATCGATCCTCTCTAGCAATCCGATCATGCTTTGTGTCTATGTCAATTGTCTCGAGATCATGCTTTGTGCCTATGTCAATTGTCTCAGGATCTGAAAATGAGTGGAAAGTCCACTCCTTTCTTAAAATGGGATCGCAGTAATCAATGCCCACATGAAACACCATTTCAACACTCATTATATAAATAGGAGAAACCAGTCCTATAGATTCTCCACCTCTCGATGCCACCAAGTTGGAGAACATAGGTTGGATTTGTTTAGCTATTGACCAATTCTTAGCTACAATCATTATCAAAGGCCTAAAAGTTTAACTCGTAACATAAACCTTATTATGAGTTTTAGATCATTTATAAAAAGGTAAAAAACGAAGAAAATGTGGAACATCTGATTTTAGTTTCATTTCAATTTCCAAAACAATTTCTGTGGCCAAAACGAGCTTCAATCTTTCAGCACCTTTATGGGAATCATTCACCGACTTATAGTTAACGTCTTTCTACAATTTCTCAAAACGTAAGCTCTCTTAATGGGTTAGAGAATTCGTATGCTTATAAAAGATATGAGCAACTGTAGGAGATCTTAACTTTTATATATAGCTTCTATATCGGGCTTCTTCATCACAGATCTGATATAGGTCCTGTCCACACTAATCGGAATTCATTTTCCTCCTGGACTTTGACTTATTGATTTAGATCATTTATTGGGTCACTTTATTAGCTTTATTTGGATTAAATTACGTAATTTAACTTATCCGTTATTTAAAAAATAAAAAATACAATTAAATATTGTCTAACTTTATAGGAAAAGTCTAAAATGTCCAACATTTTGTCCTATGGACAATACTTAATTGCAGTATTGTTTCAAGTTTGAAATGAGTTTAAAAACTCAATTAAGTCACGCTACTATATTGTTATCAAATATAAAAGTTTTAAAGAAACATTTGATCCTAAGATAATGAGAGTCCAACATTCCATCTTACAAGGCTTTCGATACTAAAAGAATCAAATATATATGTCATATGTGACACAGGTCCAATATAATCACGAATATCTAATACCTTACTAACATGAATGGGAAAATGGAGTGTGGCAAACTAGGATGATACCTGTATGATCTAATATATATCATCTTCATTTGTAGGTCTCGATTTTTCCAACCTTATGCTAAAGTACATATGCTAAACTACAATAGAGAAATCCTATTTTCTTTTACTAAATGCTAAACAACATTAGAGAAAACCTTTATATTCTCTAGTTGAATGCTAAACTACATTAGAGAACCTTTATGTGATTAAACCTTAAATCCTCCTATGTTATGTCAAATTTATGGATATTTGTACTAAACTGTATATGCTTAAATGACATAGGCTTAAGGTCAATCTTTATATATGCCCAATGACCTTTAAAATGCTTAAGATCAACAAAAATCTTAAGACTTTCGTATGTATTATAACTGTACATGAGAACAGTTATTACTGAGGATAAAAGATGACCATCTATATTAATAAATAATAATAACGCCATAATACATTAATATGTACAAACATTTAAGGAGCAAATACAACGATCCCTAGCTACTAACATCTAAGGACCTTAACATGCCTATAATGGATATATGTTTAACAAACACTAGTTGATGAAGTCCTTTAGTCAATGGATTGGCTATCATCTCCTAAATCCTGATATGCTCCCCTTCGACGTCTCCTTCTAAATTAACTCCTTTACAATCAAGTATTTGACTTCTAAATGCTTAGACCCCATGATATTCTTATTGTTGTTACTAAACAACATTGTAATAAGATTATTACAGTGCAACTGAGTGGGCATAGCTACCAAATCTACCACAGATAACTCACAAATCAAGTTTATGAGCCAAACTGCTTGTGTAGCAGCTTGATAGCATACAAACTCTATGTGCGTGGTCGAGGAAGTTATTAGTGTCTGCTTGACACTTTTCCATGATATTATACCATCTGCCAATTTAAAAATGTACCTTGAAAGGGATTTGTGATCATCCAAACATATAGAAAAATCGGAACCCTATGAGGTTTAAATCATTGAATTTTCTGTATGTCAATGTATAATCCTTGGTACCTTTAGGTTATCTCAACACTCGCTTAATTGCATTCAAAAAGATGTTTCACTTAAATCCTTCGCATCCAAGTGTTTGGACAAAAGTCACTTTGCCTGATACAACATGGTCAAATCATGTGACGCGAGCAAGATATCATCCACGAATAGTAATAAGACGATAACTTTGCTTCTGCTGACCTTATAGTATAAGCATCTTTTAACTTTGCTATCCACAAATCCAGACGAGCTCAAAATCTCATCAAACTTTAAATGCCATTGTTTAGAAGCCTGTTTTAAACCATATATTGATTTGGTCAACTTACAACCTTTTTTAGTTGCACTTTGATCCTAAAATCCTTTAGGTTGCTTCATATAGACCTCTTTATAAAGGTCACCATTCAAAACAGTGGTTTTAAAGTCCGTCTGATATAGCTTCATATCATAATGAGCTACTATTGCCATAATCACTCTAAACGCATCATTTGAGGATATAAGAGAGAAGGTAACATTAAAGTCAACTCCTCTTTGAGTGAATCCCTTAGTAACCAAGTGCTTAACTTAACCCTGTGTGTCCTTCTTAGTCTTAAAAAGCCAATCATAACTAACATGTCTACAATGTTGAGGTAAATCAACTAGCTCCCATATTTTATTGTGCCTTATAAATTGCATCTTATCCTTCATCGTATCCCACCATAAGTTTGCATAGGCCAGAAATGGCTTTTGTAAAATTAATTGGATCCATAATATGTCATATATCATAGTTTTGTTCACCCAAATAGTGAAGTAAATCACATGTTAGCATAGACTTTCGTACTCGATACACAGAAGGGGGGGTTGAATGTTGTATCCCTTTTTTGTGAGTATGAAAACTTGCTAAGAACTTCTCTTTCTTGTTAAAAAGATATCACAAGGATTATACGAAAGTTATTATGTAGTTAAATCGCAAAATAACTTCTATCTAATTGTTTAACAACAAAATAAATTGAAG
>JAOSBN010000005.1:22859701-22870562 GCA_027563595.1 Erythroxylum suave
CGATGGAAGCCCCCATTCTGTCGGTAAATTAGGCACAATCGTCGATGCCTGCCGACAGTTACCGACGGAATGGGGGATTCCGTCGGTAAACGAGCGGCAAATTAACGCGGCTAACATTCAAATACTGACGGAATACTCATACCGTCGCTACTCACGCCTTCTAGAAAGAACTTATTGTATTGTATACCGACGGAAAAAGCTTTCCGTGGGTGAAATTTCTACAAACTCACCGACGGATAGATACTCTCCGTCGGTGAGTTATGTGAACATCATCGGCGGATGAGCTCATACCGTCAGCAATCAAGCTTTTTGAAAAATTTACCGACGCTCGTAACTCTTCCGTCGGTGATATTGCAATCAAGTCCCCGACGGTCTGGTCTGGTCCGTCGGTGAAGATGATTGTTGTGGTTGAATGTTGCGACGGTATATCTCATTCCGTCGGAACCACTTTTTTCGTTTTCTATTTACCGACGGAGATCCTACGTCCCGTCGGTATAGATACCGACCGTATCAGTACCGTCGGTGTGTTACCGTAGGTAATAAAATACGCGAGCGTTTCGCATATTTTTTGCCGACGGTTTCTTGGAGGCGTCGCTATATTCCGTTGGAAAAATTAGTAACAAAATTCTATACCAACGGTTATTTTTTTCCGTCGAAAAAGGTACTATGTTATCGATGGAATTGCTGTTTCCGTCACTATTTACCGACGGAAATATTTCCGTCGGAAATGTTCCGCCGCTATTCATTCTTTTTCTTGTAGTGGTGTTTGATGCATGAAAAACATGTTAGAAGTGCTCATTGTATTTGAATTTGACTAAATAAGTTATACTCAATTTAATTGTTGAATGCCAAATCAAAGTTTGATAAAAAATATAAACATAAGTATGAATGTGAATGATTAAGCACTAGAGATTGATCGAATACATGTGATGCATTTCACTAAATAAATGCATGATAAAATAAAGACTATCATGAATGGAGTTGCTAGTGAAAAAAAAAGAGCTTAAAACTCAGAATGTAGTAAGACCTCTGACTCACTATGTATAATAAGTCATGTATTCTCAACAAATAAGGGATAGTTATTAATGAGTTCGACATCCACAATGGATATGGGACAGTGAAAAAGGCACTTAGTCACAACAATGTAATAATTGAATGTGAGTCTCATGAGCATTGCATATATAGTTGATAAGCGTGTTTTGAATGATTGCAATGTATTGTTGAATTGTGTTGAATGAGAAATGTGAAAACTGTGAACAAAGAGTTTTGTGATGCTATATGATGATAAATGAAATGATGTAAATTATATGGTTATATCAATTCAATGTGAATTGTGTTTTATGGGATATAAGTGAACCATCGAGGGTAGTTAACTCACTGAGTTCGCAAAAACTCATCAAAATTGCAATGTTGGCTTTTCGGGTTCAAAAGAGGAAACTTAGCTTCTAAGACAACTTAGAATAAATATAGGGCTACTTTTAGGATAAAAGAAATGGCTCAAAGGTTGGTCAGCTGATATTGAAGGATATAGATAAAAAATTTTGTATAATTCCTCATATATGTAGCATATTTTGTAAACAAAGTTGTTGACTTTGATAGGTCTTTGATATTTTATATACATGGATGATGTATGCAATGCTACTATGTATATTCTGTTCTATGAAATGAAAATGAGGAATTGGGTTTTTATATACAATGATATCTGTGTTTTAAATTATGATGCTATGAGACAAGTGAAAGTGTTCTAGCTAGTGCACTGCTTCCATCGGATATGTGCTAGAAAGTCTTAAGGATATACGGGTACGTGTCGGATGGGAGTGGGGCGCTACAGATTGTGTGCTCCAGGTGTAAACTTGAAGGAGGAGATTTTAGAGGAAATGCAATTATATGAAATACAATGTACATCTGAGTTCCACTAAGATGTATCGTAATATTAGAGACACGTATTAGTGGGGCAGTATAAAAAAGGATATGGTTAAATATGTCTCTAAGTGCTTGATTTGCCAATAAGTAAAAGCTGAGAAGTTTCCTATAGTCAAGGTTAACAATCAAGGCTATAAAGCTATAATTCGTCTAAAACTTCTCAACAAAGTAATGCTAACAAACAAAGAAATTATAAAGGTTAGCTGATAAGAAAAAATCATTATGGTACAAATGGGTCCATGCATATTACATTAAAGTTATAAACATATGGAATACTAGACTTGTTAAGGTTGCCTCAACTATTATTAAGAACATCTTCAAAATCAAAGATCTGGTAAGGCCTAAAATCACTAAAAAAGTAGGCATAGAAAAGATACTTTCTTTTGGGAAGACATTGGACATCTGTTGGTCCACTAAATAATATTCAATAGCTATCAATGCTGAAAAATATCATAAGGGACAACTACACGGTGGCTAAAGCTCGTAATCATATGAGTGATATAATCAAAGCTCTCAATCAACATCATTTTAAGTATCAAATCCTAAATGCTACAACTAATGGGAAGTTCACTAGCTCATTATGTAGAAAATTGTACCAAAGATCGCACCTAACGACTTTTTAATATAAAATGATGTAGTGAAAGTATACTCTTCCCTGAACCTCCATTATATTAAAGAAGGCAATCAAGGACAGTCTACTTATGTTGGATAGACTTAATAGATTCATTTTGATCCCTAATAAATGTGTATTATGCATGAAAGCATTATAAACTATATCACATTTATCTTTCCCATATGAGTTGTCTAAGGTATTATAGATTATAATATGGAGTAAGCATTTTCACAAAAAGCCTCTTAATGACTAGGATAATAGTATACAATAGAACACTTGCATGTCTCATATGGATGAATCAATTATCTAGCCCTATTTTATCTCTATCTCTTAACTGGTCATAATGATACAGGATGAAAGGATCATACACATTTTTAGTGGCACTTTCCTAATCACACAACAGTTTAGTAGAAAACGCTTTTTGTAAGATTAGAGAGCATATCACATTACTTATTACTAAGAAACATTTATATCAAGCACTACTCTCATAATATAGAATGTTACTTAAAGGGAGAAGTAAATATTCTTACCTTCAATCTAACATTTATAGTGAAACTTAGGAATATAGACATGTATTTCTATCTAAGCTCTGCTTCAATATGTAAGAAAGAGAGCAAGTGGCATCTTGTTTCTGTACATAATGTTTGTTCACTAACATTCAAAAAAATTGAGAGGAGAAATGCTAACATTCAAGACCTTGTTGGTGTTTTCACATATAGTGAAGTTGGGTGATCTCATTGGTGTTTCCATATATACTGAAGCTAGGTGATCTTTTAACAAAGATAAAATCTTATCCAGGGTTCAGTTCTAATTTAAGGGTGTTGAAACACGTGTAAGGTTGTGTCACCTTATGAGCGGTCCATGTTTTTGTTTTTTTTAATGAATGTAAACTGTGACAAATGTTTGTATACGCCTTATCTAAACATAATATAACATTTCTTCTATGGAATGGAAATTTATTCATTTAAAAAAAAAAGAAAAATGAGCACCAGAGACCCTCAAGTAGGCTATAACCATTGCCAATTCCTAAATGGAAATTGGAAAAGATCTAAGTGGATTTCATGATTGACCTACCTTATATAAGGACACAATGTGATTCAATTTGGGTGACCATAGATGAGTTGACCAAGTTAGCCCATTTCTTACCCATGAAAACCATCTACTTAGTATCCAAGCTTGCGTAAGTATATATTAAGTAGATAGTGTGTCATTATGGAGTACTTGTATTGACAGTCTTTGACTGAGGATCACAATTCACATCTCAATTATGAAGGAAATTACAAGAGACATTGGGTACTAGATTGGATTTTAGCACAAAATTCCATCTTCAAACTAATAGGAAATCAAAGACGAAAGTTAAGACCATAAAAGATATGTTGAGGATGTGTATAAAGGACCCTAGTGGTAGTTGGGATTTGCAACTACCTATGATCAAGCTTGCTTACAATAATAGCTATTACAGCAGTGCTAGGATCAAGGCATTATACGGATGAAAATACAGATCACCAATGTACTAAGAGGAAGTAAGCGAGAGACAATTAAAAGGCACAGAACTAATCAACATCACACTAAAGAGGACAATAGGCAATCAAAGAGGACAATTAATACCTTAGAAGACATGTTGAGGATGTGCATAATGGACATTAGTGGTAGTTGGGACTTGCATTTGCCTCCGATCAAGTTTGCTTACAATAATAGCTATTATAGTAGCATTATGATCGAGGCATAATGCAGATGAAAATACAAATCACTGATTTACTGAAAGGAAGTAAGTGAGAGACAATTAAAAGGCCCAAAACTAATCAAGATCACATTAAAGAAGATTCCATTGATCAAGCCGAGACTAGAGAATGTTTAATAGACAAAAGAGTTATGTAGACTTGCATCATAAGGATGTGCAATTTCAATTTGGTGACATAGTATTTCTAAAGGTATCTTTAATGAAGGGCATGATGAGGTTTGGAAAGAAAGGGAAACTATCTCCAAGATATATTAGACTTTACAAGATAAAAGAGAGAGTTAGAAGTGTGGCGCGTTGTTTGGTTTTACCTCAAATATATCACAAGTTGGCCCAATATTCCAAATTTTTATGATTTGAAAGTACATTTTTTATCCTTATAATGTATTCTAGCTGCAAATTGGAGAGGTGAATGAGAATTTGACTTATGAAGAGGAGCTAATAGCTATTTTGAATTCTCAAGTCTCCTAGTTATAGTCAAAGTAGATTCCTAAAGTGGTGAAGTGGAGGAATGGCAACGATGAGGATATCACTTGGGAAATAGAGTGACAGATGTGAGAGTTATATCCTCACTTATTTCCTCAATAGAGCATTGTTGTAAAAGGATGATTTTTTTGTAAGGAGGGGAGATTGTAATATATATATATTCTACTTTTTCATTTTCACCCCCTAAGGTTACTATTTATGAAATCATCCTCTTCCTCTGTTCTTCATAGCTAGTGACTCTAACTGATCAACCATATATACAATCAAATTTTCTCTTCAAACTTATCACAACCGTCCCCATTTTACCTCACAACAACACCTAAATTATCACAAAACCATGAAGAAAAATTATAGAAAAACTCAAATCTTTGATTTGTAATCTCTAGTGAGTGTTATCGACACCATCACTACCATTAGAATCCCCTCGATATTCGAAGCAAAAATCCTATGGCCTTTTTATCGATCATTGATATATTGCTGCCAATTGAAGAAAATAGAGGTTAATGCTCTAAAATATTGTTTCTTCAATTTGATGATACTGGTTAAGAACTTGATTTCTTTCAGTTATAAAAGTTATTCTACTAGTCAAAGTTTTCATTTGGTATAAAATTCGTTAAACTTCAAGATATAATTTTTTCAATCATTAATGTCGCCAGATATACTGTCCTATTGACTTTTATTTCAAAAAAAATTTTAAAATCCTATAAATTGCGCTAATCATTGTTTCTTAAGAAATAAAGCAAAATTCTTAATATTTTGTGAATTAAAAATCACATAAAATTTATGTGAGAGTAAGATCAAGGGTTGAATTGTGTAATTGGATCATTTTAGCAAACCTAATAAGTCCTAAGTTGTTAATTGAGCCATCAACATGTTAATGACACCAATTAGGGTTTTTACTTTCCTATTTTATACGTATATTAGGAGTAAGAACCACATCACAAGGTTTAGACTGATAAGGACATCAATTAAGTAAGTTCATATCTATCTACTGATACCGAACCCATACCCTCTGTTGAGTATGGTTCTAGATTGATATGATTGATGAAATGTTAAGTTAGGATAGATGCCCCTATCATTATATTCATAGATATGACATGAAATGATATATACCTACAAGTATATACATTTACATGTAATTTGAGTAGCCTTTATTGTGATGACTATATGAGTAATATTGTGATATCTAACTATATGGGTATTAAGAAGTTGTGTGAATGATATTTGGATTATGTGTTGATGTGTTTGATTGTGATTGTGGAGTATGAAAAATCTCTAAAATGTGTCATCTGATGGGTACGCATCAACTGCAAGTGTGCACTAGTTTGATTATAAGAAATGATTATGATATGACATTGAGATATGATATAGATTGATCTAGGTTGATGCTTGGCTCTAAGTCGGGTCCCTATTTGACATGTATATTATTGATGTGATTGTGACTTTAGATGTATTGAGTGATGGATGGTCTATTAGTGAGGCTTAGCTCATCGTAACCCTTTGGACTAAGCCTTATGGCTATATTAGTATAGGAGTATGGCTAGGTTATTGGTGATGCTTAGCTCTCTACATCCATTTAAGGTGTAGTATTGTGAGGATATACCTTTGGAGACTAGGATCTAACAAATATTCATTCTCCATGACTTATTGTGCATTACATATGAATTTTCATGCATCATATCTATGTCTTTATACTAATATAAATTGCATATTGTGTGAGCAATAAGTCATTGGATGTCATGAGGTGGTATGAATTTACTCAATAAGGTCTAAATCCCCTAAACTCTAATTTTTCAGGTTAGTTACCACCAACTTCATAGCAGTGACTCCAAACGTTGGCTATAATATAACTACTTTTATGAATGCTTTTCATTTGTTTTCACTTGTACTTGTACTGTAGTGTCCACAATAATATAATTTAGTATGTAGAAAATTTTTCTTACTATACATTCTAAAATTAATGTATTTCATCTTGTTATACTTATATTTGCCCATTTTATCACTTATTTATGAGATTTTACATTTATTTTGTCATTAGTAGTCATGTTTACGTGTGATATGAGGGCCTCAGCTTTCAAGTTTCACTTATTGGCCATGTGCTCATATGGGTTATGACAAAAAAATAGAATCTTAAAAGTAAATATATTTTATTATTATCAAAATATAGATTGTAGCCTTTCTTGGTTTAATAATCTTCCTCTTTTTTCATAATGAAAAAAACATAATTACATGATCATTTAAGCATAATTACTCTTATACCAAAGTAAAATAAACATTTAACTTCCCCTTATACATCATTGATTTTATCAATTTTACCTTTTGAAAAGAGTAGAGGTTGGCCAAATTCTTATTCAAGTGTTAAATTCAAATAAGTAACATATAAATCAAATGAAGTGAAAATAAATATGCTTAAGTGATAATCAATAGCTAGGATTTGCTGATATATAAAAATGAAGCATGTACAATATCAAGGAATGGGTAAATACTAACAATACATCCAAAGTATATCTACAAAAAACTACAGTCCTAAAAAGCAACATTTATATAACTCTCCTTAATTATGTTGAACCTTAAAAATAAACAATAGAAATGTCCAAAAATATCCATCAATATTATATATCTCCTTTTTAAAAAAATATATAAAAAAAGGGTTGCGTCCTTTGCTACTATCGTTTCTACTTTTTCTCCTTGGTTGCTTGCATTGTCATTTTGCTTGTTGTTGGCTACTAGCATGCGTGTCTTTTTCTGCGTCGTTTTTGGTTTTGCGTTTTTCTCGTCGACGTTGCATTTTATTCTCTTTTGGGTGGTGGGTTGCTCATTTTTTGCTCTTGTTTGCTTGCACTCTGTGTTTTGCTCTTGCTTCCTTGTCGTTTTGTTCCTCCCAGCAGCTTCGCCTTTACTGCTATCGTTTTGTCCATTAATTCGTGCATTTTTTTCATCTTTGGCTACTTAGACTGTGTTGTTTTGCTTGGTGGGTTGATTAAATATTTTGTACAATTCAACCCTTTTTAGAAATGAAATATAAAATTGAATACCTTAGAATAATTAATAAGAAAATGCAATAATTTACTTAAATGTGATGTGTAAATAATTTTAAACAATATAAAATAAGGATGTAAAATATCCTATAATTTCTACTTATCATAAATAATGAAAGAAATGAAACTATTACATCTTACACGACAGTTTACGGGACCATGTAACTCACTTGAAGGAATATGAAGATGTATTTTCTCCCTCTTCTATAACCTTCATAGCTATGTAAGCGAGCTATGCGACTGCATAAGTAGCTGTGTTGCTCATCAAGAAGGTGTAAGTTCATTACATAGCATGATAACACAATCCTTTAGTTGACTAATATTCAAAGGGCACACCATGAAATTGATCCATATTTAGACATTTACATGTTTAATGTTCTCCAAAAAGATTCTAGGTTTTCAAAATTGTAAGAACAGGAGACAGTTTTGGACATGCTAAAGGACAACATACAGAATCTCTTTAGCACTATTATTTGTAGAAAACTTAAACATAATAAGATTATCTTCAGACAGTAGTACATCTTTCAAGCCTCTTCATTTCTATTGCTTGATCGTCTAATTACTAATTCTTAGGGAATGGGAGAATTTAACTAAAAAGAAACCCATAAGAAATGAAGCTAAATTTCTAGTACCATCATTCAAAACATCAAGTTCAAGAGCCATGATGGAGCAACCATCTATCACTGAAGAACTTACCAAGTTCACCTACTGCTTGTTTCCAATTTAGGTTATGATTAACATTTGTGAGAGTTGTGAGAACAATCAGAAGAGATTGGTGCAAAATGGATGATCAGGAGTGATTGGTGCTAAAAAGGATAAACGTTAACATTAATGTGCAATATTTTGTAACTAGTACATTACCATAGATAGCAGACCGTATTCACTATAACTATGTACATGTGACAGTGTAGAAAAATCAATCAACAATAATAAAAAATGATTTTTACCAATCTTCTGTTACCATCTTGAGATGGTATCAGAGCAGTGAATGATCCAAGTAGGAATCGATTACTGTAAATCATCATATTCCATCGTGTTTTCTCAGAAACTTTTCATCACAGAAAACTTTTCAAACCATCCCTGAAACCTTTCTCAACCAAACCTTTTCTCAGCCAATTTTTTTTGTTTTCTCAGACACAGAATCATCACAGAAAACTAGCCCTCTCGAGGAATACCTGTTCCAACAGCTAGAATGGGACCAGCATTATCAACAATATCCAACACACCAACAGGTTCAGAATTCATGTAGGGTTCGAATGACCTTGCAGCCCAATTAATCGATCTCATGCACAATAGCCTGGGAAATACAAGCACCGCAAACAATCAGCAGAATCAACCACATCATAATTTAGAAAACCTCAATATTGGGATTAAATTGAATGGAAGCAACTATCCAATATAGTCTTGTTTAATGCGAGTGGCCATTGCCAGAAGACAAAGGCTCGACCATCTTACTGGAATGCCTAACCCTCTTGCAAGAATCGACCCGACATACACAAATTGGGAGACACAAGATTTGAGTGTCTTCTCATGGGTAATACAGAATATTAAGCCAAATGTTGTCGATAACGTGGTTGCTTATCCAAACACAAAGGCTTTGTGGGATGCACTAGAGATGACTTATGGCAGTGGCGGTGATTTGTTCCAGATTTTCGAATTACACACCAAAGCCTCGATGACATTAGAGAAACATTTTGATAGCTTTCTCAGTATCTGGCAGGAGATCGATCGAAGACACCCCATTCCCATGGAGTGTCTAAGAGATATCACGATTTACAACCTAGAAAGGCAAGAAACCCGTTTATTTCAATTCTTAGCAGGGTTAGATGGGAAGTATGAGTCAATAAGGAGAGACATCCTCAAAGAGGAGCCGCAACCCACCGTTGAAAGAGCCTATGCTCAAGTCAGGCGAGAAGCATCCCGAATCGGGATACTCAATCCTATGAAAGGGGAGGAGCCATCGATTGGAAGTGGGTTGTTCGCCTAGATTCAGTCAACATAGGGGGGTATCACCGGACAACAACCAGGAGCCACTCACGTTGCACGCGGATAGGGACGCTCCCGGGCAGAACTCGCCAAAAAACAGACGAGACCACCATTCAAGGAGGATAAATCTCTTTTGCACCCACTGTAGGATGAGCCGCCATACGAAGGAGTAGTGTTTTCGGATTGTGGGCTTTCCTGATTGGTGGGAAGACGGACACAAGAAGGGAAAAGGGAAGGTCCAGGTGGCTGCCGCTGTAACGGAAGTGTAGCAGTGAAAGGAGGGAGCTATGCAGCGTTGCGGCTGGGAGAAAAATGAAAGAAGTCCTTCAAAGTGAAGGTATAGGGTTAGGGTTTGGGAATTTATTCCCAAGCCCCCCCTTTTTAACTAGACAATTTGGCCTTGAAGTTTTAAAATTGCTCGATTAAGTGCCTACAGATGTAAGTGCTGACCAATTAAGTACAGAAATTTTTAAAATTGAGCAATCAGGTCCCTACTCGAAAGGAAAATTCAATTCTCAACCTCCAATTGTGAATAATTACCAAAATAGCCCTTCACAGTCTTTTGATTGTACAGTATAGGGTCAATCTGATGATAAAGACTCTGAATGGATTTTCGACTGTGGTGCAACTGACATGATGACCCATGACATTTAGGACATTGTCACTCAATCTAAACCACGAAAGATTCAGGTACAAACAGCAAACGGTGGTTCGTCACCTGTAATAGGTGCGGGCACCATTGAAATTACACCGAGTCTTAGAGTGAAAAATTGTCTTTATGTTCCTTCTTTATCGTGTAAATTGCTATCAATTAGTCATGTCACAAGGGAACTAAATTGTACTGTACTAATGTATTCAAATTGTTGTATTCTTCAGGATATCCAAACGAAGAAGATAATTGGGCGTGGAACTGAGTGAAATGGGCTCTACTATGTGGATGAGGTAGCTCACCAGGGGACTGCTCTACTGGCTCATGGAATGGTGGAACGGCAGATCTGGTTGTGGCATCGTCGGTTGGGACACCCATCACATGGTTACCTTAACCTTTTATTTCCAAATTTTAAGCATAATAATTCT
>JAOSBN010000005.1:22904769-22920118 GCA_027563595.1 Erythroxylum suave
TTGTTTAATATATATATATATATATATATATATATATATATATATTCTAGTTTAAAATACCTCAATTTTCTATAAATTTCCATAATATTCGAAATGTCTCCAAAAATTTCGAAATAATAACTATTATCACCAAATAAGTTTTCAACATAAATAATCCACGATTCATATTTTATTCGCATTTATACATTAACCATACCTGAAAAATGTCAATGAATGCATGTATAATTATTTCATGAATAACAATATTGTTCACGTGCATGTGTATGCCATATAATGCATAAAATGCATTTCTAAATTTTCAATAAAACTCTTATAAATAAAGCATCTTAGGGTATAATGGGTTAATGTGATGTTACAGAGTTGCTTCCTGGTGCTCTAATAGGTAAGATTAGGCCCAAGAAAAATGCAATAACTAAATGTAGAATGTCGATCATCGGGATAACCAGCCCAGTTAACATCATAATAGACTTGTAAAGAAAAGTGGGGAGATTTGGTAAAGTGAATGCCATGAGAGGGTGTGGAGTGGAGATATCATATAATCTATTTTACTGTAGACTAATGAATGTCAGTAGGACATTGCAAAAATTGGAACTTATTGACAACAAATTAAATGTCAAGACATGTTAGAAAAAGATATTAAAGGGTATCAACAGTGCTTTGATATTCAGTAGGATCAAAAAGTGGAACACCCTGATTTTTGGACAATTGAAGAGATGGAGTGATCGGTGTATGAACTGGCTTAGATTTTTCAAAATCAGTTCGAAGAAGGAGATCTTTAGTGTATTGTGTTTGGTTGAGAAGAATACCTTGAGAAGTACTGTAGGCTTCAATTCTAAGAAAGTGATGGAGTGGACCTAAGTCTTTTATGGAAAAGGCAGAGTTGAGGTCATTGATAAGTGTTGTTATGAAGGATTGTGAAGAACTAGTGACAAAGATATCATCCACATAAACTAAGAGGTAGGTGGTGTGAGAGCTAGTTTTATGAATGAAGAGAGAGGTATCAGATTTTAAGGGTTTAAAATGAAGATCAAGGAGTTTTTTGAATGAGGATATGAAACCATGCACGAGGGGCTAGTTTGAGACCATATAAGGCTTTATAGAGTTTGCAAATATAATAAGGATGATGGAGATCATTAAAGATAGGGGGCTAAGACATGTAGACTAGTCCATGTAAGTAACTATGAAGAAAGGCATTATTAATATGAAGTTGGCGGATATGCCAAGTATGAAAGATGGCCAGGGCATTGATGATTCAAATAGTTATTGGTTTGATAATAGGATTGAAAGTTACGGTATAATCAACTCTTGGGGTTTGATGATAACCTTTAGCTATAACGCGACCTTTGTAACTCTTAAGATAACCATCGGGATTTCGTTTAGTGTGAAAAAACCCATTTACATCTAACAATGTTTGTGTTTGGTATGGAAGGAACAAGAGTTCATGAGTTATTATGATAGAGAGTGTTGAACTCATTAAACATGGATGGCACCAGTGAGAAAATTTGTTGGGTTGAGTGAAGGATGTGGGATTAGAAAATGTATTTGAGATGGTAACAGTATAGGTAATGTAATCAGAAAAATGACGAGGGGTATGGGTGTGGTCTCAGGTATAGGTGATCATAGGATGTGAAGGAGGATTAGATGTGGTTGTGGGAGAGGGGAAGAGGAAGTAGAGGGTTGAGCAGGAGGAAGTAAAGCTAAAGTAATAGAAGATGATGGTGGTGAGGTGGTGGATGAAACAAAAAAAATTTTGTAGGGAAAAAGATGTTTAAGGAAGCGTACATGACAGGAAATGTAAAATTTAGAGGTGATGGGATCAAAACATCGATTACCTTTACGTTAGGAGGTATGGTCAAGAAAAACACATTGTACAGATTTTGGTGTAACTTTGTTTAGATGAGTGGAGCCCAAACAGGGAAAACAGGCACAACCAAACACCCAAAGATGAGTAAGGTCAGGTGGGGTACAATATAGGACTGCATGTGGAGATTTGTGATGAAGAATAGTGGTGGGTAATAGAATAATAAGATAAACAATAGTAATGAAGGCTTCATACTAGAGAAACTTAGGAAGGGATGCATAAAGAAGAAGGGTAAGACCAATTTTAGTAATGTAATGAGACTATTTTGTTGGGGTGTATAGGGGTAAGAGATGCAAAAAGTGATTCTAGTGGAAACAAGATAGTGAGCAAAGGCACCTTTGGTGAGTTCAGGATCTCCATCGCATTGAAAGGTTTTTATGGTGGGGGAGAAGAGGTTTTCAACAGTGGCTTTGAAAGATTGAAAGCGAAGTAAGGCATTATTTTTATGAGTTAAAGGGAAAATCTAAGTAAAATGACTGAAGTCATCTATAAACATAATGAAATATCGAGAACCAAATTGAGAAAGAGATGGTGAAGGACTCTAATCATAGTGAATTAGTTGTAAAGGTTTAACAATAACTCAGGAAAACATAGGAAATTAACGACAAACATGTTTTCCTTGAAGATAAGAAGTACATGGATTGGTAACATTTTTTAAAGACAAACTAGTACTTAATCTAGATAATGTAAAATGGAAGGGATGACCAAGACATTGATGTCCCAAATTTATTAAAGAGGAGGTGGTTGTGAGAGCAACTGGATTGATGAAATGTGTTGAAAACTTCATTAGATAGACATTGTTATAGATGGGGCCTGCAAGAAGCGGGATCTTGAATTTGAGATCCTTCACAACATAACCAGATGGATTAAATTCAATGACACATGAATTATCAGTGAAAAATTTAGCAACATATAAAAGGTTACTAGTAATGTAAGAACAATCAGTATGTTATTAAGATAAAGAGTATGAGAAAGAGTGGGAAGTGTTAAGGTACCGGTAGATAAAATAGGAAGAGTGTGGCCATTACTGACAATAACTTGATTGGAGCTATCATAAGGTGTGACAAATTTTACAATATAGGAATGTGTGGCCATGTAGGCAATAGCACCAGTATTAGGTAACCATTTAGTGACATTATTGTTGGTGAAAGGAGCAATGTCACGATCGGGCTGAGTATTCATGATCAAAAAGGTAGTGTTAATGTTATTGGTAGAGCGGTGATAACCAGTGGAGTGGTTCCGAGATTCAGAATACTAAAAGTGACAATGGGCAGCAATATGTCCTCATTTCCATCATATTTGGCAATTGGTAGAGGCTTAGTATTAAAATTGCGTTTAAGGTAAGAGGAGTTATATAGAGGTTGGGTCTGGAAAGGGAATTATGTTGAGGCTTGTGACTAGTGGGCTTCTTAAAAGAGTATGGGTCCATTTTATGAGTGGTTCTGAGTTGGGCCATTAAAATGACAACGCCTAAAAGATGATCCATTGGCTTGCCACATTTGTCTAAACCTATTATCGTTTCTAGATGAAAAATTAAAATGGTCAAAGAAGTGTTTAGAAGGGTGTCGTCCCTAACTTCCTTTGCCAGTTCCGTGGCTATGAGAGGTATGGTTTATGGTGGAGAATCTAGCAAGAGCAGAATCCAATAGCGGTGTTATACTGAAGAAGAGTAGGGATGTCAATGGGTCGGGCTAGGCTCGGGTCACTTTTTTCCTAGCACGATCGACAAACTGGATGGGGCCACTGATGGGCCAAAACAGCCTGACTTAACCGTATATATATATATTTAAAATAAATTAAAAAGACGTCATTTTTGACATTTTGATTGGCCCATGATGTAGCACCCCACTCTTATAAGACATATCCCCAAACATAACGACGACATTTAAGAACATACTCTATGAGGGTGGTGTGCTAGGTCAGTCAATCAATCATAGTCATTACAAAATTTTCACGCACATCTCATGCATAATTCAGAAAACCAATAATTACTTTCGACCCTTTTTACTTATAAATAATTTCAGTCACAAGTTTTATAAGAAATAAACATATCTTTAGAATTCCAATAATCATTTGGGCCTGTTACAGTTACAAAAGGTTTTAAGTCATAATTGTTATTACAAACTGAATTTTAGTATACATTGTACAAAATTCATATATATATATATATATATACAAATTCAACAATTGCATAAACAAATCTTGAAAAAAAATGACGGAAGACATATGCAGATGTGAACTGATATTGGCCTCTCTCTCTCTCTCTATATATATATACACAAATTCAACACTTGTAGAAACAAATCTTGAAAAAAAAGGACAGAAGACATATGCAGACGCGAACTGATCTTGACCTCTATCTCTTATTTGATTTCAGTGGCTATATTCTAGTTTGTCTAATTGGATATCTCGTTTGAGCCTTAAAAACAACATTGCAATTTTGGTAAGTCTTGCAAACTCAGTGAGCGGGCTGTCCTTGATGGCTCACTCAAATCACATAACACATCAATTCACATACTTTTCATACAATTACATAATTTACATCACTTCACTAATCATTGTGTTTAATCAAATACGCCTTATATTCACTTAATTCACATTTCACATTTAGATCAATTCAAACCATTCATTGTAGTTATTTAAAACATAAATATCAAATATTTATGCAATACTTATTAGACTCATTTTCAATTGTTACGTTGTTGTGACCGAGTGCCTATAACTGTCCTGTATCTATTGTAAATATAGGGCTAATTAATAACTGTCTCATATCTGTTAGGGATACTGGGCTTATTATACATAGTGAGCTTTTGGCTCTTAATCACATTCTGAGCTTTAAGCTCTTTTTCAGTGGCTACTCTAGTCACATCTACCTTTATCTGTTCATGCATTCATGTAATGGAATGTATTAAATCTCATATATCAATTAGTTACTTATATTCACTTTACACATTCACTTTCACTTATCATCGTACCAAGTCCGACATTCAACGAATATGTTGAGAATCACTTATTTCTTGCTCATTCAATGAAGCACTTCCAATATGTTCACATTTATAAAACTCCTCGGACTATTAATGTTTGGAATTATCATAATCACATTTGCATAATAAATAAATCAATACATAAATTTAAAATAGAACATTCATTTAATGTATGACCATTTAGGTCGACTCATAGTACGCTCTAGATTAGCATTAACTTCCATGATTCAGAAACATCTGGATGCTAACGTTTAGTCCTGTGTATCAACTTCATGCACTACACACATTGTACACACATTACTAATTTGTACAATCACATAAACATTTAATTATACACAAATGTATATGTGTAATTTATAAAGCATGCTCAAATTGACTATTTCGAGTATTTATCCTTAATCATTTCACTTGATCATTAACAACATCATTTATGTATGTCTAGCCTAGACTTAGGTTCATACCTCAAAGAACTCGGTCATTCTAATATCATAATTCAATCATTCATCATTTCTTTTCTAGCATTATAAGATCACAAAATTTTCAATTTCTCATTCACTTTTACTTAATACACATTTCTCATCTTCTTTGAATCACATTAGCATCCATATGAACACATTCTCATTATATTGTAATTTTCCAAATTATGGTACTTTGATACTGGCAATTCATTCACTATGTTATAACCTCATTTATCACTCTAAACATATCTCGCATTTAATCCCTTATCCAAGCATCATACTAGGTTCATTTCAAGCTTAATTCAAGCCTAAATGCATCATAGGAAGTACCTAACCATTTTTTATTTCAAACCACATAGAAAAGGAGAACATCTCACATTTAGGCCATTCAAGACCCTACCCACACGTGATAGAAATATTTTCTTCTTCCCACGATTGTGACATAAACAGTTTCTTCTACCCACGATTGTGGGATGGGTGCCACGATCGTGGCCTACCCTATTTTTTCTACACTTTTCCAGATTTCTCACTCATTTATACAATGCTTAACACCTCTTATACATACTCTATCTTTTCTACTTCATTTCCTTTTTATTCTCATCTCATTTCTATCTCAATATCATTCATAAACAAATCATAATCTATAGTTGACCATAACACAACAACATAACATTCATATATACACATTCATCAATTTTCTGTACACACTTAATTTTGTTTTCAAATTTACTTTGTCTTTAAACTATCATCTTACTTTTTCTCATTTCAAGACACCACACTTTCCTTTTTCTTTAACTTCCAAGCTTAATCTAGTTTTCTCATAGGAAAACTTATAACATACATTTCTCATATACCCATGGCAGAACATATTTAAGTCATTTACTTATTCTCATTTCTACAATCATCCTTTACACCAATTTAGGTCATATACACATTTCTTTTGTCAATTATCAACTCTCATTCAAACACTAATTTTCCATTGTTAATCATCCATAAAACAATACATGATCTATTATTTATCATTTATAAGAAAAAATATACATATATATTTATTCTTCGATGCTCAATATTCATTTATCAACATTTTTAGACACTCTTATTCATCATTTACTCTATCAATCATTTCTTAAACTATCATAAGTTATTTCTCATCATATAAATAAGAATAAGACATGAATGTGTCCATTTATTCATTGACGTTACATATACAATTCAGCCTCATTTACTTAATCATTTAATCCGAAAATAATCACCATAATTTGTCTCATTTACAACAACCTATGAAGATTTAGATGTTACTTACTTGGTTAGCTCCACTCTTCTTCAAAAACCACCATGAAACCTTAGCTCCTTATATCACAAGATCATCATATATATATATAAGAACAAAGCTTGAATAAGAAATAGCAAGGATCTTGAAGCATAAAGTGAAAAATTATGGCAAGATTCACTTTAGTGAGAGTTGAAGGTGTTGTGGAAATGAAGAACAAGAGAGAAGAAAATCATGAAGAAGAACAGAAGAAGTAAGCATGTTTTAACCAAATGAAAGACAAAAAAATGGTCTTTCAAATGAAAAATATCATGGATGAAGGTGTGGCAAGTCAAGTGACACTTGTCACTTGCCACATGTCACCACCTTGTAGTTTCTAGTGGGTTCTCTTTAATAACCAGTTCATTTGTCTCCAATTTCTAATCCAATTGTATCTTAATTTTCTATGACGCTTGTCATTAATTCTTAATGTCTCTTATCAATAATTTTTGGTGCCATTTGATACTTATTTCTATTATCATTTATTAATTATCCTGCCACTTGACATTTTTCCTATTTTAAAAATTACTTAGAATTCTAAAAATCTCTCAAATTAATAGATAAATTCCTATATCAATTATCAGTTATTAACCAGAATTCAAGACATAGTAATCATAATCACATTAAAATCATTTACATCAGAAAAATGTCAAATGAGTGAATGAATAGTTATTGTAATGTGTATAAAACAATCAAATTCACATGTGTATATGCTAATATTATATGTGAGTATGAAATGCATTTTTCTAATCTCTCATTGCTATTTCTCATTTATAGAAACTTAGGGTTCTAACCCTTTGTGTCGAAATGGGATGTTAAAATTCAACCCCCTAATAAATTTCGTCCTAGAAATTCTTACTTGAGTAATAAAAAAGGCAAGGTGATGTTTCCTCATAAACTCCTCCGTTTCCCATATAACTACTTCTCTCGATTGATTTCTTCCAAAGTGCTATAACCGATGGTATTACTCGATTTTTCCGTTGCTTATTCAAAAACCTCATTATCTTAACTAGTTCCTCAATATATATCTCAGATTATTCGGAAGTTTCACTTTTGGTATCAATAACATATATATCGGATCATAATGATACTTCCTAAACATACCCATATGTAACACATTATGAATATGTTATATCTTTGTTGGTCCATCTAACTTATAAGTCAATGATCCCATTTTCTCTATAATTCCATAGGGACCAATGTATTTCAGCTTAGTACACTCTTTTTATCGAACTTCAACACTCCTTGCCAAGGTGGTACTTTTAAAAACACTTTATCATTCTCTCGATATTATATATCTTTTCAGTGTTAATCCACCTAGCTCATTGTCTTTCTTAAGTCACTTAAATTTTACTACCAATCAATTTCACTTATCATCAATATCTTGAATCAATTATGAGCCTTTACAATCCTTAGGCCTTATTCATCCCAATATAAAGGCAGATGATTCTTTATCTCATATAGCTCCTCATATGATGCCATTCCGATACCAATATGATAATGATTGTTATAATCAAATTCAATCAAAGCTATTTATTGATTACATGCTCCTAAGAACTCCAAAAAATATAAGTTCTAAGCATATCTCCAATAGTTAAGACTGTTGGCAAATCAAACATTTAATTATACATTCAGTTATTTGTCTCTTCATCTTTGGCCGCTAAATACTGTTTCAACGTATTGCTACTAGGATTTATAGCATGACTGCTACACATGCTTCATCCAAAATCTCTTTTCTCAATTTAGCTACATTAGACACATATAACCTTTACTTATGTCATAATGTATTATTTTCCAATTTAACTCAAAATTCATATTCACTTTCAATCTCTTAATAAGATTCACTAATTAAATCCTCACATAGGGCTGTTTCTAATCCTTTAATATAAAACTGATCTCAAAAATCAATATAGCTAACAATACTTCATTTTTCCCAAAATTCAACCTGACATTCTAAGCTCTTAATTGAACCAGATTCGATAACCTCAATATCTAAATTCATGCTACACTGTTATTGGATTTTCTGTTCAATGCATCAGAAAAACATTAGCTTTACTAGATAATATTCATTTGTACAATCATAATCTTTAAGTAACTCTATCCATTGTCTCTGTCTCATATTTGTCTCTTTAACTCAATATTCACCTTAAACTTTAATAATCTGTATAAATAAGATATGTTTCCTTGTTTCACCCTACATACAATGTCGCTAAATTTTTTTCAAATAAATTACTATTGCAGCAAGTTCTAAACCATATAACAAATAATATTAACTCATGAGACCTTAACTGTCTTGATACATATGTAATCACTTTACCAAGCCTCATCATCAGAATACATCATAATCCTGATGTGAAACATCAATATTTACTAGATAACCTTCAGATCCAAATAGAATAACTAACACTAGTGTTGTAATTAAACAATGTTTTAATTTCTCAAAACTAATTTTACCTTTATCAGTTCATCTAAATGACACACTTTCCTTAGAAGTCTTGTTAAAGGGGTAAGATCAGTAAAAACCCTTAACAACCTCTAGTAATATCCAATATCTAGTTAATTCTAAAAAACTCCGAATTCATACATATTCCTCAAAGTTTTTCACTTCATCGTTGCCCTAGTTTTCTTTGGGTCTACCACTATGTCCTATCTAGATATCATATAACCCAACATAATACTTGATCCAGCTAAGATTCACACTTATTGAACTTGGCATATAGTTATTTCTCCCTCAGATATGTAAGATTAACCTTAAGTGTTCAAAATGGTCTTATCAACTTTTTGAATATACTCAAAATATCATCTTTGATCACAATCACTAATTGATCCAATCAAAGTTGGAACATTTTATTCATTGATGTCATAAACACTATCGGGGCATTTGCCAACCCAAAAAAGGCATCACAATTAACTCAAAGTGTCCATAACTAGTCTCGAAATTCTTAAGTAACTAATTTCTCAAATGAGGTAATATTATCTCTTTTTTTCTCAGTCTCCCAATTGACTTCTTTTCTCAAATGATTTTCTCCATTCATTTCATTTCATTTGATTTCTTATCGACTTATTTTAATGTTAAAGCATTCTTACTAGTTTCTCCACATATTTTAATTCATTTACAAGTCTCAATTTTTTGAACACAAACGTCAAATCTAACTTGTACATTCTGAATATACGAATATAGAATACAATGTGGATCTACGTTCCTTTGGCAATAACACTAGCAATAGCAATAACATTATCTCCAATTCATGAATCTAATAATGTGGTTGGACTACTTTACAACAAACGAAACACGTGTACTCTTAATAGCATTTTCAGCTTCTTATGCCTGAGTCTCTTTTCTATCAAACTCTAATATTCACTTCTTATTCAATAGTCATTCTTTTCTTGAATTGGAACATTTGATCTACATGATATAATTTGATGAAAGTTTTCGTTAAAAGAAGATTTCTCTCCTCAATCATCTGTACTCTTTACATACTCATGGTTAGTCAACTATATTCATCGTCACTGTTCAGCCATTCTTAAAACCACAATAAGATCAATTTCAACTGCTCATAATATCTCAATAAGATCAATTTCTATCAAATCTTACACAATCAGAACATTCTTTATGATAAAACTCAATGAAGCAATAGACTTATTCGTTTACTCTTATACCTTAGTATTTACCATCGATATGATTACATCTTATCTACAAATGTATTTCTGATGAGTCATCAATTAATATCTTATACAAAGGATACCTTAATCTTAATTGATTCTAGACTACATTTCTCTTTATGTGTCTACCATTATCAGGCAAGAACCAAATAATCACGGCCACAATCGTGGGGACTATGCCACGATCGTGTCCTACTTTTTTTCCTTTTTTTCCGCAAATTTGTCACACATAGTAACATCATTCACACTTTCAATCTATCCTCAATTGATCACTATAAATTCTTTCATGCGCTACTCTAAGTCATCCCAGAATTTTAACCATAGAAACTATGACTTAAGAGTATTTCAATAAGTCATAGATCAATTCCTATATCTTCTACAAACATATAATACATAAGTGCTTAGTAACATCATTTGTCATGGTAATCACATTATCAAATATGCACTCACAGTAACAAATCAACTTAACCTTGAGGACTTCTGTATATATTGTTTTCATTCATTTCATTTTACATCCGTATGTTCTCTATCAATTTAGAATTATATAAGCATAACCATCATAAAGTTCTGATCTCAATTCCACTGATATATTCTTATGTTAAATCATAGCTCTTATCTCATTAATCAAAAAACTATTTCAGTTACAAGTCCATTTTCTCAAGGTTATAATAAATTTTTTTCATTCCATTTTGCTTGTACACTTTAAATTTTGTCATCTCTATCATATCTCAATTTTCCTCAATCAATCCACAACAATATATTCATATCTATATCACATTCAAGGATATACCATTAATACAATATTGATGTCATATTCGATGACACATTCACAAATTCAAATGCATTGAATTTTTGTCTATCATATCAAACCATATATTATTTCTCATTTTTAGATATCCACAAGTTTTCATTTTCTTACATTCTAACAGATCATCATCCTTCTCATTTTTTTAACAGCTCAAACTCTTAACAAATGTTCATGTGTATGTATAACACCCCATTTCCAACTGACATATGCATGTGTGTCCATCAAATACGCATGTATATGCCTGTTAGAAATGACTTGTTAACTATCTCACCTTCACTGTACATAACATGGCATCATACACTAAACCATCTATCACACATTTTCTAAACCAAAATGTTATCACATTATATCAAACCCATAATTTACATTGTTCCATATAGTACAATATCATCCATTTTTATACAACATTGTCCTATGAACATAAACAACTTAGTACACACCAAATACTATAAACTCAAAAGAAACAACTATGTTCTCAATCCCAGCTGATCATCCTTTGAGCCAAATTTGACTGTAACAGTTGCACAAAATACGCTTCTATAGAGTCTTAGAAGCTAGGCCATCTCACTTTCGAACCTAAAAACCAACGGTGCAATTTTGATGAGTTTTGCGAACTTAGCAGAGTAACCATCCTCGATGGTTCACTTATATCATAAAACAAGATCAATTATAATATGTAATCGTACAGCTCAATATAATCTATATTTTCTTTAACTTTAACCACACATCAATCCATCCCTAGCATTTCCTAAACATTTATGCATATATCATAGAAACAGAGCATATTCATCACTGCATTTTTCATTTTTTTCTGCATTTCTCATTTGCATCAACAATTTCATTTCATCTTAAATGTTTCATTTTAGCTCTTTTTCCTTAACTAAAAACCAAACCAAATGCAAAATCAAGCACAAGCATGAAAACCTAAAATTATACATGGCTATTCATCCTTCTTTGCATTTATTTTCCATTTCTAAATATTCATGTAAGTTTACGGCAAAACAATAGAGCAATGTGAATCATCAATATTTTCTACAATTATAACTACATTAATAAGCTCTATTCAACTCACTATGTCACAAGCTATTAATACACTTTCTGCTATTTTCCCACATTCACAAATTCAATTTTT
Source organism: Erythroxylum suave (assembly GCA_027563595.1). Taxonomy (NCBI): domain Eukaryota; kingdom Viridiplantae; phylum Streptophyta; class Magnoliopsida; order Malpighiales; family Erythroxylaceae; genus Erythroxylum; species Erythroxylum suave. The sequence goes on from JAOSBN010000005.1 coordinate 22,916,985, forward strand.
CATCTAAGTCATTTAGCATATGCATTCACTGAAACTCTACTGCTTAACCTTCTCATGCATGTATTCATCTCTAACACTAGCCATCATCAAAATCATTTACATAACAGCTAGAAAACTTAAACATTACTTACTTGAGTTCAGAAAAATTCCAGCAGTGAGATGTGAAGAACAGGTTTCGTTGGTTGCAAAAAAATGAAATCTCCAGTAGTGAAATTTCGGTGGAAGAAAATAAGGAGAAACAAGTAGTATGTGACTTGCCCAATACACAACCATAAACTAGTAACTGATTCAGTGATGGATGAGAAAGAAGAAGAGGGAGTTTAGTGTTAGTGATTTTGGTGCAGAATAAAGGAGAAACAAAGCTGCACCAAAAACATCTGAGCTAAAAGATGTTGTTATTATATTTTTTAACACACACATGGCACCTATGCATGCAACCCACTTGTCATGCATGTGAGGCTGTCGTGTGTCATCTTTTTCCTAGTCCAAAATACCCCAAATTTTCGACAATTTCCTAAAATTCACCAAAAATTCCAAAATAATACAAATAGTCTCTAAATAAACTTTTAATGCAAATAATTTACAATTCACATTTTAATTGCATTTTTAACAATTAATATTACCTGGAAAATATCAATGAATGTGTGTATAAATAATTATAATGTGCAAGATCAATAATATCATGTATATGTATGCCACATTATGTATAAACATGAGTCATGCTTCCTAATTTTTCATTAATCTCTAATAATCACCATTTTAACCCTAATTGAAGTGATAAGACGTTACAATTCTCCCCTCCTAACAAAAATTTTTTCCTCGAAATTCTTACCTGCTAATTCAAATAGGTGGGGATACTGTCGCCTCATATGATTCTCAGTTTCCCATGTTGTTTCCTCAGTGGAGTGATTTCTCTAATGAACTTTTTCTAATGGAATCACTCTGTTTCTCAGCTGCTTTGTCTTATAACCCACTATCTTGATCGGCTCCTCAATATAACTCAAGTTGTTACCAATCTCAATATTTTGAGCTGGTAATATATGAGTAGGATCAGATTTATATCTTCTTAACAAACTCACATGAAACACATTATGCAATTGAGACATCTCGTTAAGTAAATCTAATTTATATGTTAAAGGTTTAATTCTCTCAAGAATCTCATAAGGACTAATATCTCAGGCTCAACTTGCCCTTTTTACCGAATCTCAGTACACCACGCCAAGGAGACACTTTCAGAAACACTCTACCTCCAACATTGTATTCCATATCCTTTCTATACTAATCCACGTAGGATTTTTGTCTATCATGAGCTGTTTTTATTCGAATCTTGATCAATTTCACCTTCTTTACAATATCCTGTATCAATCTTAGACCCTCAATCATTCTCAAACCTTCCTCATCCTAGTATAGAGGTGATCTACATTTTCTGCCATACAATGCCTCATACGGTGCCACCCTAATGCTACTATGATAATGATTTTTATAAGTAAACTCAATCAATGCTATGTACTGATCCCAAGCTCCCTGAAACTCCAATACACATGCTCTGAGCATATCCTCAACAGTCTTGATAGTTCTCTCACTCTGTTCGTCTGTTTGAGGATGAAATGAGGTACTAAAATTCAACTGTGTGCCCATAGCTGATTGTAAGGTCTTCCAAAATCTCGAAGTAAATCTGGGATCCTTATCTGATATAATAGACACTGGAACCCCATGCAGTCTCATAATCTCAGTCATATATCTCTAAGCCAACTGGTCTAATGTATTGTTCTCCCATACAGGTATGAAATGGGCCGACTTAGTTAATCGTTCCACCACAACCCATATTGTATCATTCTGCCTGAGAGTCTTAGGTAATCCCATTATAAAATCCATAGTAATTCGTTCCCATTTTCACTCTGGAATAAGTAACAAATGTAATTTTCCAACTGGGGCTTGATGCTCAGCCTTAACTTGTTGACATGTTATACATTTAGAAACGAACTCCGCTACTTACTTTTTTACTCCAGGCTGCCAGAAATGTTATTTTAGTGTGTTATACATCTTACTAGTACTAGGATGCATAGCATAAGTGCCCATATGAGCTTCTTCTACAATTTCCTTCCTCAGATTATCAACGTTAGGCACACATAGTCTCTGCTTTAGCCACAATGTATCATCTCTAAATTCAAACTCAGAATCTATATTCTTCTTAACTTTCCCAATCAATTTCACCATTTGAAGATCTTTACTCTGTACTCTTCTAATCCGATCAAGCAACATTGGCCTCATTTTCAATGTAGCTATCAATGCTTCATTATGTTCTAGATTCAACTCTATATGCAAAGCTCTCAATTGAATCAGGCTTTGTAACCTCAATAATTGAATCTGAGCTATATTGGTATTCAACTTTATGCTCAAAGCATCAGCCACTACATTAGCCTTCCCCGGATGACACTCAATTGTGCAATCATAGTCTTTCAATAACTCTATCCATCTTCTCTATCTCATGTTCAACTATTTTTGGCTTAACAGATACTTTAAGTTCTTATGATCAGTGTATATCTAAAATGTCTCGCCATATAAGTAATGTATACAAATTTTTAGAGCAAAAACTACTGCTACAAATTCTAAATCATGTATCAGGTAGTTCATTTTGTGAGACCTTAATTGTCTCAATGCATAGGCGATCACCTTGCCATGTTGCATCAATACACATCCCGATCCCTGATGTAACGCATCACTGTACACCACATATCTGCCAGATCCTGATGGAGTAGCCAACACCGGTGCTATAGTCAACCGATGTTTCAACTCTTCAAAACTTCTCTGGCACTCTTCATTCCATCTAAATGTCACATTCTTCCTCAGAATTTTAGTCAGAGGGGCTGAGATTAAAGAAAACTTCTCGAAAAACCTTTGGTAATAACCAGCTAATCCGAGGAAACTCTGGATCTCTGATACATTCTTCGGTGCCTCCCATCTCATTATTGCCGCAATTTTTATTGGGTCCACCTGAATACCATGCCCCGTTACTTTGTAAATATCACTTGATTTAACCAAAATTCACTTTTACTAAATTTGGCATACAGTTGTTTTTCTCTCATAGTCTGCAAAATTATTCTCAAATGCTCAATATGTTCCTCATTGCTTCT
>JAOSBN010000005.1:22920218-22930853 GCA_027563595.1 Erythroxylum suave
TTCTCAGTTAAATAGTTCAATCATATAATGACATTCACACAGCTTTGCAAATCATTCAATGAATTCAAATTATATGCGGCTGTGATATGAATAAGACTCACATTTATTTTTATATTGTTGTGACCGTGTGCTTTTATAGTACCTCAAATTATCGAACTTAGTCAGTCAGTCTGTGACACATTGATCACAGTGAGCCATAGGCTCGAACCACATACGTGGGAGCTTAAAGCTCTTATCAATAACAGTATCAGTAGCAACACCAGTCACAATTCCTTTATATTACATGCATCGGAATGAAGTGCATGCCACAATTTATTCATCAAATTCAATTACTTTCATTTGCATGTTATCTAGCAGTATATCAGTCCCAGTATCAATTACAATAATAGTCACAGTAGCAGTGGTCATCAGACTAGGTCTGGCATTCTACTTTTTAGTTAAGAATCAGAAAATCATTTAGGTAGACATATTCACATTCAATCAACACTTCCAATATCATTCTCATGCATCAAAATTCCTCGGACAAATATTGTCCGGAATCCAGTACACAATCAATACAATTCAGTACAGTTCAATAAGATAGCAATACAGTTCAATAATGTACAAACAATAAGGTGAGACCAAATTAGGTTACTCACAGTATGCTCCAAACAACTATTGCCTTGAAGTACCGGTAATGTCAGGATACTGTCGTTCAATACATTCCTCTGCACGGACAATACATTCATATATCACAATATTGCACAATTATTTATTAATTTATGCACATTCGTGTATAATGAATATGTAAAATGCATGTTCATGACAATTCCGGGTTTCTTATCATCAATCTAGTCATAATAATCATTCGGATATCCACATGCAATTTATTAACTCAGATTTGTTTAAAGGTACACTTTTGGGTCCATTTTGTACAATTAATTTCATTAGGAAAATAAAAGAATTTGGCAAAACTTCCTTCTAACAAATTATTCTCCTATGTATTAAGTCTCCATTGATACAATATCATTCAATTTAGTTCATTATTCTATGATTTATGCTCAAAATATCATAGACTATGCACATTTGAAATTTTGGCTAATGTATAATTATGCATTCAAGTTGTACAACCCATATCTCTCAATTCCCATATCCAAAAATTACAACCTTTATACCAATTTAAAGATAAGAGAATAAGATACAATTTTGGTGTAGAAACATTAGCCTAATTCTATCTACACCAATAAATTTTATTCAACAACCACAAGACATGTTTTCTGTCCCTGGTAGTGCCATAACCTAGGTTAGGACTCAATCTCATGCCAATTTTGACAATCTTAAAGACAGAATTAAAAATCGACGTCTTCAAAAAAGTTGTAGACATATATCTCTATTTTAATTGAATTAAGAATAAAATCATTTAGAAATATATAGATCAAATTATAATCATAATATCGAAGCATATTCATGAAAATTCTCCAATTCTTAACATTCTAGCAGAATTCCACACTTTCAATTTATCAATCACTTCCAAATTAATTTCGATAGCTCTAAATTTTTATGGAGAGAAAGAAAAATGTCTTAGGAATCCATTGATTCAAGTTTCAAGTCATTTGGAGTTTAGATGAGAAAGTTATAGTCAAAAGACTTAGAGTTGTTCAATGAGATACCTTGGATTATAATTCATTCATGCAACCACCACCTTTTCTCTCTCTAAAACTCAAACATTCATCTTCTTCACCGAACTGCACTTCTCATCTTCTTCTTTCATGTTCTTCCATTTCCAAAATTACACACTTCTAACACATCCAGTCTGCATTTCTATACCTAGTAAAACCTTTAAACAAGTTAGACTCAAAGTTACACTTCAAACATAAAAATCCGAAGGTTCATGTATTTCCTCTCTCTCTCTCTCTCTACTACGTTTTTGTCCCAACTTTTTGCACTTTTCCATTTATTTTTCTTTCACTCCTCCATCTACGTTTTATGTTGTCTTACTCCTTAAAACACTACACCTCATTATACTCTGTATTTTCTTTAGCTTTAAGCACACATCAATCTATCCCTAACATTTCCTAAACACTTACGCATATATCATAGAAACAGAGCATATTCATCACTGCATTTTTCAATTTTTTGTCTTCATTTCTCATTTTCATCAACAACTTCATTTCATCTTAAATGTTTCATTTTAGCTCTTTTTCCTTAACTCAAAACCAAACCAAATGTAAAATTAAACACAAGCATCAAAACCTGAAATTATACATGGCGATTCATCCTTCTCTACATTTATTTTCCACTTCTAAACATTCATGTAAGTTTACGGCAAAACAACAGAGCAATGTGAATCATCAATATTTTTCTGCAATTATAAATACATCAATAAGCTCTATTCAACTCACTGTGTTACAAGCTATTAATACATTTTCTGCTATTTTCCCACCTTCACAAATTCAATTTTTCATCTAAGTCATTTAGCACATGCATTCACCGAAACTCTACTACTTAACCTTCTCATGCATGTATTCATCTCTAACACTAGCCATCATCAAATCATTTACACAACATCCAGAAAACTTAAACATTTCTTACTTGAGTTCAGAAAAATTATAGCAGTAAGATGTGAAGAACAGGTTTTAGTGGTTGTAAAAAAATGAAACTCCCGTAGTGAAATTTCGATGGAAGAAAAATAAGGAGAAACAAGTAGTATATGACTTGCCCAATACGCAACCATAAACTAGTAAATGATTCAATGATGGATGAGCAATAAGAAGAGGGAGTTTAGTGTTAGTGATTTCGTTGCATAACAAAGGAGAAACAAAGCTACACCGAAAACAAGTGAACTGAAAGATGTTTTTTTTTTTAACACACATGTGGCACCCATGCATGCAACCTATTTTTCATGCATGTGAGGCTGCCAAATGTCATCTTTTTTCTTGTCCAAAATACCCCAAATTTTCAAAAATTTCCTTAATTTTACCAAAAATTATGAAATAATACAAATAGTCTCCAAATAAAATTTTAACGCAAATAATTCACAATTCACATTTTAATTGCACTTTTAACAATTAATATTACCAGGAAAATGTCAATGAATGCATGTACAAATAATTATAATGTGCAAGATCAATAATATCATGTATGTGTTTGCCACATTATGCATAAACATGAGTTATGCTTCCTAATTTCTTATTGATCTCTAATAATCACCATTTTAACCCTAATTGAAGTGATAGGATGTTACAGTATGACTCATGTAAATGCGACTTAGACTGGGGATCAACTTTCACTGCATATTATGACATGTCTAAAATGCATGTACTTAGACATATATTTTGAAAAATGCCCATATAAGATTCTAAGCTTAGGCTTTGATACCAACTCTGTAGCACCCTACTCTCATAGGGCATATCCTCGAATATACTAATGGTATTCAAGAACATACTCTACAAGGGTGGTGTACTAGGTCAGTCAATCAATCCTACTCATTGCAAAATTTTCACGCACATCACACACATAATTCAAAAAACAAATAATCACTTTCGACCCATTTTACTCATAAATAATTCCAGTCACAAGTTTTATAAGCAATAAACATATCATTAGAATTCTAATAATCATTTGGGCCCATTATAGTTACAAAAAAGTTTTTAGTCACAACTGTTATTACAAACTGAATTCTAGTATACATTGTACATAATTCATATATATATATATATACAAATTCAACAGTTATGGAAAACAAATCTGGAAACAAAAATTATGGAAGACATATGCAGATGCGAACTAATATTGACCTCTATCTCTTATTCGATTTTGGCGACTATATTCCCGTTTGTCTAACTAGATATCTCCTCTGAGCCTGAAAAACAATGTTGCAATTTTGGTGAGTTTTGTGAACTCAGTGAGTTGACCATGACTCACTCAAATAACATAACACATCAATTCATATACATTTCATACAATTAAATAATTTACATCACTTTACTAATCATCATGTCAAATCAAATGAGCCTTATATTCACTTAATTCACATTTCAAATTCAAATTAATTCAAACCATTCACTGTGATTATTTAAAACATACGTATCAATATATATTCAATGTTCATGAGACTCACTTTCAATTTTTACATTGTTGTGACTGAGTGCCTATAACTATCCTATATCCATTGTCGATACTGAGCTTATTAACAATTGTCCCATATATGTTGGGGATACTAGGCTCATTATACATAGTGAGCCTTTGGCTCTTAATAACATTATGAGATTTAAGCTCTTTTTCGGTCACTATTCCAATCATAACTGCCTTTATCTGTTTATGCATTCATGTAGTGGAATGCATCAAATCTCATATATCAATCAGTCACTTATATTTACTTTACACATTCACTTTCACATATCATTGGACCTAAGTTTGACATTCAACAAATATGTTGAGAATCACTTATTTCTTGCTCATTCACATTCAATAAAGCACTTCCAATATGTTCACATTTATCAAACTCCTTAGTCTATTAATGTCTGGAATTATCATAATCACATTTGCATTAAAAAATCAATACAAATATTTAAAACAAAAATTTATTTAACGTCAGACCATTTAGGTCAACTCACAATACGCTCCAGATTAGCGTTAGCTTCAATATCTAGAAATGTCTAGATGTTGATGTTCAGTCTTGTGTATTAACTTTATGAAAATATACACATTGTACACACATTACTAATTTGCACAATCACATAAATATCCAATTGTATACATATGTATATGTGTAATGTATAAAGCATGCTCAAATTGACTATTTCAGGTATTTATCCTTAATCACATCACTTGATCATTAACAACATCATTTATGTGTGTCTAACTTACACTTAGGTTCATACCTTAAAGAACTCGATCATTATAATATCATAATTCAATCATTCATCATTTATTTTCTAGCATTATAAGATCACGAAATTTTCAATTTCTCATTCACCTTTACTTAACACACATTTCTCATCTCCTTTGAATCACATTAGTATTCATATGAACACCTTCATTCTTATTATATTCATAATTTTCCATATTTTGGTACTTTGATACCAACAATTCTTCCATTATGTTGTAACCTCATTTATCACTCTAAACATATTTCACATTTGATGACTTATTCAAACGTCATACTAGGTTCATTTCAAGCTTAATTCAAGCCTAATGCATCATAGGAAGTACCTAACTATTTGTTGTTTCAAACCATATATAAAAGGAGAACATCTCACGTTTAGGCCATTCCAAACCCCTCCCACGATTGTAGGAAGAAACATTTTCTTCTGCCCACAATCCCACTATCATGGCAGAAACAATTTCTCTTGCCCACGATCGTGGGATAGGTGCCATGATCGTGGCCTACCCCATTTTTTTTCTAGATTTCTTACTCTTTGATACAATGCTCAAAACCTTTTATATATACTCTATCTTTTCTACTACATTTCCTTTTTATTCTCATCTCATTTCTATCTTAATATCATTCATAACCAAATCATAATCTATTATTGACCATAACACAAAAATAGAACATTCATATGTACACATTCATCAATTTTTTGCACACACTTAATTGTATTTTCAACTTTACTTTGTCTCTAAACTATCATCTTACTCTTCTCATTTCAAGACACCATACTTGCCTTTTTCTTTAAGTTCCAAGCTCAATCTAGTTTTCTCACAAGAAAACTTATAACTCTCATTTTTCATATACTCAAAACAGAAAAAAGTTTAAATTGTCACTCATTCTCATTTCTACACTCATCCTTTACACCAATTTAGGTCATATACACATCTCTTCTTTTGTCAATTATCAACTCTCATTCAAACACTAATTTTCCACTGTTAATCATCCATAAAACAATACATGATCTATTATTTATCATTTTTAAGAAAATAAAACATAGAGATATATTTATTCTTTAATGCTCAATACTCAATCATCAACATTTTTTGACACTCTTATATACCAATTACTATATCAATCATTTCTTAAACTATCATTAGTTATTTCTCATCATATAAATAAGAATAAGACATGAATGAGTCCATAAGACATGAATGAGTCCATGTTACACATACAATTCAACCCCATTTTCTTAATCATTTAATCCCAAAATAATCACCATATTTTCTCATTTATAACAACCCATGAAGATTTAGATGCTACTTTCTTGTTTAGCTCCACTCTTCTTAAAAAACCACCATGAAACCCTCGCTCCTTATATCACATGATCATCATATATATACAAGAAAAAGATGAAATAAGAGTGGGTTCTTCAACTTGAAGAAGAAATAGTAGGATCTTGAAGCATAAAGTGAAAATTGATGGCAATGTTCATTTTGGTGAGAGTTGAAGGTGTCGTGGAAATGAAGAAGAAAAGAGAAGAAAATCACGAAGAAGAAGAGAAGAAGTAAGCATGTTTTAACCAAATGAAAGACAAAAGAGGGTCTTTCAAATGAAAAATATCGTGGATGAAGGTATGGAAAGGTAAGCGGCACTTGTCACTTGCCACATGTCACCATCTTATGGTTTCTAGTGGGTTCTCTTTAATAACCAGTCCATTTGTCTCCAATTTCTAATCCAATTGTCTCCCAATTTTCTATGACACTTCTCATTATTTCTTAATGTCTCTTATCAATAATTTTTAGTGCCATTTGATACTTATTTCTGTTATCATTTATCAATTATCCTACCACTTGACATTTTTCCTAGTCCAAAAATTTCTCAGAATTCCAAAAGTCTCTCAAGTTAACAAATAAATTCCTATATCACCAATTGTCATTTATTAACCAAAATTAAAAACACAATAATCATAATTCATATCATAATCATATTAAAATCATTTATACTTAGAAAATGTCAAATAAGTGCATGAACAGTCGTTATAATGTTTATAAAACAATCAAATTCACATATTTGTACGGTAATGTTATGCATGAGTATGAAATGCATTTTGCTAATCTTTCATTGCTATTTCTCATTTATAGAAATCTAGTCTAATCCTTTGTATGGAAATGGGATATTACACATAAACTATTCGTGGTCCAGTCAACTTGGGCCAAGATTAGGCTGAGTCGGGCCAAAATTTACATTTCTAAAGGAGAGGAGGCACTGTTTATAGAGTAAGAGTTTTACTTTGAGCTAGGGAAAGGTAACGGGGGTTGGACAATTATCAACTATCATTATAAACGACTTGAAACCTGTGAATAGGCCATTTAATATGAAAAGGATGAGGTTGGCATCTGACATGTCATCACCAATCATAGCGAGTTCTTCACTAGTGGTGGAAATGGCATCAAGATAAGCGATGATGGTGTCAGAGCTCTTCTTGATAGTGTGAAGCTTTTGACGAAGGAGGGACCACTGAGAGGCATACTGGAGCATAAAATGGTCTTTAAGACTGACCATTAACAGTGTGCCCAAGGCAGGGTCGTTCCTAACATTTTATAGGCCCTGGGTAAAGTAAAAAAAAAAGCCCCAATAAATTGACAATATACAAACATATAAACTTTAAAAGTATATTTTTAATTATTAAAATTTAATATTCATACATAAGGGAGTCAATTTATAAGTCACATACCCAAAAAAAGTTAAATGATTATAACATCAGCTAATAATATCTTACAAATTTTAGTAACAATAAAATCACTAAAAATAATAACAATAATAACAAAATAGCAATAGTAGCAATCAAACAACAATATTAGACTGCAAAATACTAAGAGAATTACACTAACAAACACACAGATGATCATGATTTATGAAAAAAATTTCTTCATGCATTTCTAGATGCAAAATCATTAATAATATTATCAAGATCAATATTAGCCAACTTATCCTTCTCGATACATAAAATAGCTAAATCATTCAACCTTTCTTGTGACATTGATGACCTCAAGTAGGTTTTTAATAATTTTAACTTTGAAAAACTTCTCTCAGCTGATGCTACAGTCACATGTATAGTCAATAAAATTTGATAAGCAATTGAAACATTTGGATAACAATCTGCAGCTTTAACAAATTCTAAATTTCAATTGATGACATTAACTCATTTAGCAAAATCATTTGTAACACTTTTAATTCAGAGAAAAGATCATCTAAATACACATCTAACATATTATCATGAGAAAAAGTTATTGTAAAATTAGTGCAACATTCTTTTAATTGGTTATCGTCTAACGACCTCAACTTCTTTGAATCAAATAAGAATCCAAAAATATTTTCAATTGTCGTTAATTGTTCAAATCTGTTCTTTAATGAAGTAATTGTCATATCCACAAAAACTAGAAAGTAATTAACTCTATAAGAATCCTTAGCTAATTGTATTTCTCCATCGTGATCATTTCATCAAATTGTCTATATCTAATAATACAACATTTAGTTGGAAATGTAGGCTTTACATTCATCTCATGTGTAAGACTTTTGGCCACATTCATACTAGAGTCAAACCCTTCATCTCTATATTTCTCAAAAAATACCATCACATCTTCTGATTGCTCTATTGTAGCATCAATGCACACAGATTTAGACTACAACTTCTTACTCATCATGTTAGTAGCGAATAAAATATCATACCAAATAACCATACAAAGTAAAAACTCAAAATTCTCAAGTACACTAACCAAATTTTCCGTTTCACTCTTTAACTTGGCATCATTACAAGATCTAGATAATTCTATCAAAGCCAATCTTATTTGAGAAGCTTGAAATCTAATAACTTTAATACTTTTTATCCGACTGTACCAACGAGTGTTAGACAATGATTTCATGGTTAAGCCTAAAGCATTATCAAATAAAATCTTGCACCTTCGAGGAGAACTTGAAAATAATGCATATATACGTTGCACAGCTCTAAAAAATGAAGCAACTTTAACACAAGAATGTGCCATGTCACTAAGAGTAAGATTAAGATTATGACAAGCATATGACATATATAATGTTCTCATATTTATTTCAAATAATCATTTTTGAACCACCCTTGGTATTTTCCCTTCATATTAGGACCATTTTTATAACCTTGACCCCTCACATTATAGACATTAAGATCAAGAGACTTAAATGCATTCAACAATTCATTAGAAATTTCGAATCGAGATGTGTCATCTACCCTCAAGAACTCTAAAAAGTTCTCTATTTTCATGTTTTTATTTGACGTATTCACACATCATACTAACAAACTCATTTGTTCTTGATGACTTAAATCTAGGGTACAATTAAGAATAATAGAAAAGTATTTCGCCTCTTTAATGATCCATATGATAGAATTTATAACACTATGGCCCAACAGAGAAATCAACTCATTTTAAATTTTGTGACCAAGATAATGATGATGAATTTCATGATTTTGAATATGTCTAACATGACCTTGCATTATTACATCAAATACAGTAATTATCTCAATCAATCCTAAAAATTACCATTACTATCTTGATAAAGTTTCTCATTGGATCCTCGAAAAGACAAATTATATCTAGCAAGATAGTTCACAACATAAACTATTCTTATCAAAACTTGTCCCCAGCATTCTTTCTCTTTTACAATTTCTTGTTGCAAATCTTTACCAACTATTTGATTTTTGCTCAATCTTACTCTTAATTTAATTCGAGTTCTTATATTACTCATATGCTAAATAAACTTCTCATGTTCTTTGAGACTCTTGCTAAGATGCTTCCAATCTCTAAATCCATTATTTGCTAATGCATTTTGTTTGCTATTAGATTTAAACAACTTGCACCATAAACAATTTTCTTTATCTATATGATTAGAATAAACCAACCATTTTCTATCGCTAATCTCTCCATCACTTAAATTCTATAATAATAAGAATATGAAAATTTTCAAGAGGTATTGTCTAAAGGAAACGCAAGATTCAATTCTCTTATAGGCCCCTTTTCAACTAAAATGTCCCTTGCTTTATTATCAAGATTATCCCAATTTTTAGGATCATAAGTTTCCAATACAAGGTTTACTTGCTAATGTGCCTTCAAATTTTCTAAAATGGATGTATTTGATACATGATCATTCCATTCAAGTTTCTAATATCATCATAAATATGAATCTCATCACTTAAATTTTCTTTATGTTATTCAAAACTACCTTTAGCTAATTCCTCATGATTCTCAATAGAGGAGCCTACTAAATTATTAATTATTCCTTTTTGGGATTCTATTTACTCCTTTTTGGGATTCTATTAACTGTTTCATTTGTTTTCTTTTTTTTCCCCCTTTTTTCACTTCCAAACAAATGGTTTTTAGGCAACATAATATAAGCCAATCATAACATAACTGAACTAGAAAAATATCAAAAGCACCTGCATGGAACTGGAAGAAGTATATAAGAACAATAGAACACCAATAGCTTGGCAATATATCAAAAAGATATATCAATGGTATTATATCAATGATAGAGGAAAAAATAAAAAGCAAAATTTAATGACAACACCAATTTCTAAAAATACAAGAAATTAACATACTTAGGAGTAAATTATATTATAATTTATATATTAACTATTCTAATTTTTATCTATTCTAAGTTTGTCAAGCCAAATATTATCCTATTTTGCAATTTGTGGAAATGATTGAAAATTATTTTGTCAAGCAACTAGATAAAGGTCTAAATTATTAATA
>JAOSBN010000005.1:22977109-22996425 GCA_027563595.1 Erythroxylum suave
AATTCGAATATGGAACTGAGGTATTGAATGTGATTTGGGATTGCATGGTGACCTTGTATAAAGACTTGAATTATGATGTTATGAATAATGATTATGATTTGTATATTGAGTTGAGATATTAATAGGAATTGAATTTGTAAAATGTGTTTTGGATATGGATATGTAGATATAGGATTGCGTTTGTTGTGTTGGATTCCAGACGGGGAGTCCGATGATTATTGGATTTTTGTTTGAGAAATATAGAAGTGTGTTTTAAACACTTTGCAGGTTTGGGTTAGTTAGAATGCAGCTGTTATGTTGCCAAAATTTTGATAAAATTGGTAATAAGATGAATTTTGGAAATTGTTTGTATATATAAGAAGTTTGTATGAATAGAGAATTTTATTGAGGAAATTTTTCAATTGAGGAAAGTATGTGGATTTGAGTAATATAAGAATTAAATAAAGACGAAAAAAATTTTTATACCAATTCGGACGGACTTTTGGATAGTTAAGTCTTAAGGTTTCCAACGCGATCGTTTTTCTCTGTTCTTTGTTTTCGGATGTCGGACATCTGTTTTAGTTTGAATGAACCATTTGTTCCACTGCTGATTCGATTCACTTTCGATTCGTCTTCGTTTCGAAATTTTCGTTTCATTTTTCGGTTGGGGTCCGGTTCCCGGATCGGGCTCCAACAAATGATGTCCCTATCAATTTGCTCTTTCGACTTTAATGCAGATTTAATACTATTATATAAAACTGACTCTTTCCCATAAATCATAGTATCATGAAAATATTTAAAGGACTGGGGAAGGGAACATAACAATAATATAGCTAGATCTTCATCCTCAATTTTCATATCTACAGCCTTCAAATCCAAAATAAGAGAATCAAATTTATCCAAATGCGAAAGAATAGATATGCCTTCTGTCATCCTTAACATGTACAACTTCTATTTCAAATAAAGTTAATTTTTCACTGTCTTCTTCATGTACATGACTTTCAACTTGTCTCACATACCTTTAGCTGCGCTTTCACCAGCAACCTCTTGTAAAACCTTATCGAAGAGATTTAGTATAATGGCTGATCTAGCCTTTTCACCTAGATCTTTGAATTTGTCTAACGTCACATCTGCTAGCTTTTCTCCATTCCATCAACTGCAATCTTACACCCATCTTATATTAAAATGGCTTGCATCTTAGGCTGCCATATATAGAAGTTAATACTACGATCAAACTTTTCAATAGAGATCTTCATTATCGTCATGATGGCTAAAAATTGATATTCTGACTATTTTTCGACAAGTGGGCCCCACAAGTGAAACTGTGATAGCGAGCCCCACAAAAGCACTGAACGTGGACCCCACAGGCAAAGTCTAGATGTGGACCCCACACGTGAAACCAGACAATGGGCCTCACAAAAGCACTAGATGCACACCCCATAGACAAAGCCGAGGCGTGGGTCTCACAAGCAAAACACTTAACTCCGTTTACAAAACCGAGGCAGTGGGCCCAGTTTAGACTCACAATAAAATCTAAGTTACTTTCTGATGTGGAGGATCCACTTTAATGACAACCACAGAGCATATAGTAAGTTAAACCAACAAAAGAAGCTCCGATACCAGTTTGTTAAGGAAAATGCTCTCAGATCGGATACCGGTTGAATTTAACAGCCCAAATCTTAACAATAAAAGATAAAGAAAAGGCAAAATAAATGGGACAGAACACAAAGATTTACGTGATTCGGTTAATGTGACCTATGTCCATATCTGGAGGGTGAGCAATTTTACTAATATATGGAGAATGTATACAAGTACAAAGGCTAGAACAAAAGACTTTTAAAACTCATCAAATATACAAAAGGACTGAAGAAAGAATGGAAGGATTGGTTGTTTGTTGCTCTAAACTCCGCAAGCTTCCCATCTATTTGAAGCCAAGGTTTTAAGCATCTATCTAAACTTCCCTTAATTTAGCCTGTCCATGTAGAGAGAATTTTGCAAACGGAGGAAGCAAATGTCAAACATAGTGGCTAAGGCTTGCAACAAATGGCGAACAATTTTGACTTGTGAAAGGGGCCAAGTCACCAACTTCAACAAATAGAATAAAAGAGTGGTAAATTGAGTTCCTTAAGATTTAACAAATAAGCTTTTGCCATGAATTGATGAAGTAAAGATAAAAGTCTTTTAAGCTAGACGAAGCTTATGGTTCCATGGGCGAGATACTTGCTTTAAACCCTTTAAACCATATAAAGCCCTCTTCAATTGATAAACTTGATTACGTTATCCTTCAAGAGGTAGCATACAAACTTATTCATCTTAGTCATGCAAAAACCCATTATTGATATATAATTATGTTAGGTATTAAACCAAGTAATTTAGGTGTTATTTACTTATTGGTGTGAGTGTTTACATAGAATCATGTCTTATTTAGAAAAGAGTGAATTAAAACAAAAATAGAGGAAGTTATCGGCGTTGTTCATGTAAGCCGAGATACGGCTTAATGGTGTTGATTTGTTAATTCAAAACTGAGATTACTGGTTATATACATTTTCTACATCTGGTATCAGAGCTTACTCTGCTCTCCCTCTTCCTCGACTGCTGCTCTCCCTCTTCGAAGTTTTCTCCAACCAAAAGATCAGAAACCTCAACGTCATCCTCTGGTGCAGTAGTTGCTGCTACATCAGCACCAGGTGACCACTGTCCTAATCATCACCTTCCAGAAAAAGAGCACTTTGTTTCTACCTTATATCTATCGTCCACTTGCTCTAAGCTGCTTCTTTACGCACCATCTAAATCTATAAAAGCCCAGTTGCTCTCGCTCAGTCCATTAATTCTCCAAAACTGAAGTGGTCGTCGGTGTGTTCTTGTTCTAGTTACCCAAAAAACAGGAGAAATCAATTTGACCGACTGGCTCTTCATCCAGTTTGTATCTCCCAGTTTGTGTCACATATCAAGCCCATCTTCGTCTGTGTTCCGCTATCGCCCAGCTTGCCATCGTTGTTACCCAGTTTGGTGTCTCAACTCTACTTATCGTTGCCCAGTTTGCTGACTTCTGCTTCTGCCCTGTTTGCGTCTCCCTATTGGCGTTAGGTGTTTCCCTGTCTGTGTCCCAACTGTGCTGCCTCTTCTATTAATGCTTCGTTGTTTTTTTTTTTTTTTTGCGTAAACCAGCAAGACAAAGTTTGGAATTTTGTCAATAGAGTTTCTGAAATTTGAGGAAGGCGCGTTGCTTAGGTTCATTTTAAAGAGATTAGTTCTATTTTACGCAAATAGACCACTTGACAGTTGAGAAGACAATAATAACTGTAGTCCACTTATTGAGCTAGAAGATTCTAAATGGCTGGAATTATTCAGTACGTTTCGTGTCCCGTCTTCAAATTTGATGGGAAGAATAATTTTCAAGCGTAGACGGTTCAAATGCGATTTTTTCTAAAAACTTTGGGTGCTTGGGAGATTTTTTTTAAAATTTTAAATGAAATTATATTACCAAAGTTGAAAAACTATATACAATCCTTTGTAAAAGATAGAACAAAAGCACAGCGTCAATACTACATAAACATCCACTGACTACATTACAACCCTTAAAGAAGCCACCTCACTCGAAGTTCTTGGCTTAGTGTGTCTAGTCTTTCTTTGGCTATGAATAATTCTCTGATCATATTGACAATTGTAGCAGTAAGTTCATTGGGATTTTGCTCCACTTCCTGATAAAGTCGTCGGTTCCTCTCCCGCCATACATGGTATATCACCATATGAAATGATATCCGGATCAGAAGGCCAACTCTCAACCTATGTTTGGAAAACCGTTGTATATCCGTCGACACCTCCAACCATTTATAGAATATAGTTTGCAACCCAACCAACCGCCCTATTCTGCTCCACACCTCTTTAGTGTAGCGGTAGAGAAAAAACAGATGATTGCGGCACTCATTGTCTTGTTTACACAGTACACAAATAGGATCATACATGCCAAACCAATGATTTTTTGTCCACAATCGATTTTTGGTAGCCAACCATGAAAAAATAGCTGCCTTTGGACTAAGCACCTGTCTCCACACCAAGTCAGCCCATGGAACTACTATAGGCAGTCCCCTCACGATTCCATGTGCCGATTAGTTGAAAAATCTCCTCCATTATTAGCCATCCACATCAATGTATCCTACTGATTACAAAGGTGTATTCCACGTAAATATGGATCAAGCAAATGACCAAATCTACCTCCCACCAGCTGTGACCTCTCACTGTGTATCCAGGCAACCGTAGCTAATTGAGGGATGCGGTTTTGAGGGCTATTAGAAGAGGTTTAAACCATAGAGGACTATCATCATGCCAATTATCAAACCAAAAGTATGGTTTCTCTCCATTCCCCAACCTATGTTTTATGAACGGATAAATCTGGTCACGTAAGTGCAACAAGCTTTTAAAGAACCAAGAGTGGTCGTACCTCAGTGGAATTTGCCAAAAACTTTGCCCTTGAAGATTATAGGTTTATACCCACTTGACCCACATCGCTTCTTTATTCACGAAAAGCCTCCAAATTCTCTTCATAAGTAATGCTCGTTGCATTTGTTTAATTGAAATAATTCCCAAACCCCTGTGTTTTTTTCGACACCACTATCTCACTCCATTTAACTTTTGCTCCTCTACAAGTATCATGCTTACTAGTCCATAAGAAGAATTTTACTATCCGCTCCATATCCTTGATGATCCTCTGAGGAAGGACCACATTTACAGCCCAGTGGACATGCATGCTATGCAACATTGAAATAATTAGAGTCACACGAGCAACTAAAGATAAAAATCGATTTTGCCAGGCATTGATCCTAGCTTTTAGCTTATCCAGCAAGGGTAAAAATTTAGAATATTTTGGCTTGCCTGGGGTGATCGGTACTCCCAAATACTTGAAAGGCGCTTGTTGGATCGGCAACCCAACCAATCTAGTGATCCACTCCAGATTTCGAACATCGGAAGACACATACATGGTACTTTTCTAAATATTCATCAACATCCCAGACCAATTAGTAAACACATTCAGTAAGTTCAGCAACATCAATAATGTATCTGGGCCAGCCTTGCAAAATAATAATACATCATCTACATATAAAAGTTGTGATAATTGCAATTCTCCACAACAGTAATGATATTGAAATAGTTCGTTACAACTCACCATACGTGTCAATAGTCTAGAAAGACCCTCCATCGCCAAAGTGAAGAGATACGATGATAAAAGATCTCCTTGCTGAATCCCTCTTGTGATAGGAAATTGTTTCGTCAGAATCCCATTGATTAGAACACTTATGGTTGGAGTTTGGACACATTGAAGTATCTATTGACAAAACCGAACAGGGAGTCCAATTCCTTCCAAACAAAGCCGCAAATAATCCCACCCAATTATGTCATAAGCTTTATAGAGATCAATCTTGAGTGCACAACTGTTAATCTTCTTCCTGGATTGGTAACCTCCCATCAACTCTTGCAACAGCAGAATGTTATCCCCGATACTCCTAGACAGAAGGAAAGCTCTTTGAGCTATACTAACCACTTCAACCAAAAATGCTTTCAATCTTTCAGCTAGGATAGATGTAATTATTTTATATACTATGGCGTAGCATGAAATAGGGCGGAAATAGGTAATTATTTCCAGTCATTCCTTCTTGGGAATCAAACACAAATAAGTATAGTTTATCTCCTTCAACAACTTACCAGAAGAGAAGAACTCAAGAACCACATCGATTAAGAGTTGACCTGAGATATTCCAAGTTTGCTGAAAAAACCCAGCCAAGTACCCATCAGGACTTGGAGCTTTGGAGCTATGCAATCGAAACAAAACCTCCTTTACATGTTGGGCTGAAACTGGAGCAACCAGCATCTACACTTGTTCTGGACTTGGAGAAAAAACCAGTACGTCCTTAACTCCAAAACCATGTCCTGCATGGACAACCTTTCCCATAAGATCAGAAAAATATTCTCTAATGTGCTCAACAAGGTCCTGTTCTCCACTAATCACATCTCCCCTATCATTCTTCAACTCGGTGATCGTGTTAACATTCCGTCGTGCCATGATAGAAGCCTGAAAAAATTTTGTATTGGTATCCCCCTCACGTAACCAAGATTGCCGCGCCTTCTGTTTAATAATAGAGTCATGTAATTTCAATGCTTCTTGATATTTTCTTAACCTATCAACCTCAAGCACACGTAAATGGTCATTAAGGGGATCGCCATAACATTTCTGCTGTATCTCATACAACTCAGTACGTAAAACTTGAAGATTGCACAACCTCTGTTTACTAAATTCTTTGATGACTCTTTTAGCAGCTTTCAATTTCTGCATTAATTGAAGATCCTTGTATCCTGTTACTTCTATCCTCTAAACATATGAGAGCATCTCCATAAAACCATCAACCTGGAGTAAACCATTAAAAAACCAAAATGGAGCCCCAATCCTAGGTCCGTGACATAGCTGCTGGATGAGAATAGATGCGTGATCCGACAATTCAGGCTCCCCAAACATTACTGAAGCACAAGGAAAAGCACTAAGCCATTTTTTATTAGCCATTGCTCTATCAAGTTTCTTCCGAATGAACGTGCTGCCTTTATGTTTATTCTCCTATGTGAACCATCAACCGAGGCCTCTAAGATCCCCAATTCAGTGTTATGAAAGAGGAGAGCGAGTTCATTTCCGGATCCTCCATGAAACCTTGCCCCGTCCTCCACTTCTGTAGAACTGTAACAATAGTTAAAATCACCAATTACTAACCACGATCTTTGCATTCCTTGGTGTAACTCCACTATTTCTGCCCATAAGTTGGCTTGTTGGAAGGCAAAGTTCGACACATATATTATTGTAGCTTCAAACTGAAACTTCCCAACGACCTCACACAATAAATGCATAAATTGGTCCCCCATCTTGAGTACACTAACACCCACAAGATCTAAATTATACTAGCAAATGATTCGACCATTATAATGGTGAAGGTAGTTGGAGGCAAACCTCCATTTAGGCCCTAAAAAAGCTAGACCCTTCCGATCAGTAGTAGCCTTTATTTTAGTTTCTAGAAGTCCTACCAAAAGCGGTTGATCTTGCACAAACCATTGCTGCACCATCCTCTTTTTCAGGGGGTCATTTAGGCCCCGCGTATTCTATACAATTAAAGACATTGATAACGTTAAAAGAGACACTCAGGGAATATGATCCCTTTGTGCTTCTTCTTCTTACCTTTTTTCCTCCCAACACTTTGGTTGGCGACCCCCACCAAAACCTGACTAAGTGCCCTTGTTTCCTTGTCTGATTCGTCTTCAGACCCATTACATATATTAAGCACTAATTCATTAGCGTCTAGTTATTCCTTCAGCTGGGACTCTATATGAATTTTAGCCCTCTGCCCATTGGATTGGAGTTGCCCATCAGTGAAAACTTGTTCCTTGATGCCAGTAATACACATATTTGAAGATTCCCCACCCTCTTTCATCTGACTACCAAGAGTTTATCCCTCGCTTGGTTGCATGGACTCAACTTGCTTACTATGAGTTCCATCTACTGATGACATGATCAATCCCATTGAGGTCCGGCAGTCAGCACCATCCCCACCAGATGCAACTTTTCCGGCCTTTTGTCCATGTATCCTAACCCTAGCTGGCACACATACATTATCTTTACTCACATTCTCACTCGGTGTCCCTTGTTCAGTGTTGGAATTCTACACCTCCTGCATCAACACTCCAGTTTCTAAGTCCTCAAACCACCCAGATGGCAATATACGACTAGTAGCTACCTACTTCCTCTGTCCCAAACTCGGTTTCCATGGATAAGAGAGCGTAATCTCATCCCTCACCAACTCCCCATTATCACCTAGATGAGTAAGTGGCAAGGTATCAGGTAATTTTTCATTCTTCGGAACTTCAACACAAATTTTAGCATACCCTATATGATCCATGCTAGCCGTTTAAGAGTCCATGCAAATAGGTTTGCCCAAGACACTAGCTATATAGCTCAACCCCTCCACCATCTAGTATTCCATCAGCAAGCTATGAAATTGTACCCATAACTGTATGACTTCAATGAAACCTCTGTCCAAACCCAGTCCTAGACACCATTGCCTCACAAACAGAGGCTGATCACCAACATGCCATGACCCTTGTTCGAGAATGTCACTAAGATTAGCTCGGTCTAAAAATTTGAATAGAATCGTGCCCCCCTCTATGAGCATAGCTTTCTCAAAACCTTTTTTGATCCATCTAGCCGTAGCCCAGGCGTTCACAGCTGGAAATACCATCCTTTTGAACCAAAAGAAACCTACAAGCGCTTGAGACCAAGCACGAGCTCTAGCTTGCAGCAGTTCCTTAGGTGGAGACATAACTCCGTCTTGGAAGAAAATGGGATAATAGTGAAGCTTACCTTTATGGTGACAAGGGCCTAACTTTTTCCTCCACACTCCACCTGCATCGATTCTCTGCGGACTCACTGTGCTAGCTTCATTGGCCACATCTAAGGGGGTCGTTTGCTTACCTGTATCCTGCGTACCATTCAGTGAGGGAAAAGCTTCAGGTGGCAGTGGTTGTTCCCCCAGGATAGCCAGTGAGCTTCCACCTACCATCACCATCGTCCTCTAAAAGAACTATCAGCTCCTCGGTGTTTCTCCTCAGGATGGGCTGGAAGGGTAGAAAAGAGGGATAAAAAGGTAAAAGGAACAAAGGGGCGAGAAAGAAAACAAGAGAGAGGTTAGAGCATTTTAAAACAAGAAAGAGGTTAGAGCATTTTAAAACCGGTCTGGGTGCTTGGGAGATTGATGAGAATGGAGTTCCTGAACCTACAGATATTGAAAATTTGACAGAGGCATAAAGGCGAGAATTGACTCGTGCTTGCAACAAAGATGATCAGACTACCTACCATATTTTTCAAAGTGTTGATTTATCTATGTTTTAGAAAATTATTAACATAAAGTCATGAAAGGAGGCTTGGGACATTTTATTTTAGTCATACCAAGGTGTCGAACTAGTTTAGAAGATGTGACTGCAGACATATAGAAGACAATTTGAGTTGCTTCAATAAGAAAAGAATGAGAAAACTGTTGATTATTTTATGTGGACTCAAAAACTTGTCAACAACACGAGGGCCAATTGAGAAACTATTTTTGATGTTCAAATCATGGAGAAAAGTCTTCGTACTTTGACAGAGCGAGTTAATGTTATAACTACAATTGAGGGGGCAAAGGATCTAAGGACTGTGACAATTGATGGTCCATAGGGAGCATTAGAAGCACATAAACAAAAGTTAGATGAGCGATCTACTCCAGTCGTTGAGCATGCCCTAAAAGTTTAAGCGAATGTAAAGAAGGAAAAGGATGAGTCAAAAAAGAAAGGCGAATCCATTCAAAGAAGAGGCAGAAATTTCAGGTCTGGTCAGAGACAGGGTGGTAGAGGTAATATTAATCAAAACCGTGATACATCTAATGTTTAATGTTTTAAGTGCAAAAAGAACGGACATTATCAGTCAGATTGCAGGTCTCATATTCAATGCCATAATTGGAAGAAGTATAGTCATTTCAGTAGAGATTTTCATTTGAGGAGACCAAAAAATAGAGATTGCCATGAGAAAGTTACAAGGAATGATGGTGATAACACAGAAACTTTGTTAATTGCTAGTTCTGATAGTGGAGGTGAATATAACAGTCAGTGGTTATTGGAAACATGGTGTAGTAATCGTCTTAGTGGAAATAAATCTTTGTTTTCCAACTTTGATGATTCGTTTCACACATCAGTGAAACTTTGAGATAATCGGTATATTCCGGTTTATGGAAAAGGAAAGATTCGAATTAGATTGAAGAAAACACCCTTAGTTATATTTCAAAAGTATTTTACTCTCCGAATATTAGCCAAAATCTTTTGAGTGTGGGCCAATTGGAAAAGAAAGATTATGATTTGCACTTTAATAAGCATGGATACATTATTTATAATACAGAGCACTGGATGATAGCAAAGGTACACGTGTCAAGAAATTGTTCGTTGCCTTTGCAAATTAATTATGAGGGATCTTTTTGCCATGTTTCTGTAATTGTTGATGATAATTGTTTATGGCATATGCGACTTGGACATTTGAATTTTGGAAGTCCTATTTTTCTTTCTAAAAAGAAATGGGTATTTGGCCTACCAGCTATAAGTGTTCCTGAAAAAGTCTGTAAGACTTGTGTTTTGGGGAAGAAGCATAAGGAAGCCTTTCCCAAAGGCAAATCCTGGAGAGCAAGTAGACCATATGAACTTGTTCATTCAGATTTGTGCTCTGTAGAGGTTCCTTCTAATGTTGTTAGCAGGTATTTTATTACTTTTATTAATGATTATAGCAAAAAGGCCTGGGTTTAGTTTTTGAAGCATAAATATGAAGAATACGATACTTTTAAGAGTTTTGTGGCTTATGTCGAAAAAAAAAATGGGTGTACTTTTAAAGTTTTGAGAACTGATAGGGTGGGTGCAAAAACATAGCATTAAGCATCAGCTAACTGCTAGATATGCTCCACAACAAAATGAGGTAGTGGAAAGAAAGAATAGAATCGTTATGGATATGGTGAGAATCATGTTGCATGGTAAAAATTTGCATAAAAATTTTTGGGCAGAAGTAGTTGCTTGTGTTGTGTATGTTTTGAACCAGTGTCCTATTAAGAGTGCTCGTGACAAAACTCCACAAGAAGCTTAGACTGGTAAAAAACCTAATACTGGGCATCTCAAGGTGTTTGGTTGTATTGCTTATGCCTATGTACCTAATGAGTTAAGGGAGAAGCTGAATGACAAAGCAGAGAAATGTATTTTCATTGGCTACGGTCATGAGACAAAAGGGTACAAGTTATACAATCCAGAGATTAAGAAGATTGTTGTTATTATGGATGTCACTTTTAATGAAGATTTTGGGATTTGTCAAGTGGAGAAAAAAGTTCACTACCAATTCCTTTAGTTATGGTTAGAGGAATTGATGATGATCCTGAGGTGGAGCCAATTCCTGCAGAGACTTCTAGTTGTCTACAAAGACAGCGACACATGCCTATTCATCTGCAAGATCATGTTATTGGCATTACATGTGATTCTTTTGATGATAGTGATGATACTGTTCACTATGCCTTGTTTTCAGATTGTGATCCTTTGTCATTTGAGGATGTTGTTAATGATTATTGTTGGGTGAAAGCTATGGATGATGAGATTTATGCTATTGAACAAAATAGTACTTAAAAGCTCACTACACATCCTAAGGAAAAGAAACCAGTTGGTGTTAAATGGGTGTACAAGACTAAGTACAAACCTAATAGAGAGGTGGATCACTTTAAAGCTCGCTTGGTAGCTAAAGGTTACAAGCAAAAGCCAGGTATTGATTATTATGAGGTGTTTGCTCCTATTGCTAGACTTAATATTGTGAGAATGTTACTTTCACGAGCTACCCAAAATAGTTACAAAATATTTCAATTGGACGTAAAGTCTACTTTTTTTAATGGTGTTCTTGAGGAGGAGGTGTATGTTGAATAACCTCCAGGTTATGTTAAGAAGGGGGGAGAAGACAAGGTTTATAGGTTGAATAAGGCCTTGTATAGATTAAAACAAGTGCCTAAGGTATGGTATACTTGTATTGATTTTTATTTTGTTAATCATGGCTTTCAAAGGAGTCATTATGAGCATACTTTGTATAATAAATCAAATCCACATGGTGATCTTAGCATTGTATGCTTGTATGTGGATGATCTAATTTTCACTGGCAACAATCCAAAATTGCTAATGAGTTTCAGGGAGGCTATGATTTCTCAGTTTGAGACGACCGATATGGGTTTGATGTCTTACTTTTTTGGTATTGAGGTGAATCAAACAGATGTGGAGAATTTTATTTCCTAGAAAAAGTATGCAGGTGATATTTTCAAGAAATTCAAGGTGGATTCGTGCAACCCTATTTCGACTCCTACTGAAGACATATTGAAGTTTATGAAAGATGGTAGTGGTGAATTAGTTAATGCAATTAATTACAAGAAAATAGCTGGGAGTTTGTGATACTTGACAGCTACAAGGCCAAATATCATGTATGGTGTTAGGATAATTAGCAAATTTATGGAGAGTCCTTGTCAATCTCACTTGCAGGCAACTAAGCGTATCTTTAGATACATTAAAGGTAAACTTAGTGATGGTATTTTCTATTCTTGTAGTAATGATGTGGAGCTTGTTGGATATACAAATAGTGATTAGGCAGGTGATGTTGAGATGAGGTAGAGTACTTTTGGTTTTGTTTTTCATCTTGGCACTGAAGTGCTTTCATGGTCATCTAAAAAGTAACAGGTGGTTGCTCTCTCTACTACAGAGGCAGAGTATATGGCGGCAGCAAGTTGTGCTTCTCAAGCAGCCTAGTTGCAAAGAATGCTTAGTGAGTTGAAGAATCAACAAATCAAACCTACAAAAAAAATTTGTGAGAACAAGTCGGCAATTGCAATGATAAAGAATCCAGTGTTCTATGATTGCAGTAAACATATTGACATCAAGTATCACTACATTCAAAACTTGGTGAAAGATAATGAAATTATGGTCAAGTTTTGCTCATCTAAAAAGCAAGTTACATATATCTTTACAAATCCATTGAAGGTAGATGTGTTTTTAAAGCTTAAAAGGATGCTTGGCATGGTGAAGCTTGAAGACTTGGTTTAAGGGAGGCTATGTTAGGAATTAAACCAAGAAGTTTAGGTGCTGTTTACTTATTGTTGTGAGAGTTTACATAGAATCATGTCTTATTTAACCTATATATATATATATATATACCTAAGTTAAATAAGACATGATATATGTTAAATAAGACATGATTCTATGTAAACACTCAGACTTGGTTTAAGGGAGGCTATGTTAGGAATTAAACCAAGAAGTTTAGGTGCTATTTACTTATTGTTGTGAGTGTTTACATAGAATCATGTCTTATTTAACCTAGGTATATATAGAGGAAGTTATCAGCGTTGTTCATGTAAGCCAAGATACAGCTTTATGGTATTGATTTGTTAAATCAAAACTGAGATTACTGGTTATTTACGTTTTCTACAAATTATGTAAAAGCTAGACTTTATGAGTAGCTAGAGCAATTGATGAACTCGAATTTCCTTAGAATTTTATTCTTATTAAATTAGCGAGTATGAATATAAGTAGAATTCATGAATTAGAAAATTTTTTAGTGTTGTTGGGTTTATTATTAATTTCGTATAATATCACAGACTAAAAGGAAAAGCTAAAATTAAGATAAGAAGTTAGTAGGAATTTCATTGAATAAGGAAGGGTAATTTTGTAAAGCTAAAAGTTTGTCTTAAACTAATAAGACAAAAGAGTAGGAGTCGTGTGTGTTAAGAAAGAAAAAGAAAGAGAGAGTCGTGGAAGAACCTAGAAGGAGAGAAGGAGAAACTGAAGTATTGAAAGGAGAAGAAGAAAAGAGCAAGGAGAAAGGATAGAAAGAAGATTTTTTCAGCTGAGTTTTCTTTTTAGGTAAACCTTACTATTCTTTGTTTTGATAGAAGAGGGAAGTAGAGAAACTAGGTTTTTCTTATATGATGAAGATGAAGCAAGAAAGAAGAAGAAGAAGAGGTTGATGTTTTATTTAGATATTTATAAACCTTAACTAGATCTTACTTTTTCTAGTTAGATAAATCAAAAATAAATTAAGCTTAAGTTTATTCATGGATAGCTAGGTTTAAGGAAAGCTTCATGAGTGTGTGTTGATTAAATGAAAATATGTTTGCTCTTAGGGAATAAAGCTAGTCAAAGTCAAGAGCAAGGAGAAGAGCAAGCTTGACTCTTAGAAGTATTAAAAAAATAGGTGGGTAATATGTTTATGGTTTTAGTGATGATGAGCTAAAATAATTGTGTGTATGTATGTTAAATGTATTTGTTTTTACTCATTGTGAATGTGAGAAAAATGTTCTCTGAATGTATATCATGTTGCTTTGTAAGAATTCTATTGCTTTTGTGTTAATGAAAAACAGAAAATTAAGAAGCATGAAAGCATGAATATGATATGAAATGTTTGCATTTGAAATTTGTTTATGTGGGCAAGAGAGGAACTCGTTTTGTTAATCACGTGTATGATGACCTATAGCCTTCTCCCGTCTGCCCGCTTGAGGCCATGAGATCCTGAGAAATCAAACTCGTTTTGTTTTACGGTGTAAACTTTGGTTCCTTCATTTCATTCCACAGAACTCTTGAGCCATTATGTTTATGCATTGCATTTTGAATTGTTGAGTATAAAGCATGATTGAGTTTTATGGTTTGATTATAAATTGATTTTTGTAATCTGATTTGTGAGATCAAGTATTCCATGTTTATGTAAAATTGTCAAATTTAGATTGTGAATGTTGTGATCTGCTGAAATTCAAAATTGTGTGTGTGTGTGTGTGTGTGTGTGTGTGTGTGTGTGTGTGTGTGTGTGTGTGTGAGTCTGTGTGTGTGTGTGTGCTGGAATTGTATATGGTTCATTATCGCTAGTTATAAACATATTAGCCACTGAGCTTCCCAGCTCACCCCACAAATTTTTCACTCTTCAGGTGAAGAATCAGCAGATCATTACTGAGCCTTGCAAAGTTTTGGCAAATCTTCAAGAATTCCAGACTTTTTGTAACTAAGTTAGTGTGGATCATTTTTGGTGATCTTAGAAGCATATCAGCATAAACATTTCTTTTTGTATTTTATAATTATGATACAGATATGGCATTCTGATATGACGTATGAAAATTTGTATCAATTTGGTTTATTGCAAATTGACAGTGAAAGTTGCAAAGTTTCTTTTATATATGTATATGTGCAAATTCTCTCTTCCGTTAAGATGGCTTAGTGTTGAAAATAAATTTGTTAGATATTGGGAGACCTTTTGATAGACTTATTTGGAGTAAACTGGTTAATAAAGGAGTTATGTATATATGGAATTGAAAGTTGGTTTCGGGTCTTTTGGAATTTGTAATGGAAATGAAGGTTGACAGATAAATGAAAATAGAGAATAAGGGTATAATGTGAACTGAAACTTCAAGGAATAAACTGCACTGATATAGGTAGAATTAGGTTAAATAGTCTTCTTAAAAGTTTTAGATTATTCTTTTAGCTTTATAATGGTATAAAGATTGAAGTTTTTGGACTTCATACGCAAAAGTTATGGCCTTTATAAGATAGCATTATTGGTATTAGTATAGGTAGTAGCAAAAATTTTTGACTGAAATGGTATTCTTTACTTAAATGATTAAACTATATTGATATAAGCTAAATTAGACAAAACTGTCTTCATGAAAGTTGTATATTATTTTCTTAGCTTTCTAACGACATAAAGTTTATAATTTTTGGACTTCTAGATTGAAAATTGTGTTGTTTGGAAGTGAGGGTGCGCAATTAAAAAGTTGTGATCGTTATGAAGCACGATTGTGACTCCCCATGATTTTTTGCCCCTATTCATCATCTATCGCGATCGTGCACAAACACAATCACGATGCCCCTCTCTCATGGGCGTGAGAGATGAAACTCATGCCTGTGACTTTTTCCTCTTGCATTTGTTCCAATCCATTAAATTCAATTACTATTCATGCATTTAATACCCAATTGAATATTTTCTATTTAGGCCCACTTTATGCCATTATATATATATATATATATATTCCACTCCTCTTTGTCTTATCTCTCACAGGCGTGATTGAAGAGTCATGCCTGTGACTCTTCCTCTTCTGAAATTTGCTTTTAATCCCTTAATTCATTTGCTATTCATTCATTTAACACCCAAATCAATTTACTTTATGCCCACTTTTTGCTATGATATTTTTTTATTAAATTGTTACATATTGTTTTTACTTTCCCTATGAATTTTATTTATTTAATATAATTATTATTTATTCATTTATTTATTATATATTATTTTATTTTATTATTATTAGTATATATTAAGAAGGGGGTTCCTTCATGATGTCTTTTAAGTTATTTACACATCAAGTTTATTCTAGGACATTTATTCTAATTGTTGTGTATTTATTTTGCTTCCGCCAAGGAATTAAATTTTTATTAAATTTTGATATTAAGGATAAATATAATTAAATTCTTATTATTTTGATATTAATTTTATTTATGATTATTTTTATTTTTAAAATATTCAAATTATGACGGCTTGACGTCATAAAATAAGAACGGAGACCCGGGGCCAACAGCAATAAATAATTAGATTATAACAACTTTCACAAAAAGGGAAAAACTATCAAAATCAATATTCTTAATTTGATTGTATTTTTTAACAACTAACTTAGCCTTAAATTTGTCAATAGTACCATCAGGCTTTAACTTGACTTTGTAAACCCACTGAGACCAATAGGTTTCTTTTCCATAAGTAAGGAGGTTAACTCCCAAGTTTGTTTTTGTTCAAAAGCATTTGATTCATTTTACGTAGCCTAAATCCAATCAAAATGAGTTTTGGCTTGCTTATAAGAAATATGTTCTTAGACTTTTTTCACATTGGCTAAGAATGACATATAAATAGATGTAAAATTATGTGAGTGAATTTAATGAAAGGTGTTTGGTGTGTGAGATAAAGATTGTGGAGTACAATAAACTATTAACAAAGTTTAAAAAGAATGTAATGCATTAGATACAGAATCATCTAACCATACAAGCCTCTTATGTTCCCTTATCCTCTTTCATATAATAACAAAGGGCAAAGAAACGTGGGATAAAGAGGATAAAAATGAAGTAAAAGGTGTAGGAGCAGAGGATACGAGATGTTCAATTTTTTATAAAGTGACATTATGAATAAGTAAGATGTTTTTGTCAATGAAAGTATCAACAAGTAAAAGAACTTCAAAATTTTCAGAAATACATTTTTTACAAGGAAAATATTGTTTATGAAAAACTAAATATCTAGATAAAACGATCGATTTAGATGCAATATCATAAAGCTTGTAAGCTTTTTGTCTACTATTGTACCCAATGAAATGCAATTAAAAGCGCTTGGTGTAAATTTATCTTTAGTCGGATAAAACTTGTAGCAAAATATAACTAAAAGTTTGTTAAAAAAATCATAGTTTGGTTTGTTTTGAAATAGAATTTTGTATGGGGTTTTCTAATTAATAATTGAAGAAAGTAAATAATAAGAATCAAGCATATACTCAAGTTGTACAAGCTTCAAGTGAGGGAGCCATAAAGAGGAGTTTGGAATAATTGCAAAGGATTCAAGTGAAGCGTCAAAAGTTGCTAGAGATCCATTGAAGAACATTCGAGGGCCATCAATAAGTAGTAGGGCAAAGAAGTTTTTAACGATCTAATAGTGAATCTTTATGCAAGGCGTGAAGCTTTACTACTTTAAGAGACGAAAGTTTGATTTGAGTGAAGGAGGAAACTTCGAAAAAAGATTACAAAATATGACCAGTGTCAGTCATGTATTAACTTTTAGCGATTTGAGAAATAAAACATAATTAGTCTCAAAGCTATAATAGTGTTAGGTGCTAGACTTTTACTGGATTTGCGAACTAAAAAAATAAAAGAAAATTCATGATGGAGTGGACTTGTAACTAATAGGCTTCATACTCTTATTTTAGTTGTCTAGAATTTTAAATTTTCATATATTTATTTCGTTTTTGGACTTTAGTTCATATGGTTTTTATGCTCTAAAGGTTTTATATCTGTAAAAGATTATCTTATGCATGTAATACGAATAACATCATTACCATAGATAAATGAGAAATACTTAGAAAGACTTTTCTTCTTTTTTGATTAAAGAAACTCTTTCTTTAGTTTCTGTCTAATAACTTCTTATCTTATCTAACTTGCTAGTGGTTATCAACTTTATAATTCTATCCCTCTCATCGTAACTTTTTTTTAAGTAAAATGATTTAGACCATTCGTTTTATATTTCAAGTTTCATATTAATCAAACTTATACTGCTAAGATAATCTTTGGTCCTTGCTCATATTGGATAAGAAAAATACTAAATTGGAAGTTGTGAGTTCAGTGATTATGATATGGGTTAGTGGGATCAATAATTTCTCACTAGAAAAAGGAACAAAGAGCCATCTATCAAAACATAAGAGGAGATGAAATTGATGATATAAAATATTTTATGTCAAGTTACTAATATAGGAATCTATATTACAGGTTGCAAACTTTAGTTTAAGATTCCAAGAGTATGGACGAATACCACAAGGAGATGGAGGTTGCCATAGTTAGGGTAAATATGAAGAGGATAGGGAACCTATAATGAATTATTTCATTTGTGGACTAAATTTAATGTTATATAGAGCTAAATCATTGTGTGGAGTTAGAAGATACGATTCGTATGGCCATGGAGGTGGAAGATAACTCAAAAAGAAGCCTATTAACTATTTCATTTTTCCAATACAAATTCTTCATTATGAAATAAACCATAGAGTAAAAAAGATGACAAAGCTGCAAAGCCTAAGAATGAAACCATCAAATTGAACGTGTAAACATCAAGTGAAGAGAAAACTAAGCCCAATTCCTTTTCAATAACTAGGAATCAAGATGTCAAGTGCTTAGGGAGAGTGTATATACCTTTACAATCTCCTATTAAGATCGTGATGATGTTAAGGGAGGATGGAGAGTATGTATCTAAAAGTAAAGAGGAGCGAATGAAGATATGCCTCGTATAGAGAATTTTTGTGATAATGAGTGTATTAAAGGGCCTAAAAAGGAAAAGATACTGGTCACAAAGAGGCCATTGAGTATGTATGTAAGTAGGATAATGTAAATAAATAGTGAGATAATCTCTTTCATACACAGTGTTCCATCCAGCATCGAGTTTGTAATACGATCATATATAGAAGGACTTACTCAAATATTACTAGTGTGGAGTTAGTGGAAAAGTTAGGATTACCAACTATAAAACACGCTAAACTACACAATTTATGATGGTTGAATAAGAGTGAAAAGATTAGAATAGTAAAGTAAATATTTCTTCTTTTTCTCAATTAGGAGGTATAAAGATAGGGTGTAATTTAATGTGGTGTCTATGTGAGGAGGTTACATTCTTTTGGGGCATCCTGAGCAATTTGACAGGGGATTCATGCATAATGAGTACAAGAATCTTTACTTCTTTATCATGAATGGTAAACTAATTGCCCTTGCTCCATCATCACCAAATCAAGTTTATAAAGATTAACTCAAGACATATGAGAGTGAGTAAGAAAGAATAAGGAGAAATAAATAGGAACAAACATATAGGGATAGTTTAATCAATTTGGACAAAGCAAAATTGAGAGATACACATGAGGGAAAATGAGTGAGCTTGGTAGTGTGTTGGACCAATGGTGGTTGACAAATTAAATCCTTTTATGTTTTGATAATAATAAAATGTATAGAATTGATTAAGA
>JAOSBN010000005.1:23003823-23015782 GCA_027563595.1 Erythroxylum suave
TTATTGATTTATAATATTTACATATCATAACTTATACTAAAATATAATAATATTTAACATTAATTAATTTTATTAAAATTTATTATCTATTGACTTATACTTATTAGTTTGATGTGAAAATAAATTAAGTACTTTATTAAAATTTAATTTACAAAATTAATACTAATAAATAAAAATAAATAATTTTTTATTTTATTTGTAGTACATAACTTTATAAATAATTAATAATTAACGTGATTATTTTATTGTTAATAAATT
This sequence comes from Erythroxylum suave, assembly GCA_027563595.1. Taxonomy (NCBI): domain Eukaryota; kingdom Viridiplantae; phylum Streptophyta; class Magnoliopsida; order Malpighiales; family Erythroxylaceae; genus Erythroxylum; species Erythroxylum suave. Next base: position 23,004,082 of record JAOSBN010000005.1, read on the forward strand.
AAATTATAAAAATATTTTGTGTATCATATTTGCGTCTCATTGCTTATACAAAAAATATTTTCAATATAAATTGTATTAATAATTACCCTTATTATCGTATTGAGTTGCCTTAATCCGTAATCAAAGAAGTTACCTTATTTAAGTTTAAATTAAACCTTAAACCAAACATCCATATTCCATATTAAGGTTTTCTTAACATTATTTTTGAACAGGGATATGTTCATACTTCTCGTAAGTATGGTAGATATAAACTCGTCATCAATTATATCGGAACCGTTGCATGATTTTAGGAGGTAGGGGCTGAGTATCAACTATACAAAGAGCAATTTCTATGTTTTAAGGAGCAGCTAATGTGGAAGAAGAATTGGCTAGAATACCAACTCAAGCAAACTCATTGTAGGTATTTAGGCATTCTAATAACTTCTATAAGACCATATTTTGGAGATTTCTTGACTCCTTGATACAGCTAAGAAAAGAATAGGAAGCTGGTAAAACAAAACGTTGTCATATGTTGGTAGATTGTAATTGGTCAAGTCAACACTTCTTAACTTACATGATTATTGGAGTTCTCATTTCATACTACCTAAAAGCTTGGTTAAAGAGATAGAAAAAAATCACTAGAAACTTCCTCTAGCCAAGTGATCTAAGAAAACAAAAAAATTTTAAAATTAAATGGTCCAAAATATGTGTTCCAAAATGAAAGGACGGCTAGGACTCAATATAACTCACACCACGAATAAAATGGTCTTACTTAAACGAATTTGGAAGTTGTTCAAGGATAAGGAGTCAATAAAATTCGCACATGAACCGTTTCCTTTTATTTCAACAACTGGTTAAAGGCAAAGAATAATTTTTTAAATCATTTCTAGGAAAATGCTAGAGTCTAGGAATTAATCTCGGAGAATAGCTGGGCAAATTTCCCAACTATAATAGCACAAGCGTTGCCATATTATAACCCTTAGGAAAATATAGAAGACACCTATACCTGGACCCATTGCTATTCAGGTAAATTCAACAACAACTCATGCATAAAATTTCTCAGGAGGAAAGGAGAAAAGTTACTTAGTATAAGACCATATGAAGCAACATTTGCCCTCAAAGATTTCTTTTCTATTGTGTTTAATCATTAAAGGCAGACTGAAATTCCTAAATACACAAAACATATTTGTGTTCCACAAAACAGAAGAGGGATCGCTGAAGCATCTTTTCTTTGATTGTGCTTACATAAGATGGATATGGTATAGAACACAAGAAGCTTTATCAATCCACAACAAACTATTTGATTACAAAGCAATACTAAGTTGGTTGTAACAGATGGAAATTTAAACAGTAATGAGAAAACACTAATCTCAATCCATAAGGGTTTTTGCATGTATCTGATTTGGCATAAGGAATTGGCGGTGCTTCAAATCAGATGAGGAAACTAAGGAGAATTTGTTGAGAGTTATCCTGCATGCACCTGATTTGGCATTAGAGTAATTGGAGGTGCTTCAAAAGAGATGAGGAAACTACAGAGAATTTGTTTAGAGTTATCATTCAACGACTAAAAGGCGTGTTGTACACAAAAATTTAACGAAATATTTAATTTACTATCATATTAAACTAAAAATTAGATTATTAATAATTAATATATAATAATTTTTTACTAATTATATTAAAATTATTATATTTTAACAAAGTAATAATATGTAAATATGATCAACATGTTTGGCATATACTCCCAATGGTTAGGTTCAGTCAAAAATAATTTTCCAACTTGAGCCTGATATAGATCAATTAACCAAAGGGCTAAAATGATATTATTTTGGAAATTCTTAACAAAACAATGTCATTTTGGTTAATTATTTACTTCAATATTGAACATAATATTGTTATTTTGTTAAGAATAAGATGATTTCATTTTTCTCCGATCGATTTGGATCATTTAGGCTAAGCTAAGTTGACCATGTCTAACATAATAAGGTTAATATAAAGCCTAATCAACTTAGACTTCGCTCGTTAATTTAGGTTGGACAAATTTTCCCACGTCTAGATGTGGTTTGCATCCCAATCACTCTTTATGATATGGTTGTATATGTGTTTTAGAAAAGTCATGCCAATTAAAGTTATTAATGGATAAATTTAACAAAAGCACTTATTTCAAATTTTCATAAAATACCTTAACTTTTCCCAAGATTTTGAAAGAAATTTAGGATATGATAAAATTCATGAAGCCATAGAAAAAGTTACTATTGTATTCCAAAATGAAATTATGTCTTTAATTTTAAGTTTTCTCCCCTTTAATATAAAGACATGGATGCTCCATACTCATTTGTCACATTAGACAGTTGTTCTTTACTATACAAATAGTTTTCTCTTGACAAGTATGGTTTTAGAATTGCCTTCACTTTTGTGGTTATGTCCTAGTCCATGCCTATCATTGAAATTCGTTTGAAATCCTAGCATGTTTTTTAGTTTTTCACTTCCCTTTGTAAACTTGGACAATGAGTCCTTAAGGGAGTGAACCTCCTTTTTCAATGTTTCATTATCATGCCTTAATGCATTTTAGTCATGATTGTCATCAATGATCATATTTTTAGATATTTTAATCCTATGCAATTTACTTTTCATTTTTTCATTTAAATTCGTGCAGGTATCTAACTATTTTTTAACTTCTTTGAGATTAGAAGATAATTTTTTCCTTTTCATACTTATGATTTCTAAACTTTTAACTAATTTATCATATTTCAAATCAACATTACTATCACACAAGTTAGAGTTAGAGGTTACCACATCATCATACATAGTGGTAGACCCCTCTAAGCTATTTTTTTTTTTGAGTGCCCATCTTTGGATTCACTTGTGTTATCCCAAGTTGATCCTTTAAGTGCTTTCTTCTTATTCTTCTTCTCCTTCTTATAGTTTCTCTGTACTTCTCATCATCTTTGAGTAGAGGACATTGTCACTTTATATGGCCACGTTTTCTATATTCAAAGAAAAAAATGTCAAATAATTTATGATATATATATCACTTTTACCTTCTTTGAAGTCCTTTCTTTTAGAGAATTTCTTTTTCAAGGATTTCTTAAAATTTCTAGTCATTTAGGCAATGCTGCCTTCATCACTTTCACTAGTTGATATCTCTACCTCTTCACTCGACTCTTCTTTTAAGGCCTAGAATGGTAAATTCTTTTTCTTTAGAAGCATCATTTCTTCTTAGGTCTCTTAAAGCCTTATTCTGTATATAAGAAGAGATCCAATAAGATCCTCTAATAGTAGTATTGTTAGATCATTAGCTTCTTATATGATCGTTACTTTAGCTTCCTATATCTTTGAAAGTGACTAACAACTTTTTTATCATTTAAATATTTGTATAGGTCTTTCCAAAACCTTTGAGACCATTAACAATATCAATAAATATAGTAACCATGCTAGATATGCTTTCATTATACTTCATTTGAAACAATTCATACTGATGTGATATCATGGTTACTTTACTTTGAACACTAAATTCTTTTTCTTTAGAAAGGTTGTTTATTCTTATGTCTCTTGAAGCCTCATTTTGTATGTAAGAAGTAACCTAATATGCTCCTCTAATAATTATGTTTTTAGATCCTTAGATTCTTGTGTGACTGTCACTTTAGTTTCTCATGTCGTTGGAAGTTACCTAAGTAATTACTTTCTTACCATTTCAACAGTATAGGTCTTTCCAAGACCTTTGAGATCATTAATAATATCAATAAATCTATTTTGCTCGCAGTATATGCTTTTGTCATGCCTCATTTGAAATAATTCACATTGATGTTTTAGCAAGTTTACTTTGCTCTTCTTTATTTAATTGGTTCCACCATGTGCAACTTCTAATTTTAGAACATCAAAGTGATTAAATAAGATTACAATTGACAATTAAACTAAAGAATGACTATAATAAGCATTGATATTCTTCTGTTCTTGGGTTGATTTTCATCACGATGATTGAAAACTCCAACTTCCCTTTACCAACTTTATAAGCTATCTTTTTTAGTTTATAACTTCATTTTGTTCTTATATTTCTTTGCATCAAAATAATAGTCTCATTAGTACTAATTATGTTTTGTTATTATCAAAACATATATTAGAATCTCTCTTGGTTCCATGGTTATTTTCTTTATAAGAAGAATATAATATGTGCTAGTTTTTTACTCTGTTAATGTCTAATCTTAATATAGAAACAATTTAAAAATCATATTTTAATGTAATATGAATTTTATACTCATAATCTTAAATTAATTTTATTTTTAAAGTATATTTATTGTATAGACTTTGGCTTATGAGATAATTAAATAAACATACATAAGCAAAAGAATATATTCAATTAAATATGTTACATATATACCATTAACTAATTAGTTATAAAGCAAAAACCAATAATTTTATATAAAATATTATTAAAAACGACCATGTATATCATTTACTAACGATCATGTATGTGATATACTAAAAACTTAAAGGCTCGTTTATCTCTATTATTATTTTTTTATATTTTATTTTAATAGTTATTTGTGATATTATTTTCAATATAAAGTTTTAGTATAAACAATCAATTAAAATACATTTTAAAATAAATATTAGTATGTAATAAATTATTAATTTATTATTTATTTTATTGTTTTAATTAATTTATTTATTGCTAGATTTACCAAAAAATCACTTGTTTCAATTGGACGACCCAAAGTGTACAAGAAAATAACAATGGCAAAGATCTAATTGATACTGAAAGCGAAAGAGAGCAACCAAACTATCTACGACCAGTAAGGGGGTATTTGGTTCATAGGTTTGGAAAATATCAATAAGTATGTGTTTACACCTAAAAATGAGTTTGACCCATTTTTACCATTTTGGGCTGAAAACCTGAAGCCCAAAGAAGATTCATGGTTCGAAGTTTAGACATTAGCCTTGGCCCATTAGAATTCGGTGTCCACCAAGAGAGGAAGTAGTAGAGTTGGATTTGGATTGGGAGTCTAGGAGTTCAAATTTAAAGAGAGAATAAGATGACAGATACTAGCCAACTTAATCTTCAACGGATAAGATAAGGATTGCTTGAACTTTATCTTTATCTAATGAGATAAAGTTTTATCAAGATGGCAAGTTTGAATTAGAGTGGGACACTCAACATCTTTGGCTATAAATAGGAGCTTTGAAGAAGGGAAAAGCACCGAACCCTTGACAAATCAAAAGCCTGGCACTCCAGCAAATCTTTGCACTTTTTAATTTATTTCTTTTTCAGCAATCCTTTATTTTTCCTAGCCTAGCATTTTTCTTTCCAGTTGTCATTAGCTATTTCTTCAATTTTCCTAGTCATTGCGTGTTTGCCAATTTGTTTATCAATGAAGCAAAGTACTTTCTGTTAGATTTTTGTCCCTTTTCTAGCAATACACAGTCGTTTTGATTTTCAGTCAGTGTACAAGGCGCAATAATCATTTTTCATATTTTTTCCTAGTTTGGAAACACTTTAATTTCCTGACACGCTTGCAAACCGAATAAAGGGCTACGTGTTGTCCTTTAGTCAAATAAAGGTCAAACATATTTTTTGCATGCTCGGTGGGACCCATGCAATGACGAGAACAAGATCTAGTAAGAGTACTGACGTTTTCCCCTGTGGAGGCGATGATATAGAAAACGTTGCAACAGTAATGCTGGAAGACCAACCTTAGCCTCTTGAATTGAGTCAATCAAGCAGCATCGAAATCCTTTCAACAAAGGTTCTAAAGGCTATAGAGAAATTAGCAGCTGAGAAACGCACTCTCTTGAACACCATAGGAGGTAATCAAAAAGAGATTTTGATTGCAGTCACTGGATCTGCCATGCCAGAGAAAGACAAAGGCATAGGCGGGGTAGAATCAAGTAAGGCGTTACGCCAAGCTGAATCGCAGGTCAGTAAGTTACCAATGGTCTCGAAAAATCAACTAGTGGCATCTACGGTCAGTCCAACTGGAGGTGAAGGGTCGCCAGCCAAGGCGACCAAGTGGGGAGAAACTTCTCCCGTGAAGGTGCTTGGGGGGCAGTCCACCAAGATTGACAGCCCCAACAAGGAGAAATAGCTGTGACCACTTACCAGCCACCACACAGAAGGGATGAGACGTCGAGTGCTGCCATGCCTCCAATGTCCATAAACTACAAGACCCCTGTCCAGTTCCATAGCCATACTGGACCGTCAACTCAACCTCATCTCTATGAAGAAGGAATGAGCTTAAGGGGAAATGGGAGTCTGATGACTAACCGGATGTAGGTACTCCCATGGAGTGCAAATCACCAGGTTGTTCAGCAACCAGTGACCATAAGCCAAGCAATGCACGGGCAGAACGCTTAAACCATCGATCTGGTTATCAGGGATGCACTTCGGGAGATCGCTTAAGAATTGTATTGGCCCCGAGTTCAACCAGATCATCCAACCTGAGTTTAGGAAACCTTATCCCAAATTCATAGATAGAGCAGCCTTTCCTAGGGGTGTAAAAATCCCAAATTTCACATTGATTTCTTGGGAAGACGGGCAGTCTTCCATCGAGCACATAGCAAGGTTCACTACTCAATGCTTGGAATTTTCTAGTTATGACAACTACCGGTATCTATTTTTGAAGTTGTTCCCGAATTCGTTAACTGGAGCCGCTTTCTCTTGGTATGTGTCACTACCGAGGGACTCCATATTCGACTGGGCAGATATGACAAGAGTCTTCCACTCCCAGCTTTACAGAAGTGAGCCCGAAGTCAATATTGCGGATTTGTCCAGGCTCACTCAACGCGCTGGAGAAAGAGTAGATGACTTCATTGCCAGGTTCAAGAGAATGAGAAACAAGTGTATGATTAACATCCCAGTGACCGAGTTTGTGAAGATGGCACAAAAGGGGTTAGACCTGGAGTTGAGGAAAAAATTTCAAGGGCTGGACTTTAGAGACTTTTTCGAGTTGGCGATGAAGGTGACAGAATACGAAGAGCTACTTAAAGAAGACCATAAGCTCAAAAAGCAAGCCATGGGGACCTATTTCAAGGAAGTCCACAATGTTGAGGTAGAGGTTACTATAGCTACCGTATCCAATACTGGAAGTGTAGTATGCCCACATCTAGCAAAGATGCCTCCTGGAGTACAACAAAACAGTGATAAGAGGGGGAATAGGTGCACGTTTGATGTAAGTAAGACTTCGGAAATTTTTTATTATATCATGAAGATTGACTTTATTTCCTTGCCGGAAGATCATGTTCTGCCCATTAAGGAGGAGATGAAGGCCAAAGATTATTGCAAATACCACAATGCGTGAACTCATTCTACCAACATGTGTTGGGCCTTCAGGAACGTGATTCAAGATCACATCAATAGAAAGATTCTCAAGTTTCCAGAGGAGACAATGCTCATTGACAAGAATCCATTCCCGGTGGGAACATAGCAAGTATCGATATGAGAAGTTGGCTCAACCAAAAGAGGAGGGAAGAGCATATGAATCAAGTGCGGAGGATTAAAAATTTGAACAAGTGGAAAAGGGAAGACGGCCTCACCATTGCCTCTAAAGGAAGAATCAATGCACTGGAAAGGCTCGGTAGACGGATCACCAGAAATAGCAACAAAGCTGGTGACCAGCCAGTCGCCACTACTGGTGGTCACCCGAAATTTGTCAAGCTACCGATGCCCAGAGCAGCAGGAGAGTGGATTCAAGTGGAAAGCAGAAGGAAGGATGAGAAGGAAATACCTACCACTGCACAGAAAAACGCTAGAACAAGAAAAAGAAGGTCGCAGCACAAGAAGTTGATCGAGAGATTATTTCGAGAAAAAGAAGAACTGGAGGCGAGACTTCAGAAGTAGACCATGACTCACTTGGCAGAAAAACAAGGGATACTCATCAAAGGGAAGGAGTTAGTCAACATGACTAAGCAGATGGTCGAGCACTGTGATGGAGAGATTCAAAGGAACAAGTTCAGAAGAAAGGCAATCGAGGATGGTGATATTGAAGACTAAGAAGATGGCTACTTCAATGTTGGTGAAGTCCCTATGTATTACTTGGGATCTGCTTCAATGTTATTACCAGCCATTTTTCGTCGGGTCGATCTTGATAACGAGACGGAAGACTAGCCGACAGAGGAAGGGAAAGTGTCGGCTGCAGAGGAAGAACAAAGTCCAGCGGAGAAGTTCTAAAAGGAAACGCAGGACACCGAGGAGAGTAAAGCTTTAACGTTTGAAAAGCCGTTGATTGTGAATCACACTAAACCACTGTACATATGGGCCTGCGTCAATGGAAAACCACTGAACAGGGTCCTGGTGGACAATAGAGCAGCTGTAAAGATCCCCCTGAAAGTATTGTTAGGACTCGGGAAAAGAGAAGAGGACATCATCGCTACAGACCTAGTGGTGACCGCGGTGACCGAGGACGTAGCAAGAACTTTGGAAGTAGTTTCACTACAAATCACGGTAGGGAGTAAGATGGGCGTGTCTGCTTTCTTTGTAATCAATACCAACGCGAGTTACAAGTTGCTTCTCAGTAGAGACTGGATTCATGCAAACATGTGTGTGCCGTCTTCTCTTCACCAGTTCTTGTTGTTTTGGAATGGTGACAACGTGGAAATGGTTAAGGCAGACAGTAACCCTTTTAATGCTGAAGTCAATTTGGTGGACGTCTGCTATTACCACGGAGACATCACACCAATTACCTTTGAAGGATCGGACAAAGAGGGCAGGCCTACGCTGATGAAATTCGCCAAAGACAAGCATCTGCTACTCCAAACAAGTAGTATCAACGAGAAAGACAAAAACATCAGGCCTTATAGGCCGATAGAAGAAGACACTGGCCAGTCAGGCCAATGATAGTCCAAGGAAATAAAGATGAGTGGTCAGTGGCTGCAAGGGTCACCTAGGAAGCAATTTTGCAGCAGACTAGGAAACAAATGGTGGTCAACCATGAAATCGAGATGTTCAAGACAGAGTTGGTGTACGAAGGAGAGATCCCAGAAATAGTAAGAGATGAAATAAATCTAGAGGAGCTATAAGATGCGCTACCCAAAATGAAAGATGAGAGACTCCAAGTGAAAGACTCTCTAAAAGAAATCAACTTAAATACTACCAAGGATCCTAAAGTGACATACATAAGTGGCCTTGACAGTAAAGAACAACGTGAGGAGATAATCGAGCTGCTTTATGAGTACAAAGACTATTTTCCATGGGATTACAAGGATATGCCAGGGTTAAGTCGGAGTTTAGTGGAACACCGACTGCCCATCAAACCTGAAATTCGTCCTTTTCAGCAACCACCCAGGAGGATGTCCAAGGAAGTCGGGATGAAGGTAAAAGAAGAAGTAAAGAGGCTCCTCAAAGTAGGTTTTATTAGACCAGCTAAGTATACCAAGTGGCTAGCAAATATAGTTCCTGTAGTCAAGAAAAACAGAAAAATTAGGATATGTGTAGATTTCCAAGACTTAAATGCCGTCACACCCAAGGATGTGTATGTAATGCCGGTTAGTGACATGCTCATTGATGCCACGGCCAACCATGAAATGTTAACATTCTGGGATTGTTTTGCTGGCTTTAATCAAATCAAAATTGCTGAGGATGATATTCATAAGACAGCGTTTCGGTGTCCAGGGGCAATTGGTACATTCGAATGGGTTATGATGCCTTTTGGGCTGAAGAACGCTGGAGCTACTTACCAAAGAACCATTAACCTCATTTTTCACGATATTATTGGAAAAATTGTCGAAGTCTACATCGATGACGTGGTCATCAAGTCCAAAAACCAGGGTGACCATGTAGAACATCTCAGGCAGGAATTCGAGAGACTAAGGAGACACCAGCTCAAGCTCAATCCACTGAAGTGTGCCTTCGAAATTAGAGCCGGAAAGTTTCTCTAATTCCTGGTTCATGAAAGGGGTGTGGAGGTGGACGACAACAAGGCTAAAGCGATTGCACAAGCAACGCCGCCTAAAAATAAAAAGGAACTACAAAGATTCCTGGGTTAGGTTAATTACCTAAGGAGGTTCATCTCTAACTTGGCAGGCAAAACCAAGGTCTTTTCAGAGCTGCTCAAACTGAAGAAAGAAGAAGATTTGACAAGATAAAGAAATATTTGTCTTCACCACCAGTGCTCATGCTACCAAGGCAAGACTATCCCCTCCGTTTATACTTAGCAGCGTCAGAAACTTCAATCGGATGCGTTTTAGCTCAGAACAACACTAAAGGTAACGAACAGGCCATTTACTATTAGAGTAAGACTCTTAAAGATGCTGAAGTTAGGTATTCTCCGATTGAAAAAGTGTGTCTAACCTTATATTTTGCGTGCACTAAGTTAAGGCATTACATGATGGGAAATTTGGTATTCGTGGTGTCCAACACCGACGTGATTAAGTACCTATTAACAAGGCCAATTATCACCGGGAGAATAGGAAAATGGGCTATTGTGTTAGCCGAATCTCTCTCCAGTTCCTACCTCAGAAGTCAGTGAAAGGGCAAGCCATCGCAAATTTTCTGGCTGACCATCCAAGTGTAAAGGTCCCCGACATTGGGGAACCAGATTTGAATGTATTCTACTTAGAAAAGGCCCCATGTGTTTTAAAGTTCGATGGGTCTAACACCACTGATGCCGCAAGAGTAGGAGTCATTATCATATCCCCAGCAGGCATCAAAACTACGCTCTCTTTCAATCTCAATTTTCCATGCACTAACAATCAAGTCGAGTATGAAGCTCTGATAATTGGGTTGGAGATCCTCAAAGAATTCGGTGCCAAAGACTTAGCCATATATAGGGATTCACAACTGGTCATCAGACAACTAAACGGCGAATACAAATGCAGTAGCTTTTCTTTGGCACCGTATTTTGCTGTTGTGGTTCAGTTGTTAGACGATTTTGAGAGTGTGGATCTATTCTATATTCCACGGGAAGACAATTTGGAGGCGGACTCAATGGCTACGGTGACTTCCGGAATAAAGATGTCTGATGAGTTGATGCATAAGTTCGTCCTTATCCAGAAGAAAAATCATCCCGCCATCGAAGGTCAGGGGATACTAGTGGACGTGTTTAATACTGATGTAGAATGCGTTGGTGACCGGAGGAGCTTTATTAGAGAATACTTGGAAAATCCAAAAGGAAGGACACCGTATAGAATCAAGATGCAGGCACTAAATTATCTCCTAGTCGAAGGCATTCTGTACAGGAAAAGTGCCGATGGCCTCCTCCTTAGATGTTTAGGCTCGATGGAGTCAATGGAAGTCTTGAAACAAATACATGAAGGTGTATGCGGCGCTCATCAATCTGAAGAGAAAATGCGTTGGTTGATTCATAGACACGGTTATTACTGGCCCCTAATATTCGATGACTGTTTCAGATATGCTAAGGGTTGTAAGCAGTGTCAGAGACACGAGAAAATCCAGAAACTACCAGTCGCGGAATTGACAGGTATAATCAAGTCTTGGCCTTTTCGTGGGTGGGCCATTGACCTGATTGGGAAAATTTACCCAACGTCATTCAAAGGCCATTCTTTCATCATAGAGGCTACAGATTTCTTCACCAAGTGGGTGGAGGCTCAACCGATGAAGAAAGTCGAGCAAAAAGAAGTCATTCAATTTATCAAAAAGAGTATGATCCACAGGTTTGGGATTCCTGAGTCAATTACCACTGACCAAGGGACAATGCTCACTGGAGAATTAGTCAGGGAATTCGCAGAGGATTACGGTATCAAACTATTAAGGTCAAGTCCTTATTATCCTCAG
>JAOSBN010000005.1:23015882-23037063 GCA_027563595.1 Erythroxylum suave
CAAGTACTTGAAAAGATACTATCCCACTATGTGGGAAAACATTCAAAACGAGTAGGGGTTAATGTTTGCAACAATGGATGGCCACTGAAAAATTATTGTAAAGTGGGTTGCCCAACTTTGTAATTGGTTTAGCACAAATAAATGGAATAAAATTTGGCTCTGGTCATTCATTTAAGTTCAAATGTGGCAAAACCAAACACAAAGATCTTTCCAAAAGATTACAGTCCAGAAGGATTACAAAAAGGACATTCACCACTTTCGGTAGCCTCCTGTTTCTGCACCTTCAAGGCTTCCTTTTTTTCCACTAAAGAGGCCCAATGTCCTGACACTTCTTGCTGAGCGGCAGCAACCTTTTCTCGAAGCACCGTGATCTCTTCCTCCCAAGCTTTTATTTGGGCAAGGTGGTTATCAGCCGCCAGCTTGGACTGCTTGATGTCCTCTGCAAGTGTCTCCACTGCTTTCTTCTAAAGACCGTAGGAAGCATTCAGAGCCTGGAAGTGACTCATCTGTCGATTGACATCTTCTCTCTGGATGGAACAGGCGGAGAACTAAGCCCCCAAGCTACTGATTCTACCTTTTAAGGAGTTTAGCACTACCTTTTCAGTGGCCAAAATATCCAAGAACAGAAGAACCTTCATAGCCTAAAGTGACTCCTGTACAGTAGTCTCATCCAACGACACAAAATCAGAAGAGAAGAAAACCTTCACCTTTTCCTTGGCGGCAGCTGCTTCCTCTGGAGACACAACAACGGAGATGGCGGGAGGAGGATCGAAGACACTCAGGTCCATTGCAGCCAAAGGGTCCTCCCAAGATAGCTCTTCCTCTACGGCAGCACTAATGGACACCAGGGCCTGCAAAGAAGGAGCACAAATCAGTAAGAACGCATCATAACAAAGGCAGCTGGCGCAACAAAATCCATACCGCTGTGGGAGAAAAGGCCTGGTCACTGAGGGTCCCGGTGCCCATGATGCCCTCGGTGACCACCAGTACGGTGTCTTGTTGGCCTCCAGCAACTTCCAAGCCCTGGGCGACTTCGTAGAAGCTCAGGACCTCCTCCTCCTAGCCCGCTCCCTCTGAGCCTTCACCGCTGGAGACCTCCAGAGTTCCAGTGAGCCCCTTGAATTTTGGCTGACTAGCCAACCTTCTAGACCTTCAGGAACCAGCAGAAGCAGTTTTTTTTTTGTCCAGTGTCTGTTTAGCTTTGACACTGGAGGAGGCCTTAGGTTGCTTAGGTGTTTTTTCACCTAAGGGAGCTGCAAACCACAGACAAAATCAGGAAAAATAAAGAAAAGAAGAAATGGGAAAGAAGGACGTTTACCTTGGTTAGCCTTCCGGACTTTGCTCTTGCCCGAGGCAACAGACGACTTTCCTCTAGAGGCCAAGGGAGCAAGGGCACCTGAAAGTAAAGAAAGGGTTAAACATGGACATGAAGCCTTAGGCAAACAGAAAGTTACCGGATATACCTTGATCAGGTGGAGAAAGAATGAAAGTTTGAGAGACATGCTCCCACCAAGAATCAAAGGAGTCAGCCATCAAAGACGGGTCCCTTTCAACACAAACGATTGGCATTATGCCAAGGTCCGACAGCTTTTCCCGACGATTCTCAATGAATTCCTTGATTTCGGCCTCCAACAGAGAGACCCTACTGCCATCCGGTTTAAAAAGGCGCTGGATAACGTCTGGACAACCCTGCATCAATCCAAATTGACGACACCACAGCTGCGACATATAAATCTCGCAACAGACCCCCAATTGTTTACCGCCCCCTTTCAACATGGCAGAGGTCCCACTCAAAAGGTGCCAAGCCTCACAAACCAAGCGTCAATCCCTCTTATGCTCCTCAAGCATCCCAGACATATATCGCTGCAAGTGAACTGGGAGGACATCCCATTCCTCCCTGCGATCGAAAAGAAACATAGGAGGGGCATCCTGCCTCCTCAAGTTCAGAAAGTACCTTACTATTTCCTCCTAAGACAAGGGGCAGGGGCAGTAAGAGGCGGCAATCCCAGGGACGACCTCATCCCTCCAAGGTGAAGCCGAAGAGCGTAGGGCTGGGAAGTACAGCAGGAGCCACAATTGGAGAAGTTAGGCTGACGGTGATAGCTCCTTGAAAGGCTCTGAGGTAACAGCCATATATAGCCCCCGGTAACAATGACCAAGGAAAATGTTGGCTAAAGAGACCTACTGACCCTGGTGGAGTGTGAGGGCTAGGTTCTTGGTCTCCTTGGTGAGCCGGCCATCTGGGGAACAGGTGATGTACTTAGCGACTAAATACCACATCAGGGCCAGGTTTTAACTTGGCAGGTCCAAATCTTTGGCCTGCCTTATCACCTGTGAAAGAGGAAAACAAATGGTTAACAATGCTAGGAAACATAAGGAAAGCAGGTGGCAACCAATATAAGGTACACTCACCCCACTGAAAGAAGAGGCAGTGGGCAGAGAAGCTAGTGACTCCTTTAAAGAGCTGTCTTCCTCTGGGAAGACAGCGGAAGCAGCTTCCTCCCCTTGCAAAGGGAGACCAGTGATCGCTATAACATCCCGCAAGGTCACCAACATTGGACCATGCGGAAAGAGAAAAGAGTTACAGTCGTGGCTCCAGAAGCACAGGGCTCCCATGATCAGGTCCCGATTGAAGTACTGTTGGTGTAGGGACAGCTCGACAAGGTCGGCTACACCCACCTGCTTCTAGCGATCTTCGAAGTGTGGCCGCAGAGTGGCCACCCAGGCTCCGTACTCTGATACATTAGGGATCCATGTTCTTTGCTTACCAAGAGTAGCGAAGGAATCTCGGTGGAGGAGAAGAGTTTCTCCCTTGAGCAGCGGAAAGGGCATGTTCAAAGGAGTTAAGGAGCATGGAAAAATAGTAAGGCATTGTTGGGAGTCGCCCTAAAGAATAAAATGATGCATTTAGAATGGAGGAATGTTTGAAAAGACAAAGAAACATTAAAAGAAGGGTCCATACCTGTTTGGTGACCAGGGCTGTAGAGGTAGGGAGAGTTAGAGGGGTCTCCGAGCCCGCAATATAAAAATGGGGTCAGTGTCCAGAGAAAATTTTGGCAGAGTTTCCCCTGCGAATAGGAGTTCCCAAAATTATCTGCACAAGAAAATATACTCCTAAAACAGGTCGTAGTATCCACAATACTCAAACCTCAAATTCCAGAGGCACCCGAAATGCCAGAGGTCACTGAGACCACTCAGGGTCACCAAAAATATGGCAGTCACCCAAAATCTAAAAAGGGAGTTTGAGAAGACCCATACCTGACATTGTGATGGGCGATTCACGGGGCTTTCGGCAATGGAGAGAAGAAAAGTGACGATATTCTTGGAAAAAAGCAGTTTACAGAAGTTAGCAGAAGCCACGGAGATAGAGAAAGAGAAACGGAAACGCCAGGCCTACCAGTGGTTGGCAACGGTGACGGAACTCTCTTCGATGACGGAGCATCGACGATGTCAAAGGGCGAAACACTGAAAGATTACACAATGGCGGGAAGGCGGCAGAACAAAAGGCGCGCGAGTTGAAGGAGAGAAGAAGAAAATTTGGGGAAAGATTCGTGAAAACCATTCTGCGGGTGTTTAATAAAGAACATGAAGTAACCTTTATATATGGACGGCACGACAGTTTCTAGAAACTGAAGAGGATACGTTTTAAAAGAGGGTGCAACGAATGGGGCTCCTTCGAGCAGACTGGTTGGCGTGCCTTTGTCAGAAAGCCCTTTGAAATTTCGATGTCCATGATTTATGCCCAAATGGCCAGTATGGGGGAACTAGAGTTATTTCCAACCATATGCGGATGACCCTTGGGTATTACCCTGTGGGAAAACAAAGTGTCCAGTGGATGTAGCCAGATATTGAAGTGCCACCATAAGGCTTATTATTCTAAACCCAATGGTGCAGGGGGTATCTGTTTACACCTAAAAATGTGTTCGGCCCATTTTTATCATTTTGGGCCGAAAACTCGAAGCCCAAAGAAGATTCATGGTTCGAAGTCCAAACACTAGTCTTGGCCCATCAGAATTCGGTGTCCACCAGGAGAGGAAGTAGTAAAGTTGGATTTGGATTGGGAGTCTAGGAGTTCAAATTTAAGGAGAGGATAAGATGACAGACACCAGTCAACCTAATCTTCAACGGATAAGATAAGGATTGTTTGAACTTTATCTTTATCTAATGAGATAAAGTTTTATCAAGATGGCAAGTTTGAATTAGAGTGGGACACTCAACATCTTTGGCTATAAATAAGAGCTTTTTGGAGAAGGAAAAAGCACCGAACCCTTGACAAAT
Organism: Erythroxylum suave; assembly: GCA_027563595.1. Classification (NCBI taxonomy): domain Eukaryota; kingdom Viridiplantae; phylum Streptophyta; class Magnoliopsida; order Malpighiales; family Erythroxylaceae; genus Erythroxylum; species Erythroxylum suave. The sequence continues at coordinate 23,020,161 of JAOSBN010000005.1, forward strand.
CAAAAACCTGGCACTCCTGCAAATCCTTGCACTTTTTAATTTATTTCTTTTTCAGCAATCCTTTATTTTTCCTAACTTAGCATTTTTCTTTCCAATTGTCATTAGTTATTTCTTCAATTTTCCTAGTCATTGCGTGTTTGTCAATTTGTTTATCAATGAAGCAAACTACTTTCTGATAGATTTTTGTCCCTTTTCTAGCAATACACAGTCGTTTTGATTTTCAGTCAGTGTACAAGGCGCAACAATCTTTTTTTGTATTTTTTCTTAGTTTGGAATCACTTAAAATTCCTGGCATGCTCGAAATTCATTCGCAAATCGAATAAAGGGCTACGTATTTTCCTTTAGTCAAATAAAGGCCAAACAGTATGAGAACGAAAAATGGCAGTTAGTTATATATTACTATTGTATGAACAGTATTTTGATATATAAGTTTTGGGGATTATTCCATACTATTCCATACTCTCTAAATATGCGAGGAATAAAAGTCATTCATTACTTTTTTTAGTAAAATAATATAATTTAATTAAATATAACTAATTAGAATATATTAAATATAACTAACTAAAATTAAACATATTATAAATATAATTAATTAGAATACATTAAATATATTTAATTATAATTAAATATACTCTAAATATAATTAATTAGAATACGCTAAATATAATTAATTAGAATATATTAAATATAATTAATAAGAATACACTAAGATTAAATATAATTAATTAGAAAGTATTAAATTCTAATACAAAAAATTTACCCTTTTTTTAACAAAACAATATAATTAGTTAAATATCATTAGTTAGAATATATTAAAATTAAAAATAATTAATTAGAATATATTAAAATTTGATGTAAAATAAAATTTTAATTATATTTCATTTTTTAAAAAATATAATTAATTAGAATACATTAAAATTAAATATAATTAATTAGAATATATTAGAATTTGATATAAAATTTTAACTTATTTTTCTTTTTCCTTTTTGAAAAAAATAAATAATTAATTATCATTAATTAGAATATGTTAAAATTAAATATAATTAATTAGAATATTGTCCTAAAAATAAGAAAAAATGTTGATGTTGGTTATGTAAGGAAGAAGGTCATTATGCAAATAATTGTCCCAAAAGAAATCAACACAAATTTAAAGAAAAATTTAACATTCTCAATTCAACAATAAAATATAATTTAAAACCTATAGAATCAGAATATGAAACAGACTTATCTATTTCCTCATTTTATCAATATGATATCCAAACGTCAGAATCAATAAATGAATATGAATACAACCTTTATTCAAGTGATTATTCAAAATAAAAAAATTAATGTTTATATAGACATAGGAGCTACCATTTGTATAGCCTCTAAAACACTACTAAACAACTGGGAAAAAAAATAAACCCTTACAAATAAGAATAGCAGGCGAAACTATTAAATCTCTATAGTATGTTAGTTATTATAATAATATCACTATCAAAATTATACTTTTATAGTCCCATCCATTTACCAACAAAAATCAGGAGTACAATTAATTTTAAGAAATTACAATTAATTTTAGGAAACAATTTTCTTAAATTATATAATTCTTTTGTCAATATTTACATTACATAACTTTAAAAACACCAATAATTAAATCTTTAGATCAAAAATCTATAATCCTTAAAATACCTACATATCATACTACTAATTATAAAACATTACAACTTATAAACAAAAAATTAAACCAATTACAATTTATAAACAATTTAGAAATATTAATAGATCGATTATGTAGTGAAAATCCTCTTGACCCTATCAAAAAATAATTATTAATTAATAGAAATTAAATTAAAAAATCCAACACGTGAAATTAATATTAAAAACAATATACCATATACACAACAAGATGTATAAGAATTCCTTAGTGAATGTTCTAAATTATTACAAAAACAACTAACACCTAATACAAGTAAACATTCAGCTCCAACATTCTATGTAAATAATCATTCAAAAACAAAAACGTGGTAAAAGACGAATGGTAATTAATTATAAAGAATTAAATAAAGCTAAAATTGGTGATTCATATAAATTACCTCAAAAAGACTATATTATTAATCGCTTAAAGGACATCGTTGGTTTACTACTTTAGAAGCAAAGTCAGGGTATTGGCAATCAAGACTACATGAAAATACAAAACCATTAACACCATTTACATGTCTTCCCCAAAAACATTATCAATGGAATGTATTACCTTTCATATTAAAACAAGCTTTTGGTATTTATCAAAGATTTATGGATAATAATTTAGAAGGAATAGATGACTTCACTTTAGCTTATATTGATGATATTATTATTTTTCTAATAAAGATAAAGATGATCATTTACGAAAAGTAAAACTTGTTTTATCTCGATGTCAATAGAAAGGATTAATTCTTAGCAAAATGAAAATTAAACTAGTTCACACAAGATTGAGTATCTAGGTATAGAATTTCATAATGGCTTTCTTAAATTATAATCAAATATTCTTGAAAAATTGCAACATTTTCCAAACAAATTAAAAATATAACAGAAGTTCAGAAGTTTTTAGGACTCTTAAATTATATTTCTGATCAAGGATTTCTAAAGGATTTAGCTAAAGAACGAAAAAATCCGCAACTTAAATGTAGTAAAAAAAAGATAATAGTCTTGGACTGATGAAGGTACTAATAATGTCAAATTATTAAAAAATATTTCTAAAAAATTACCTGATGTATATAATTATACCATTAAAGACAAATTGCTTGTCCAAATCGGTTTAAGTATCAAAACATAGGTTGGCTGCCTATTGACAAAACCACCCAACTCAAGGAATTATCTTTTATATAAATATATCAATGGGACTTTCAATCTCACTAAAAGGAAATATCCGATTCATGAGAAGGAAACATTAAATTGTCTTAAAACTTTACGCAAATGGAAAGTAGATTTACTACCTGTCAAATTTTTAATTCAGATAGATTCAAAGTATTTATGTGGATTTACCAAGTACAACATTAAAACTAATTATAATCGAGGCTGATTAATTCGATGGAAATTAGAATTAGCCCAATATAATTTTTAAATACAATATATTTCATCTATTGTTAATAGTCTTGTAGCTATATTAACCTGAGAATGGAAGCAGCTATCATCAGTTTAAAGGATTCACTTACCAAAAAGGAAACAGAGCTCGTAGAGCTTCAACAACAAGTTGGATTAGTAACCAAAGAAATTAACCAGTTAGGATCTATAATCCAACTGCTTAAAATACAGACTATCTCAAATATCCAACCCATCACTCCTACACAAATTACTCAAACAGCCACTCTTACCACCCAAACTAGTCCTTCACCTTCCAAATCTGAACCTATCTTGGCCCAAAAGCAAGCCAATTTCAAAGAAAATAAAACCTATGTTATTTTCAATGGCCTAATGGTTGGTCTTTATGATGAATGGAACAAAGACTCAATACTGGAAAACCTTTATTATTCACAAAAGTTATTCTACTAAATCTGAAGCAGAAAAAAGCCTTAGAAGAATTTCGCAATCCATCACTTTGACCTCAGTATAAACAAGTCTTAAAAAAACAACCATTAGAGCCCAATATGAAATCATTAGGAAACCCCATAAATATGGAAAAAAATAATGTTATACCCACCAAAGCCTTGAAGGAAGAAATGAAGAAGATAACTCCATAAATGTTTTATGACTGTTTCCAAGCTCTCAACGGATGGGCTGAAGACCAAAATTTTTTTCAATATTATCCCCAAAATAGAGGTAGATATGGACCTAAAGCTATTATATTTCCTGACGCCGAACCTCTTACTACCTATCTATTTTTTCATAGTGGACTTATTGATACTATCTATTTAACCAATTTAAATAGTCTCTCTGAATTTCCAGTTGAATTTATTCAAGCAGTAAAAAATTACAAAGAACGATTTGCCAAAGAAAGAGAACTTTTTATTAAGTTCTTTAATAGCTATCCAATTTTCAAAAAAGTAGACACCTTGAAGGATTCAGATACTCTATTATCCAGAATTGCCTATGTCCCCATAGATGATCCACCTAGGTATGAAGCTTCACGGGATTTAATTAACCAATTTAACCTTAATTGTCTTGAAGGAGTCTATCTACAATGTCTCAAAATCAATTCTGAATCACTCTTAAAACTTTAACTGTCTAGGACCCAATTTATTAATGACTTCAACCTACAAGAACCCTACAGCAGTAGACTCACTACAACTCACTAAACATATTATCTATCTTTTAGTACTTAGTCTTTATCATGCTCAACCTGTATTATTATTTTGTCAGCCAGTATTGTTTCTCTTGATTCAGTTACTCTTATACAGTTCCTAATGATTGTTTAACTCATGGTTTTCGATTTATTCTCATGCAATTTCTTCTTCACAAATTATTTAATCATGCCTATTTGCACGACTTGTAGATCTATTCATTTATGCATTATACATATTGAGAATAAAATAAACCTTAGTAAAAAATGTATAAGAGAATTTACTCATACTTGTAATTTCCTTCTTTTTATTAATGCTTCTAAATCTACGCTTGAAACATTTCAAAACATAATCATAATCAAGAATGAGACAAAGTAAAACAACTTTGTAAAAGATTTCAAATTCATTATCAAACTCATATAAACGAAATAAAACCACTTTATAAAATTTTTTAAATATGATTCCCAAATGTACTATCTGTCATCTACTACATGGTGATATTATATATTTTGAAAGTTTAATAATAGAATACAAGGCCGAAAAAAGAACACTATAAAGAAAGATATAATTATTTTCAATTTTTCATAAATGACAATGGATTATTACCTGTTAAAGAAAGACTTGAAAAAGCAACAAATTTTTATAATTTATATACTCAAGATTTAAAAAGTTCATACAATCGCTTAAACGAGCATCAAAGACTTTTTCATTAAATATGACAGAAATGGAAATGAATCTCGAACATGTCTTAAATATAGACCCTTTAGAATTAACTGAATTTACTAGAACCTTCCATATAACTACTCTACTTTCAAATGAAAAACAAAAATAGATTGCTAAAACAATCTTAAAGCAGGACAAGATATCACTCATCATCCTTCTAAAAATTTGATAAATCAAAAAAATATTATTTATTTTGAAAAAATTATACACGAAACACCTATCAAAATAGATTAATGTAATGGACATGTTCGTATAAGTTTAATAGATCAAGAACAAATTTATAAACAATTACAAAAAATCCTAGAAGATAAAAGGACTAAAATAAGATACATATATCTATCTACTATTCAAATATTACTAAAATCTACTTTTCAAGTAGGAATAGGTTGTCTAATAAGAATGACTATAATTGATGAATGAATGAGAAATTTAAAGGATCAAATAATAGGAGTAATGAATGGTAATTTAACATATGGAAAAATAAAATTTAACACCATTGACATTAGGAATTCTCTTACAATCACACAATCTTAATGAAACTATTACTATTGCCTATAAATTTTATCGAGAAAATTTAATGACAATTGGACAATATTCTTTTTTAATAACTTATCAAATTAGTTATGCCTTAACAAATTCTCATCATAGTATTGAATTTAAAAATACATACAAAATCATTATTGATCAATTATTTACAGATGTAGCAAAAATAGGTACTAATTTAATAACTAGTTTAAGACAATTACCTAAAATAAATTATCCAATTAAAATAAATGAATTAGAACCTTGTGCTTTATGATTATCTTTATTTGAAAATAAAATATTAAAGAGAAAAAATTCTGAGATCACATTCTGCAAGATTAGAATGACCAATTAGATTTACAGAACTAGGAATTAATAGTTCTATTAAAATTACTAATCCACAAACTTTTAACACCAAAGAAAAATTCGAAGAAGCCATCAGCCAAGAATTAATAATCATAAAAGATCAACTTAATGAAATAAAAGAACATCTTCAAACTACTTTATGAGTATTATATTGAAATTCAGTTAAAAGAAATAATTACTACTTTACAACCTATAATTAATAATCAGAATTATAGAAAATTACCAGAAATTAATAAAATTCAAAAAACGATAGAAAAAACGACCAAAAATTCTCTCTCTTATTAGCCTTAACAAATGAAAAACTTGATAACATCATAGAAATATTAGATGGCCAAAATACAAAAGCACAAAAGAAAAAATTGGTATCAAGATGCTTATAAACTTTGGTTCCTTCTTACTTTCAACTCGAGTTTTGGGTAGCAAAGTGGTATCAGAGGTACCAGGCTACGGCTTGGGGTAACCCATGTCTAGAGTTTGAATCCCATATTAATCAATATGGGAATAGAACATGTTTGTGTCATTATGAGCTGCGCAAGTAGAGCGTGGTGGATGCTTATAAACTTTAGTTCTACCTTACCTTCAACTCAAGTTTTGGATAGCAAAGTACAATATTGGCTTGACGAGCACAGATGTATAGTAATAGACCAAAATTTTCTTTTTGTCCTTTATTTGGGATGTATTTGAGCTTATGGTATATTTGAATTTGTGGTGTAGTGAGAATAAATACTTATTCATCACAGTTTTAAAAAACAATCACATGTTTAGATCTACAGGTAAACAACCGAAAATTAGAAAAGAGTGCAATGCTACCTCAAAAATCGATAAGTAGAAAGAAGATTGTGATTAAAAAAAAGAACTTCTGTGGTAAAAATTCTACTTTTTATTAATACCTTCTAATAATTATTATTTTTCATTATAGCTTCAATTAATTGAAAGCAATTATACTTTATCAAATAGTTTATTCTCAATTTTTATTTTCTTTATTTTAATTTAATATTTTACGATTTATAATTTTAATTATATAATATTAAAGTACATAAATTTATAAAATATCTCAAAAATATCTTGTTATCATGAAATTGTAATTTAAATTATTATTTTTAATAATATAAATAAGCACATGCCAAGAAAAAGATATATATGTTATATAATTTATAATTTATAATTTATAATTTATACAATTAATAATATATTTTTTAATTATTTATACAATAATTAATAGTTTATTAAACTAATAAACTTTTTAGTCATTTTATCTCTTTTCAACAACCATGACCGCTCTTACCAAACACTTATTTTTACGTTTTAGCAATTACTAAAATAACAATCCCAAACACATAAATACTAAGGGTGTGCTTAGTTAAAGAGTATGTAAAAGAAGGTATGGATAAGGAATGAAAACCACATGCTTGGTAAGGAATTATGATTAAATGAATAGTGATTTCATTCCTATTTTTTGGATATTGGTCTATATCCCTCATAATAGAAAGGAATGGAAATCATTATATAGTTTGAGAAATTAAATAATTAACCCCTTCCCAAACCCATTAACTAAAATATAATTAATCAATTATAATTTATTAATTAAAATATTGTAATTAATTAATTAAAAAATAATTGATTAAAATAATATAATGATTTGTAATTAATTAAATGATTTGTAATTAATCAATTATATTATATAATTGATTAATTACAAATCATTTAATTAATTAATTACAATTCATTAAATTATTTTAATTAATTAATTATTATAATATAATTAATTAAAATATAATTCATTCATTAATTAAAATATTGTAATTAATTTATTAATTAATTACAATATAATTAATTAAAATATTATTATTAATTAGTTACATTACAATTAATTAAAATATTATTATTCTTTAATTAAAATATTGTAATTAATTAATCAATTAAAATATAATTAATTACAATATAATTAATTAATTAATTGCATTATAATTAATTAAGAAATAAAATTTTATTTCTTAAAATTAAAACCAACCAGTATCAATAGATTAATCGTAATTATTCATTCCTTTTAACCAACCATCAAAATTATAATAATAATATCAATTCTCATTCTTTCTTATATTTATTCTCATTCCTATTATCATCTCCTACGCAAACTAACTACCACCTAATTTATTATTTGAACAGGTTAATTTCACATAATTTATTATTTTAACAAGTTAATTTCAGCACGAGCGCCCCAACACCACGCCTCAAAGGGCAAAGAGGAGCACATTTGCTGCTGAGAAAACGAAAGTTCGGCACGAAAGTTACAATATTTAGCCGAGCTTTAGCAATATGTCATTCTCATAATCTCATAGCGCGACATTTCGAGTTAGCGACGCGCTGTCGTAGCGTCAAAGCCTTATGTGCTATAATGCTGAGCCAAGGACGCTCCGCCTTATCTAACAGTCGGAGTCTATTTTAAAGTTAACATCATATATTTCGAAACTTATAACGAACAAAACAAGCTTGCGTAAGGCAATTATATCTATATACAACATACTAATATAGCTTCCCCTTTTCCACATCCTTAATGGCTTTAGCCACCAGAGACACTAAAACTGATAAGGAACGGGAACCAAGACCAAGTTTTCCTTTCTAGTCATAGCCAAACCAGAGGATTCACTCATGTCCAGGTCCTCTTTACTCTGTCCATCAGGTAAATTCCATTCAAAATGGTAAAGTAAGTTTGCAAGAGTAAGCTCGATGTTTGCTTGTGCAAAATATAGGCCAGGGCACATCCTCCTGCCGGCACCAAAAGGAATGTACTCAAAATTTGTTCCCTTGTAGTCTATAGAACTATTTAGGAACCTCTCCGGGCTGAACTTCTCAGCTTCAGTCCATAATGAATGATCTCTTCCAATAGCCCAAGCATTAATGATGATTCTACTCTTGGCTGGTATCTGATAACCTTTTATCTCGCAAGCCTCACTAGACTCCCTTGGAACTAATATAGGAGATGGGGGATGTAGCCTCAAGGTCTCTTTCACCACTGATTTTAAGTATTCAAGTTCATGAACTCTGGTCTCGTCCACACTTCCGTTGTCACCATAAACACGCCGAACCTCTTCTTGGGCTTGTTGCAACACTTCTGGGTTTCTCATCATCTCTGAAATTGCCCATTCCATTGTTGCTGCTGATGTTTCTCCACCTGCAGTGACAATGTCCTGAAACTCATATGTTATTACTATTGATTTGCAGGGACAAAGCCAAATAAATAATAAAAAGAAAATTAGTAAAAATGCTCTTTTTAGTTTTTTCCCCTAAACCATAAGACTCAGTACAGTATACTTGATGAGAAGGTACTTATGCATTGTCTATCGGTCTATGTTCTACAACCATTCTCTAATTTAAAAAGAAAAGAAGCACGCTTTGTGATGCAACCAACATATTGCAATTAATGTAAAGGAAATGAAAAGCTATCAAACACCTTATTGTATGAGGACAGTGCAGCTTGATATCAACAATTATTTATTAGGCGGCAATCATAGAAATACTTAGAAAGCCAATGTTCATTACTAACCCAAAGAATTGCTTTGATGGTATCATCAGTAATAGGAAACTCAAGGTCGCCTTCCTCTCCAAGCTTCAATAGAACATCAATCAAATCCTCAAATTCTTGAGGTTTTCCTTCACCTTGTATTCTAGTCATCCTCTCTTTATGCTCATCAAGAATCTTCTGCACCAATTTATCTTTCTCTTGATGCAACTTCTCAATTTTAGCCCTCAGGCCTGTCACGAGTTCGAAAGGCATCTCAATCGAAGGAAACAGATTGACAAAAAAGAAACCCGAAACCTGCTTCACAATGTTGTAAACAATAGACAAGTATGCATCTTTGTCCTTGCATTCTCTACCAAAAGCTGCAGTTAATGCTATATCATGAGTCATACAGTACAGCGTCTTGCTAAGATTCACTGGTGACCCTCGGCTTGAACCTATTTCCTTGATCAGATTCTTGACATGCTCTTCTCTAACTGATTGAAATGTTTTGAACCTGGTCGGGCTTAAAAGCTCCAACTTACAGATTCTCCTTAGCTGCCTCCAATACGGACCATAAGGTGAAAAACCAACGTCTATGTAGTTGTAAGACAAGATTTTGTTTGCAACTGTTTTTGGTCTATTGGCAAAGATTGTATCATACGTTGTCATTGCTTCTTTAGCCAATTCTGAAGAGGTCAGAACTGTAGTCTGGAATTGACCAAGCTGTAGGCGCATTATGGGTCCGTATTTCTTGGCTAAGTCGCTCAGCGAACGATGAGGCAGACCTTTGATTTGGTGAATATTTCCTATGATGGGCAGTTTCCGTGGCCCTGGAGGTACCTTGGCGGCAGGGTATCTAGCTTTCAGCACTAGCTTTACTACCATGTACAAGAAAATAATAAAGCTGGAGACAGCTAACATAGAAGGGGATTGAAAGTCCATTATTGCAGAAAAATAGGAGGCTTTGCTAAAAGTTCTAAGTTCTAACCAGAGATTTATACTCTTGGTTCATACGCCAGACGAAACTCCCAGCTCTTTCCTTGGGGACGTGATCCTCTTTCCCTTGTATTCCACGTAAACCCTTGTATTCCACGTAAATAGATAACTGATATTTGGTAGATAACTGATATTTGGTGGGACAGAATATAAATAAATGACTGATATTTGGTGGGACAGAATAGGGCAGTACAGAGGATTTGAGCTACTTTCGTTGTCCAAAACTTCTGACATTTTGTCCTCGAAGTGAACGACAACAAACGATATCCTAGAGTGGACCAATTGTTTTAAGACAGGTGTGGGATAAGATTCTTTATCCAGAACAGCATATCTGGGATCTGGCAGTGATGAACATGTGTGCAAGGTGCTGTAAAAGAAAAAAGTTATTCACTAAGGGAAATGTTCCCGGTATTGCGAATTCAGGACTAACTGGGACAGATGCTTGTTTTATAAAACATGACCTACAAATAATAAGTAAATACTTATAAAAAAATAAGAACAAAATAATAAAACAGATGATCTTACTACCCCTACTAATTAAACAACCTATTTCTGTTAGCCCTATTTTATATGCAACTAATTAACTGTTATTGATTCGTAAATGGCCATCCCATCAGTCAAAAAAAAAAATGTTAACAACATCACTAATAATTATTTTAAGTAACCAATTATTTTTCTGTGTTTCTAAATTTATGGATATTTCATCCGTCTTAATTTATTAGTTAACAAATATAAACGCAATTCTTAACTAAATATTTCTAATAAATTAGTTATCAATTTGATAATTTAATAAATTTGTAACAATCCATTAGTAAAATATTTCAATATTTAATATTACTTATGTTTTTTGTGATTTTAAATTTTATATCTTAATTTAATGCTTATTTTTAAATCTATTTAGTTGTTAATATGAATTTATACTTTTATTATTTACAATAATGAAATACTAACTAAGATTTTATGGATTATTTAATTTTATTTATGAATTAAAATTAAAATTATTTTAATTTCTTATATAATATCTATTAATAAATTTATCATAATTATTAAAAATAAATAATTAGAGAAGTATGAAATTTAAAATTTATGCACTTTTAAGATATTCTAAATTTATTATAAAATTTGAATATGTTTCATTTTTAAAAAATATTTGGAATCTAAATAACTTTTAAAAATATTAAATATAATTAAGCAGACTCAGGAGTCGTTTAAAGTTAAACAAATGACCTTTGGTGCTCAAGCGGTAAGCCAAGCGACTTTTTTTCCACCGCCATAATGACTGTCGACAAGGACTGAAGGCAAACTACAAGATACTAACCACACAATGATATTACAGTTTTCAAAATTTTTCGGGAAATGGTTTGTTCTTTCCACCGCCATACTGACTGTCGACAAGGACTGAAGGCAAACCACAAGACAATAACCACAAAATCATACTACAGTCTTCAAAATTTTTCAGGAAATGGCTCTGTCATTTGAAGCGAGAGATATTACGTATTGACCAAAACTCTCGTTTTCTGGTTGCGTTCCATACAATTTAAACTTGTTATTCTAATTCTTTTCACATAAGGATAAATTTACTACAAAAATATTGAACTGAATTTGAAAATTTTATCTGTACCTTTCCTAATAAAAATAGTAATAAGAAAATAATATGATTGTCAATTATAGGATCCCCATTTGTATGTTTCTTTAAGAATAAATTACTATCAGGTGATAAGCGACTAATCTGAGTTAGTAGCACTCCATTATTGATCCACTTTCGATTATTGATGGAAATAAGGTAATTTTCCCACCCATTGAAATACTCCAACAAGGAGCTACACCAGGTAACAACATTGATAGGTTATTTTCTGGGGAAGAGGCGAACATTCCCAGTAGTTAAAAACTAGGGGCTAAAATGTTAGAAGATCTCAGGTTTGAAGGAAGTCCTTCCGGACGAAGCTAACTTAATTCTTATTCACTTTCGATTCATCAGATGTAGCAAGGAGAATTCTTGAATCTAGCCAGCACCCATATATTTCTACAACCTTAAAAATCACAATTACATACAGAAACTATTATAGAATCCCACATCCCACTGTGGGTTAATCTACATAAGGACTAAATTTCCTAGTTAACTTCTTGAGTAACCTAATTTGCATGGATGATAATTATACTGAAAAAAGGGAAGTTGGATATGCTCATTTATGCAGCGAGTAGAACATAATGGTGAGCTACCTAAATCAATTCCCTTTATGAGGTTAATGACAACTCTAACCTAGTACAATAATCACCGTGAGTTTCTTTCCATAAAACCCCAATATCAACACAAAGAAAGTACGGAGGCCTACAAGTAACACATTTCTCAGAGTGTACTGTCAAGAAATGGTGGAAGAAAAAGTGGGACAAACTGACAATGTTGGAACTCTAGAGTTATAATCATCCGATCCCAGAACCCAAACACATTATCTCCCTAATCAATAAGGACAACTCCTAAAAAAAAAGAAGCTTCAAGTCAAAGCATGGAAACTGATGTTGAAGTAACTACATGCAAAAATGAAAAAAAGAAAACACATACCAGGAACCGTCATCTAATGCCATAATGGAATCCTAAACAACACCCATACAGATCAAGTATATTGAACCAACTAATTCCCAAACAAAGACAATAGAATGTGATGCCTACTTTAAACATAATAGTAAAAGGAGAAATCACTACAAGAAAACTGTCATTTAGCGACGGAAATTACTGACGAAAAAGATAAATATTCCGTCGGTATTAAAAATTACCGACGGAATATACCGATAGGCAAAAACGTTATAGATTCGGCGGTAGCTAAATTTACCGACGGTAAAAGAATTTTCCGTCGGTAAATTTAGCATTGGGTAATGACTTACCATCAGTAAATATACCGAAAATGTACCAATCGTCACAATTGTTCCATACGTAAATTGCCAACGGGTTAAAAATTTTCCAACGCTAAATTTACCGATGGTAAGTTCTTTAACCGTACGTAAATTTAACTACGGAATGTTCTACTACCGTCAGTAAATTTACCGCTGTAGCTAAATTTACCGATGGTAACATGTTTTCCGTCCGTAAATATGCTTAATAAGTACCGACGGAATTTATCGTCCGTCGGTATATTTTATGAATTACCGACAGAATATGCCTTTTATCGTTGGTAAATTAGTTAGGAAGTTATCGACGAATGATTGCTCCCATCGGTAAAGTTATTGCTTAAATTTTTTTAAAAAATATATTTTCATTATATTTAAATTATAATTGATGCATAATTTTAATAATTAAATATTTATAATATACATTTAATTTGGTTAAATAGAAATTTTGATTAATGATTAAAAATTAAAATATCTTGATTGATAATAAAAAAGTTACATTGTAAATAATAAGTATCTGTAATACAAACTAAAAGACCAATACTACACTACTGATCAGGAGCTGGTGGATCGTCTGGTTGGTGCGGTGACCTTTTGCCCTTATCCTTCAACTCATCCATCTCCTAACGGAGCTGAGCATACAGCTCCACCGACTGTTGTTGCGCTGCCATTGACTGTTGTTGCACTACCATCGACTGTTGTAACTGATGCAACTGTTCCAACGTCTGTTGCAACTGAGTCGACAATATCTGCACTGTACTCTCAAGCGCTTCCACTTTATTATTGTTGGACCGCCTAACAGATGCTGCTATAGTAGACGTGGAGGATTGCAAATAACAAGTATTCGCAAATGATCCTAATCTGAATATAATGATCCCTACCACTAATTGCTTCAAGGTAAGTGTTAGTCTCATCAACATTTTTAGATTGTTGAGATCGTCGTTCAATGGTTTGCTGTATTTGGTCATATCAGAAAGCAATGTTTATATGTTAGTAAGTGATAATTATTAATTAAGCATATAATTAATATTAAATCATAAATTTCACTTACATTGACTTCTTTACCATGATCGTTGATGAATGTCACCCCGTCATGCTTCTTAATGTGAGTGTGCAGAAATAGTTGACAAGGCGTAGGTGCCACGTCCATAAACTTTTCTTGCATAGGAATGAAATGTTAATTATAAGTAAAATAGATTTTATAAATCAAATTCAATTAAAATACAGCAAAAAAAGAGATGAGAATATAACTATTAATTGTAGATACTTACAAGTCTCTGTGTATGCTCTTGGTGGGTAATAGATCCTCTAGTATGTACGGGAAGACTCTCTCCTTTGGGTGCTCCACGTCTGTTGGTCGAATTACACTATGAAACTGACATCGCCTCAGGTGATGTCCAATATTACAGCCAACGACTCCATATTTCTTCAGAAATATAAGGTAGTCTTATAGCAGCCCTGTGTATCGTAGTAACAAAGTCGCGATACAGTGTACACACTCTCGACTCCCATACTTTATATATCATCCCGTCCAATTGAGAGTCCTAAAAAAATTCTTTCTATAATAAAAGGAAAAATATTTGATAAATACTTTTGATGTAATAATAGTTATCAAATTAATGTACAAAAAAATTTTAATTAAAAAAGGAAATATTAATAATTTCTATCATACCTCAAACTCATGATAGTAAAATTCCTTTGTCGCTTGAGAAATATTCTTCCAACAATAGCCCTCAGCATCAATCTTCTCCTTGAATTTTGATTTCATATTTCTTGAACAGGGTACAGATGGAAAAAACCTATAATATAAAAACAAATAAATTT
The DNA here is from genome assembly GCA_027563595.1 of Erythroxylum suave. Lineage (NCBI taxonomy): Eukaryota > Viridiplantae > Streptophyta > Magnoliopsida > Malpighiales > Erythroxylaceae > Erythroxylum > Erythroxylum suave. Next base: position 23,035,215 of record JAOSBN010000005.1, read on the forward strand.
ATACCATTTTTAAAATTGTAACCTATAACTTAATTATAACATATAATGGTTCATATATTTTCACTTACATATTATTAACTATTGTGATGTATTTTCTTCCATAAGTTCCTTCAACTCCAAGTTGGCAGCTGTCTCCTTCATCTGCATTATTTGCCCCTGATATCTCTGTCAATATAGGGGTACTAAATGATGAAGGAATGGTGGATGGTGTAGCCTCATTTGCCAATGCAGTAGGTAGAAGGGTGGAGGGGGTAGAGGAGATTTATCTGTAGGTGCTGTAGCACGAGATCTTTCACCTCTACAGTATAAACCTCCGAATTATGGTCTAAAATATTGAGGTCCTCCAGTATCTTGTCTTCTCTTTGGTGTCATATTTCAACCTGAAATCAAAATTTGATTGAAGTTTATAGAACTAACACATTTTCATTTCAATAATTTATACAATATATTGAAAATGTTTTTTTTTCATACAATATTCAATTACAAACACAAATTAATCACTATCATCACTTAATTATAAAGAAAAATTATCTTCTTGTTTTGAAGAATTTGAATCAAAATCTGACTCTTCTTCAGATCTCTGACCCTCTTCATCGTCTTCAGATAAAATTTCAACATATTCATTACATGGATCATAAGTTTCCTAATCCTCATATATGACAGATACATTTATTTCATAAGTCTCTTCCTGAAACACGTCACTTTCAACTATCTGTTCTCCTTTTGCACGTGATTGAAAAACACCTCTTGCTTTAACTTTGCAAACAACCAACCAATCTGACTTATCTTGTCACAAGCTGGGAAAAACGACATAATACACTTGAATCATTTGCAATGCCAACACAAAAGGTTCAAAATGTCAAAATCTTCTTCGCTTGTTGATTTCAATGTGATTGTATCGACTATGTACTTTTGTACCGACATTTGGAGTTGGATCAAACCACTTACACTTAAATATCACAGTTCACTTTATTGGCAATACAGAGTACTCAATTTCAAGTATTTTAATTATTTTGCTATAGTAATCAATCACTCTTCCTTGTATGCAAACTTCACTATTTATTGTTGCCATGCTATAACCATGAGATTCTGTATGATATTTGTATCCATTAACGAAATACACCGGATATGATTTAACAGTTCACAAAGGTCCCTTCGCAAGATCAAATATGAACTTGTTATTTATTGAATTTTTTAACGCCTATAGAAATGAAAATATCATATTAAATAGTATAATATTATTTGAACACTTAAATGTTATAATTCAATCTTTCAATATATTTGGAAGTGAAAACTTACATATTGCTTGAACCATCGAGCAGAATGGCTTCCAACTTCTTTATTGATATCATCCTGTGATTTGTCGGGCATGAGCTCCGGTAACAATTCCTCGTATAATCTAAAAACATTATTATATATTCAAGTTATGAATACCAATAACCAATTTGAAAACTAAAATAATCACTTGATACTTGCTGCACGAATGGTTGAACCTCTTTATAGTTCAATAAAATGTAACTATAGGCAGCCTTAATTTCTTCCTCTATTAACATTCTTCTTGTTGAATATCCATATGACCATCCTGGATAAGTGAAGATGGATAAGTTACCATTAGCATCAGTAGTTCCTGCCCCATCGTCATTACGAGAAACTTTTCTTTCTCTTGTGTGAACATGCGGCTCAAAATAATGTCAAAAAAATGTACTAGCTTCCTCCACTAAATAAGCATTACATATCGAACATTCAACTCTAGCCTTGTTTTTCACTTTTTTTTCAAGTGATGCAAATACCTATATGAGTGAATAGGGTTAAACGAATTGATTTATGAAAACTTGATAAATTGACTTCA
>JAOSBN010000005.1:23047413-23070819 GCA_027563595.1 Erythroxylum suave
TTTGAGAGTATAGACACTTTCTTACAAGTGAGAAATTATCACAAAAGTAGATAAGGGGGTATTTTCTGCTACTGCTTTAAGTATATTATCATCTCTTAGCATATCACATCATTCAATGGGTGCAGCAAAAAATTGTGATTGAGGTGCATCTATGCTGTGAAAAATGCGGGTCTAAGGCCTTGCAGATGGCTGCTGTTGCAGAAGGTGAGTGACAAAAGATCTTCTATCTTTGAAAGCTTAAACTTGTCCACTAAATGGTAATTTCACACTGTACAAGAACCAATATCCTAAAGGAGAAGCATTTCGTAGGTCATAAATATGAATAGCAGTTTCACATTAGGGAAATCACAGTAACGGTTGAATATATTTAAAACCATGAAATCATCTAATTTAAAGATTTTTAAGTTGTTAGCTTATATAGGATTGTCTTAGCTTGGACTTAGTATTCCGCCTTTACGCATGGAATAAATGGTTTTTTTTTAATAATTGCAAACCTATAAAGTGCAAAACCAATATATATATTGGCTTCGTTTTTTTTTGGCGTGACGAATGCTATACGTTGTATAGGTGTAAACTCGGTTGCATTAGAAGGGAAAGACAAACTGGTGATCATTGGAGAAGGGGTTGATGCAGCCACATTGACATGTTCTTTAAGGAAGAAATTTAACCACGCAAGCTTGTTAAGTGTGGATGAAGTTAAGCAGAGTGTAGAAAAAGAAACTGAAAAAGAACCTGATAAAGACCAACAAACACCTCCACCTGCTAGTTGCCCACCGTTTTGTTATCCATCTCATTGTGATGTGTGTAAATTTATTATTTATGAACCAAATCCTCCCACTTGCACCCTCATGTGAAGTCTTTACTGGGATGCATTATTGTCTTCCTTCTTTACCTTCTTCAATCTCGGTTACTAGCCGCTCATGTAATTCTTCAGCCATGTCCGTAGCATCATTCTTCAGCTATGTTTTACTTAGTGGTATGATATATGTTGAAGTCCATAACTTTTTCAGTCCTTTTCTCCTCTCACTTTCTATTCTTCAAGGTCGCGACGCTTTGGAGCCGGTGTGCTAAGTGTTCACGAATAAGGTGTCAGAACTATTTTCTGAACATCAAGAGCCTACCATGCTATCATTGTACTGCACTGCTATGTACTAAATCTCTTATTAGTTTATGCTTTGTACTCAATCGAATAGTTATAATTTTAGTGAAATAATTATTTAGAGTTTTTTTTATATACATATTCAAATTTATATGATAAAGTTTATAAGACAAGTACTTATTATAAATAAAATTATGATGAGATTCATATTACACTTATGTATTATTCCTAACTTATTCATAGTTATTATTCTATTGAGATGAGACATTAATAAAGTGTGAAAAAACTAGTATCCATTATGTTTCTTCCTTATAAATTAAATACATAATCTAAAATGTTTAAGTATGGAGATGCTTAAATAAATATGTGGGTGCTTGTTAGATTTAATACTACTTATGATATATTTTATTCAAGTATAACTCAATTAGTAGTTATTAGATATAACATAAACTATACGGAAGTAGTTAAGTAATAAATATAAGATTCGTCATCTTAAAGTGATTAAGGAAAATATTATGTTATTATTGATTAACGTTGATTCAGAAAATCATTGGTTAAGGTATAATAATATTTATAAAATTGATTACAAATTTATTAATTTAATTAATTACTAATAGTGAAGAATTAAAATGAACAGACTCAATTAAAATATACATTATTTTCATGCTCTATATCTAATCAAAAAATTGATAAAAGAATTTAATTATATGAAAAAAAATCATACAAAGAAAGGTTAGTAAAAATCATTTTAGCATTCTTAATTAATATTTAGGAAATCATGACACATTACTATACTTTAATCTTGATCCATGGATATAATATTTTTTAATTAGATAATTAAACATGAATTAAAAGAATCTAATTTATTTAATCTTAAATATGATTTGAGGTTTAAATTTATATTTTTTATAACATACACAGGAATCTAATGGATCAAAAGAGAGAAAAGGATAATTTAATTAAGTTAGATTTTATTATAAAGTTTGAGAAAATTTAAGCTTAAGTAAGAGATATTTAATTAATAAATAAGGATTAGTAATGGATCTTATTTGAGTTCAATTGACATTTAATTAGAATTCATTGTAATGTTAATTAAAGTTTATTTGAAATTAGAATTTTATTTCAACTAAATTAGTAAAAAGATTTAAATTATATTATAAATAGGCTTAGACTTTAAAAGAACTAATACTTATTACTTTATTTTCTCTATACCATGATGGAATAATTGAATAAACGGTTCAATAAAAAAAAAGATCAAATTGCATAATAAGATACAAATTTCTGATTTATAATTTTTTCTGTTCATACATTAATTATGTGATAAAATCTAAGTAATCTTTACTTTTAAAAAGTTAAATAAAATTTTTTTATATTGATTTCTCGACATCTTTACTGGCTCAGTATTTCATGCAATCTCATCCTAGAAATAGCTCTTTTAGTACTTTCAATAGTCCTCCAAAAAGAGACGATTAGGATTTTTGAACAAGTATTTCCTTTTTTTTGGTATAACAAGGGAGGCGAAATTTAACAAAAGCTAACACAATGATCTACGGTAACACACGGTAGACATATCCTTCAGAATAAGCTCCCTAGTGACAAGCGGCGGGTCTTTGAGAATGTGTACGTCCGGTCTTGAAAATGACGCCAGTTGTGCCAGGCTGTCGGCACTCTGGTTCCCTTCGCGGTGTATGTGGTGAAGCTAGACCTCCCAAGGTCTGCACAGTAATGCCCTGATTTCCTGTACCAGAGAAAAACCCTCCGTTAGTTGTGAATTATAATAAGATAGAGTTTCAATTAGCTGGACGGAGTCCACTTCAAGGATCACCCTGCGAAAATCGAGGTCCCAAGCCAAAGTAAGGCCCAAATGTACTCCCCACAGTTCAGCTGTAAGTAGTAAACATCCTCCTATGTTGTGTAGAAAACCTCGACACCATAGGCCAGTGGAGTCTTGTAGTAGGCCGCTAGCCATAGAAAGGTGTGCCCTAGTTTTCACGGCCCCATCTGCGTTAACTTTAATTGATCCCTCTGCAGGCGGCGTCCATCGAATTGGCATACCCAACAAGAGTTCTTGCGCAGGGAGCGCCCATCCTGTGATAGCACGACCCCTAGCTATCTAATTCATATAGTCAAAAACTAATTTGGACCCTATGGCCGGCCAGCTGAAACCGTCCTAAAAAATGTCTTTGTTACGCCATTGCGAGATACGCCAACATGCTACCCCAAAAATGGTAGTCCAATCCTACATTCGAAGTTGTAATGGCTTGGCTATATTGGAGCGCCGCCATGTCGTTTCATCCTATTGAAAAAAGTCAGGATCGATGGTTGTCGTGGGAAATTGATACCAAAAGGATTTGACTCGATGGCAATCTCGGAGTGCATGCAAAATCATTTCTGGTTGTCCACAGACTCGACAGCTGCCATCAGTTGTGAAATGTCACACAACTCGCTGTTGATTGGTCAATAATTTCTGCTGCGCTAGTAGCCATAGGAAAGATCGTATCTGTTGTGGACCTGGCCATTTCCAAATCAGATCCCAGGTGTTGTGGTGTCCAGTTGGGTTCTAGTTTTCGATCAACGCATAGGCTGACGCAATAGTAAACTTTCCATTGGGAGCTGGGCCCTAGACGAGTTTGTCCTCGTCCAAACCGGCCGATGTGGTCCTATAGGCCGCCAAAGCCAAGCAGACAGTAGAGGGTAAGAATTGTTGAAACATGGGCCAGATCCAATTTCCATCTTCGTCCAGGTAATCGGCCACTGTAGCAGGTATGAGATGTGTCGGAGGGTGGGTGGTCGTAACTGCAACAGGAGGGCCCCAATCGTCCAACCAAGGATTCAGCCAAAATTTGATTCGCCAACCTCAACCAAGTTCCCATTTCATCCCGTTGCGAACAAAGTGCCAAGTAGCGGCAATCCCTCTCCAGGTGGCCCAAGCCTTGTGCCTTTCCAATGATCGCGGTACATGGTGATCATTGAAGTGATACTTGTTCCGCAAGACTTGAACCTATAAGGCTGTGGGTTTAGTCAGTAACCCCTAGCTCAGCTTCGTTAGCAAAGCATCATTTGTAGACCGAATGTGTTTAATTCCTAATCCTCCGACATTCTTCGGGCTACAGACCATCTCCCAGTTGACAAGATGAGGCTTGTGAAGGCCATCCTTGGATCCCCAGATAAAATCCCGCATTAACTTTTCCAACTCATCACAAAATTTCCTTGGTAGTCTTGTTGTTTGCATGGTGTACGTGGGAAGCGCCGCTATTACTGAATGGGTTAGAGTGACCCGTCCTGCCAAAGAAAGGGACTTTACGCTACAACCGGTCAGTTTTTGTTGCGCTTTGTCTAAAATGTATTGATACTTTTTCCGAGTTGTGCGTTCGTGTAATAACGGAACGCCAAGGTATTTCCTAAGGTTCGTCATGCTTTCAATGTGTAAAGCACTGCTAAGCCGGTACGCTTGTTCCTTAGACACATTCTTTGAGAAGAATATCCGACTTTTGGCGGTGCTCACTTTTTGGCCTGACGCTTGGCAAAACACTCTCAATGCCTGTGAGACCACCTGGATCTGAGTGTCAGTGGCTTCATCGAAAAGTATGAGGTCATCAGCAAAAAAAAGATACGATAGAGGGGGTCCTACTTTATGCAATTGAATTGGTTTCTGGCATCCTAATCCCACTTCGTGCATGATGAGCTAGCAGAACCGTTCCAAACAAAGAACAAAAAAATAGGGCGAGAGGGGATCCTTTTGTCGAATGCCCCTAGTAGGGGTGAACGAGTCCAACAGGGTGTCGTCCCATGTGACTTGCATGGTGACGGTGGTCACACACTTCATAATGAGACTGGCTAGTCTAGTCAACAGACCCAACACCTATAAGTTGTCGGCTATAAAAACCCAGTTCAGGCGATCATACGCTTTTTCTAGGTCAATCTTGAGGGCAAAATGACCGATCTCCCCTGTTTTCCTTCGTAAAGAATGGATGACTTCGTGGGCAATAATTATGTTATCCGTGATGTGATGGCTCGGGATGAAGCTACATTGGTTATTCATCACTACAACATCCAGGTGGGGCTTCAGCCTATTCACAATAACTTTAGAAATGATCTTATACAATACGGTACAAAGACTAATGGGATGAAACTGGTGAACATAAGACGGGGAGTTGACTTTGGGATTAGAACCAGTATGGTATGATTCAGCTCTTGCTCCCATCGTTTATGTCTGAAAACTTATTGGATAAAGGCCACCACCTCGAGTCCCACTCGATCCCATTGAGTCTGGTAGAATAAAGCGGGAAAGCCATCAACTCCTGGAGCTTTGTTAGGGTTCATGCTAAAAATAGTGTGCTAGATTTCCGTAGCATGGATGGGTGTGGCTAGGTCATAGATTCGGTCCGAGTTGAGGCGCAGGAATGTACTAGGGATTTGGAGCTGCTGATCCTGGTGCCCATGGGTGGTATACAGATCTTCAAAATAAGTCCTCACCATATGGCTCAAATGAATTGGGATGGATACCTCCGTACCGTTGTGGTCTAAGAGTCGGGTGATCCACAACTTTTTCCGTTTAGCCGTAGTAACTGTATGGTAGTATTTGGTATTACAGTCCCCGTGTGCTAACCAGGCACATCTGGCCTGCTGGTGCCAGTAAAGTTTCTCCTCGCACATCACCTGTAAGAAGTCAGCACTAAGTTTATCTTCCAAATCCAAAAGTGACTCGGAGTCTATTTGTTGCAAAGTTCGTTGAATGCCTGCCAAACGAGCTAGCAACCATTTTTTCTGATGGAAGATGTGTCTGAAAACGTCCTTATTCCAACGCTGGAGGTGTGTGGAGAGATTGGATAGCGATTGGCTAAAGGTCTCCCCTATCGGATGCCAGGACTCCGCGACCACTTGAGTAAAATTTTTATGTGCTAGCCAGGTAGCTTAGAACAAAAACCATTGATGACGGTAGCCCCTCGAGTGGGGTGTGTCCAGGATGAGAAGAAGGGGCTAGTGGTCTTAGCCAAGATAGGGAAGATGGTGGTTCGCCGCGTGGGGGTATTGTGCGAGCCATGATGTTGAGACCAAGACGCGATCAAGCCGGGCCTGGACATTGCCTCTGCACCAAGTGAATTTGGAGTTGACATATCCCAGGTCATGGAGTCCACTCGCATGGATCGACTCTTTGAAATGTTTGTTAACGACCGTGGTTATAAGGGACCCGCCTCTCTTGTCTGTAATTTCGACTTTCGCATTAAAATCTCCACCAAGCATCCAAGGATGGCGAATGATACTCCCCAGCCATCTCAGTTGTGCCCAAAGGCTAGGTTGTTGCTAGATGTGAGGACTCACATACACTGCCGTAAACTCATACAAATGGGTGCCATGGGTGACGGAAGTGTGAATGAATTGCCGATGAGCAAAAAATATCAAAACGTCATACTCATTCGTCCAGAGTACCTAAATCCCTCCTGCAAAACCCTCTGCTTCCACTCGAACTGAGAAATTGAAACCTAGGGAATTGATGACCTCTTGTGCACGCCTACCACTGATCCTAGGTTCAACTAAAACTAAAATCTCCACTTTGTACTGTCAGAGATGCTGTCGCAAAATAGCCCGAAATCGGGCACCACTGGCGCCTTAACAATTCCATATTAGTATTGACATTTGGGCGATAAAGAGTGGTACTATGAACCCTTAACTCCACGCGGGATCGGGGGTCGTGACGAGTTCTTCTACTCTGCACTCTTTTGGACTCGGTGTCATGACAACTTCCACTGATGTGTTTGTAGACAAGTCCTCCTCCATCCGTACCTCCCCATCCATTTTGACGGGGGCTTCAGGAGGCGTAATTGGGTCCTCAGGCCCAGGCATATCGTTCATGTCCAATCTACATTCAATGTCATCCATGGGATTTATGGTCGCCCCGTTGGCCAGTAAGTCTTGTCGTGAACTTAACAGTTCCTGGTTCGACTTAATGATGACCGCGATATGCTTCGCCATTGGGCGGGGTTAGAGTATGGTTAAGGAGCTCGGGCCAGAAGCCAGTGGGGAATACCTAATGGGCCGAGGCCCTACACTAGGGGCGGGCTGGTCCACGGATTTACATTTGCCACCACTACTCTGGGCCTGGCTTAGCCCAGCCATACGTTGGCCCAAGCCCTATGAATGCGATGCGGCCTAATAACCTGCGAGTTCTCCTGGTTTTCGTTTGCGCATCCTAGATGGTGTGTGATTGGTGTGTGCAGGGTCCAGTGACGAAGTCGTCCTTTGCGACCATTGGCCTACGGACAGGACCGCAAATCTAGAGCCGACTGCTCGAGGATTTGCTCGGGGGGAGCGTGGGTCTGACTGGTGTTGATGTCACTGTGAAGGACGTGCTTGGCGTCCTGGTACCTGGACCCAGGATCCAGGACCGTTGCTTGACGCCTCCGTTCCTGCCAGAGCGATCTCCTTCGTTGTTGCGTCTACTGTTGTTTGACCTACTGCCGTTCGGTTGGCGGTGTCGGTTGGCGTCTCGACGGGTATGGGTGGGTTTTGCAGGCAGAGGTCGGCGACATGGCCGACCACACCACACTTGCTATGGATCGTCAGGTGCTCTCCGTCCAGCTCCATGCTAGCGCGCAAGGGTTTCCCTACGTCAAGGTCGACAACGACGCGTGCGTATTTGCCTTGTAGGGCTTGTCGTGAGGCCTTATCGATTTTGACGGTGTGGCCAACCAGATTTTTGAGGGCGGAGATGATCTGGGGATGGTACCATGCAATCGGGAGGTCGGGGAAGCGAATCCAGACAACAGCTTGAGATGCTGTCCACTGTGACGGTCGGAAAGACGGAACCCATCGTTACACAGAGAATGCATATCCGAAAATGACCCAGGGTTCCATGGTGAGGGCATGTAGGAAGTCGTCTTCCTCAAGGAAATTCACCAGGAAAAAATCGTAATCGAGGTCGATCACCTTCATCGGTCTGGTGGGTTTCCACATTTCCTTCAATCGCACACTCAAAACCCGGTAACCAATTCGCCGACCCAACAACTTAATCACCACTGCATGTTCCCATTTTTTATCTAGTCTTGCTTTGAATGTCGGTGACAACTCGATGCTAGCTCCTCTGTCACCCACTGCGGGAATGATGTCTCTGTCTTCGGTTTCGACGGGATCCTCCTCTGGCCAGTCATTAGTGTTGATCAGGTTAGTCCCCCGCATGTCAGTTCTGGCGGATTCAGAGCGTTTTGAATTGTCCATCTCGGTCATTGTTGAAATGGCTGTGTTTTGGTGGATGGTGTTAGACTGGTAAACGGAGAAGAAGCAGAGATGGTGATGAGGTGCAGTGAAGACGTTTCTCAGTAAACAGTAACTTTAGAGAAACGGTAACTTTTTAAAACGGAGAAGAATATTTCTTCTCATGTGCTGCAGTAAGCAAAGTGTAGGCTGAAAATCCTAATAAACATTGTTCTCGTAAGATGCATATATGATGCAGGCTATACAGTTTTAGACTGCAAGTTTCTCATTGAGTTGTCTGAACAAGTATTTCTTACTGCATCTACCATCTGCATGAACTGACTGACATGCAGATCCATCAAAAGAGTAAATTATAAGAACCATCATCTTCCTATGTCCTTGTTCAGTTAAAGGATAAATGTTTACAGAAAGGGTAAATGCAAAAGTTACTAGATAGAGAAAATCTACAAACTGAAAATGGATAAAAAATGTACATCTAGATTAAGAATTCAGAGCTACTAATATCACGTATTAGAGAAGCTCCAGCTCCCAAGTGAGTTGCTCAATACTCATCCATTTACGAATGCCTACTACTTTAGCTAAAAGTTGGCGCATGTGGTTACCAAGTGATTACTTGTTGACTTGGAAATTAAATATATAAGTTTTCTCTCCAGTCAGAGATGATAGTGAAACATGGAATGAACAAAAGAATTCTTACCTATACGCTCTTATGGAGCTTTAAGTTGAACGCGTAAATGGTGGATCTCTCCAGCTCATTGCTTGAAACTCCAGGAACTTTGTTACATTTGACCTTTCTACCTACATCCTCATATAGATTCAAATCACTGCATGTGCATGTTGTCACAATCAACCACCTACTCAACTTTGCTCACAAGGCTCGTAACTCCAACATCAAGGTAAGCCACTTTCAGAAGAACAGTAGATTGTTTCATTATTTCAGGAAAGTAATTTATATTGCGAAGTTTGAGAATATACAAACTTTCTTACAGGTGAGAAATTTTCACAAAAGTGGATAAGGGGTATTTTCTGCTACTACTTAAGTATATTACCATCTCCTAGCACAGTATTACATGTCACATCATTCAATGGGTGCAGCAAAAAAATTGTGATTGAGTTGCATCTATACTATGAAAAATGCGAGTCTAAGGCCTTGCAGATAGCTGCTATTGCAGAAGGTGCGTGACAAAAGATCTCTCTTTGAAAGCTTAAACTTGTCCACTAAATGGTAATTTCACACTGTATAAGAACCAATATCCTAAAGGAGAAACATCTCGTAGGTCATACATATGAATAGCAGTTTCACATTAGGGAAATTACAGTAACGGTTGAATATATTTAAACCCATGAAATCATCCAATTTAAAGATTTTTAAGTTGTTAGCTTATATAGAATTGTTTTAGCTTGGACTTAGTATTAAGCCTTTATGCATGGAGTAAATGGTTTTTTTAGATAATTACAAACCTATAAAGTGCAAAACCAATATATATTGCTTGATTTTTTATTTTTATTTTTTTGGCGTGATGAATGCTATATATTGTGTAGGTGTAAACTCGGTTGCATTAGAAGGGAAAGACAAACTGGTGGTCATTGGAGAAGGGGTTGATGCAGTCACATTGACCTGTTCTTTAAGGAGGAAATTTAATGGCGCATGCTTGTTAAGTGTGGAAGAAGTTAAAGGATGAAGTTAAGCTGAAGAGTGTAGAAGAAAAAGCGGATAAAGATAAAGAAACAACTCCACCTGCTAGTTGCCCACTATTTTGTCATCCATCTCACTGTGATATTTGTGAAGTCTTTGCTAGGATGCATTATTATCTTTTCTTTCTTTACCTTCTTCAATTTGGTTACTAGCTGCTCATGTAATTCTTAGGCCTTGTCTGTGGCATCATTCTTCAGCTATGTTTCACTTAGTGGTATGGTATATGTTGAAGTCCATAACTTTTCTGAGTCCTTTTCTCCTCTCACTTTCTATTCTTCAAAATCGTGATGGCTTTGAGTCATTTTGCCAACTATTCATGAATAATGTGTCAAAGAACTATTTTCTGAGCATCAAGAGCTTACCATTGTACTGCAGTAGCATGTACTAAATCTTTTATTAGTTATACCCTATAGTCAATTGGTTAGTTATAATTTTAGTGACATAATTATTTAGAGTTATTTTTATTTTATATATATTCAAATATGTACGATAAAGTTCACAAGATAAATGTGTATTGTAAATGAAATTATGATGAAGTCATAATTATGATATTTATATTTTTATGTATTATTCCTAAATTGTTCATAGTTACAATTCTATTATCGTGCAGTAGACCAAAAAGTGCTTTAGACAACATACAAAAGTATAGCTATAAATACAACTATTGTTGTCTTTCTATTAAAGCAACAAAATTTATACCATTAAATAAAATGGTGCTCTTATAGGTATAAGGCAACAAAATGAATAACGCCGCCTACATTTTTTACTAAAGCAATAAAACAATTTTAAACTATAGCAATAATGTTAGTGACAAAATACTTTAAATGCATTTTTTATTTTGTACATGTTTAGATATATATAATTAGTCCGTGGGATAATTATATTTTGTAAATGAGATTATAATTATGAGATTAATATTACATTTATGTATTTTTCCTAAATTGCTCTAAGGCATTGTTCTATTAAGACTAGATATTAATAGAACGTAAAAAGGTTATCACACGTTATCTTTTTCCTTATAAAAGAAGTAATTGATCTCATAGGCTAAAGTATGGAAATACTTAAACAAACGTATGGGTGCTTGTTAGAGAACATTACTTGAATATCTATGTAATTCTCGTTTTGATCATTATATAAGTGATTATTTGACTTAAGGTCTCCAAAGTTATCCTGTGTAAGAATTGTTATGTTTTGATACTACTTATGACCTCTTTAATCATAGGTTATTTAATCAGTAGTCATTAGATGTAGCATAAACTGTATGGAAATAGTTGTGTGATCAAGATAGGATTCATTATCCTAAAGTAATTAAGGCGAATGTTCCGTTGTTCTCGATTAGTATTAATTTGGGAAATCTTTGGACAAGGTTGGATGACGCTTTATAAATAATTTACAAAATTCATTAATTGAACCAATTGCTAATGACAGAGAATTAATATGATTGGATTCAAGAGGAGTAGACATTAATTACATGCTCTGTCTAATCAGAATATTATATGATGAAACAATTAAATTATACGAAAAAATCACACAAAGAAAGGTTAGTCCAAAACCACTTTGGCATTCTCAAATATTTGTTGGTCATGATGCGTTGCTAGACGTCAGTCTTAATCTATGATTATAAATTGTTTAGTTATCTAATTAAAATTCTAGTTATGAATTAGAATTATAATTTATAATCATTGCCAACATATTTGAGAACTTAATGGGTCTCACTTAAAGAATGAGTTGAAGAGAGCAAAGATATTTTAATCAAGCTAGATTTAATTGTAAAGTTTGAGAAACTTTATGATTAAATAGGAGATATTAAAGATCAATATGAGATATTGGATCTTATTTGTATAATTGGTATTTAATTAGAAATATTTGTAATTCTAATTAAAGTTTAATTGAAATTGGAATTTAATTTAAATTAAATCACTAAAATGTCCAAAATCTATTATAAATAGGCTTAAGCTTGATAGAGTTACCATTTCTTAATTAACCATCTCTGTAAAGAGTTATAGAGTTATTTAAACCTCTTCTATAGATACCATTAAAGGGTGAACACTTGTACGACTACAATGGTTGAGATGGATCAAATTTGAAAACGGTTCAAAGAATATGATACGAACAGATGAAGTTTCAAAATAAGGTGCGAATTAAGATTCATACTTTATTATGATTCATATGTTTAACATTTTTAGAATTGATGTGATTTTGGTTTTTGAGGAATTAAAATATGAAAGCGTTTCGTAATTATTCCACTGCGATCTGGATTTTATCCTGTCCCGATTTTCCAACAAACTTCACCTTTAGAACCCCCTCCTATATCCTTTAAGATGGAAATGAGTTCATTCAAAGAAGGCTCAATCTTGAGAGAAGAATTTGGGTGAGCAAACTGCTAGCACTTAGGTTGTCAATCGCTAATTATGTGTGCTTTAACTTGTTGATATTCTTACACTTATTAAAACCTTGACAAAATACATAGCCTTTACGGTCATAATTCCAAGTCTCAAAAGACTTCCTCTTCATGAAATAATGACATACATCTACCTTACGCTTCTTCTTAGTGAAGTACTTGCTTTAGTTGTGAGCTATTATATCGATTTCTTTTTGTATTTCGTTATCAAACTTTGAACTTTACCATCAAGAACCTCTAATTATTTACCTCTTTCTCTCTCTCTCTAGTTTTTTTTTAATTCAATTCCTTTACAATTTTCCTATCTATATTAATCTTCTCTTTTTAATTTCAAACGAGTCTCTCATTCTCTTTGGACCTTATTATTGTAGACATTCATTGTAATGAGATTCTTCCAAAAAAGAATAGTTCACAAGACTTTATAGATCAACATCAAATGTTATAATAAAGGATTTGAAGAATTCTTACAATAATCAAGTTGTCCTCAACCAGTCAACTAATCATCTCTATGGAATTATATTCTAACATCCTTTTATACTCACGTAAGACGAAGCTACTACACATTTTCAAACTGACCATAGCCTGACTAAAGATAAATTTGCACACGTTAATGTTTTACTTTGGACAAAACACCTCCACATCAAGTTTGATCCTTTTTCCCTTGTTTTTGGAGACAGCACGCTGGGAATAAGTGAACTGGGTACCCTTGGCAAATGCCTTGGGAGGCTTAGATGTCTTCTTGACTTGATACGAGTTTAAATCAATGTGAACCATAATGGAATAAGTCTTCCATTCTCATCCAATTACAACCCCACTGTTTTTGTTTTATCTCCTCTTTCTAAGTAACCTATCACTTGAAAATCATTGAACTATCTCTAGAGCCTTTTAGGTTTATACACCAAATTAGACCCTTAAACAATCTCTTTGATTATTTTAACCTAAATGTTCTCTCCGGATCGAGCCTAAACAAATTAACCTAAAACTATTATGTATTCATGTCCTTAATGGATGAAATTTGTAGGGATTTTAGGCAAACCTAGGGGAAACGAATCTTGGCCTTCAATAAATGGAAACATCCAAATGTCCTTCTAAACTCCTATACTCAAACCTTGTTGAAATCTAAAATTTTCCTTTATTTAAAAGATGAACTACTATAGAAGGAAGACCTTTCGTTAGATGCTAGCATTTCATATCGACAAGCCATCAATAGAATAAATATTACAGTTTATCTAGGTAATTTGTTAACTAACCAATTGGTGTATGATTTTGTTGGGATGGATCTAAGAAAAAATGTTTATATGGCCTATTAGAAAGAAGATTTCTATGAAAAAAAAAAAAAACAGAGAGGGTGTGCCGTAAGGAAATAGGAAATGGTCACGATGACCTATAGTTCATATTTATCTTTAGATGCCCATAAAAAAGGGACCAAATTGAATTTAAATTAATGAAGTCACCACCCTACCTTATTAAGGGAAGAATATTGAGAAAAACCTAAGGAAAGAAACTAGAATTCCTAAGTAGAAAAGTGAGTTTAATGCTATATTTTAGAATGGGGAAAGTGTTGAGAACCTTATTTTACTCATCTAAGTGATTACCTAAGTTTGAAAAGGTTTTGAAAATTTAGATAGTCTCAGATGAAATAAACTTGGCTATGAACTAAATTTAATCATGTTATGAATTATAAGTAAAACAGGTGGTTGAATGCCTAGAAATTTATGACTTAACCTAGGGCTTAAAATAAACATAAATTTGAGCACAAAATTAAACTGAGGAAAGTTAATTATGCTATAACATAATAAATAAAAACAGAATATCAAATTCAATTACTGTGAAAAAAATTAATTGAAAATTTAAAGATCTAAAAAATAAAACAAATGAAATAATATTGATAAATTATCAATCTTAACAGATTTACTAAAGTATTAAAAATAAAAATTTCAAATTTTGAATTGATGATATAAAACCAAGCCTAATGAAAAGCTACGAAACTAATATTAGACTTAAAATATAAAAATTTCTAAAATCAAGATTTTATATATCAACAGTATAGATCTAACCATAAATCAAAAAGAAAAATGCCAAAAATAATCGTAGCCTACCTTCAAGATTGCTCAACCTGCTTCATCTTCTCATCACGTTTCCTCTGAAGATAAATGGAAAAAAATATGCCTTGATGATGAAGTATTCGTTCCTAGCTGGAACATTAATATGACTATGTCTTTGGTCGGTGTCGAGTTAGATATAGGGCTATTGTATCTTCCAAAGATACGAGATTACTAGGGAATCGTGCATCATTAAGCTAAAAAATTGTGAGTTTAAAATTCTCATTATTCAAAAAAAATTGAAAGATAAGTTTTTTATTTTTTTTTACACGGTCTTGGCGCCTTGAAAAATTGCAACGAGAAAGTTGGTTTTAAGATGGAGAGGCTCTGCTGGAGTAACATTGAGATGGCCAAACAACATGAAAAGCTACGATGGAAGTAAAATTAGATGCACGGTGGGGAAGTGCAACAAAGGAACGAGCACATCAATGCTCTTAATATTGAAATTTAGAGTCTAATTAAAAACTATAAAAAGATATGATCTAAGCACTCACAAACAAAGTAGGTATTTCCATACAAAAGACTACAAATTCGTTATTACAAATAATTAAATCTTTCACTTTCTCCTCTTCAATTCAATCAAATATAAAAATTAATAAATTTAAAAAATCAAAAATTCATTAAATCAAAGAATCAAATCAAAACATAATTACATCCTAGTGTCTTATCTAAATCTTTGTCCTAATTTATTTCATAATAAAAAACGAATAACAACTAAAAAAACAATAAAGATAAAGAGATCATTTGTTCTTGAATCTTGAATTTTTAACGAATTCTTGTAAAAATCTTATCTAACATCCAAGAATGATGTAATCTTGATTTAAAAAAAACTAAAGTATAGAATAGCTTCCAAACCACTTTCACCGCCTTTTCACCATTTCTTAAGTTAAAAAGATCTCTTTCTTTTCTATCTTCTTGTCTTTAAATCCAACACCTAAGTTTTTTTAATGAGCCATATAACCCTAACAAGGGCATGTTTAGTAAGTTGTGTTACTTGTGTATCTTCTATAACTTTTTAAGAAAATAACATTACTAACATAATACCAATATAGGGGTATGTAGGTACTTGACCCAAGGGGTAATAAAGGAGAAATAGGATTGACCACTTTAGAACAGGACCTCAACACAGTGGTATG
This sequence comes from Erythroxylum suave, assembly GCA_027563595.1. Lineage (NCBI taxonomy): Eukaryota > Viridiplantae > Streptophyta > Magnoliopsida > Malpighiales > Erythroxylaceae > Erythroxylum > Erythroxylum suave. Next base: position 23,063,060 of record JAOSBN010000005.1, read on the forward strand.
TAGGTTTCGTGTTCAAGTTTCCTTCTCCAATTCTTCCAAGTTTATCTTCAAATTGATCCAATTCTTCTCCAAATTCACTTCTTTTTAGTAAAGATATAGAAATATAATTTGAAATAAATCTCTCAAATAAAGTATCAAATCCTTTGAAAACATTCAAAACATAAGCAACATGGTATAAAAATCATACTAAAACTAACGTATGTCTAGTGTACACCAAATTCTCCCATAGTTAAGGATTTTCTTGCCCTCATGCAAACCAATACCATCATTCAAAATCAAGTAGAAAGCAATTCCTATAAAAATGTTAAACCAATTAAACATAACCATGGAGGTTATTTACTACTCATCTAACCATTAGAGTCATTAATATCCTACTTTTATCAATTCACGATTTAAATTTAATCTACCTTATGATCTTTCAAACTTCAATTTGAATAATAAAATTCAATTCTTTGTACAAAATGATCATAAACAAGATGGCATGCTTTAACTTTAAATCTTATTAATAAGACATAAATTTAAACAAGATAAGAGCATAAGAAGTTTGTCTGAAAAGTCACCTAACTTTTTTACAAGAGAATAAACACTTTGTCATAAATACCTCTAGTTACTTAACTAGGCCAGTCTCTCAATAGCAATCTTAACTTCAGCCATCTTATTAGTATAACGCCAATGAAGTGAAATTATTTATACTTATTTATTCACTTTTTTTAATGAGAGATAATGAAAATGCTTAAGTCAAGTCATAATTACTTTATGCATATGCAATTTACACATGAAATAGCATAATGTACATAAAGTATTCATTCTACAAATTCATAAAGCAAATTGAACTCACTATTTGTCGATGCTCATAACTAGTTACATATAAATTCCAAATCATAAAAACAATAAAATTTATAATTAATTGTATCCAATACTACGCTTCTAAAAGAAAACAAATTTCTAAGAATTACTTTATATTGAGAAAGTAATGACAAAATTGATAAGATTAAGTGTATATATATATATATATATTCAAAATCTTATAACCCCTCCTATAGACTTAAAATAAATAATGTCCTCAATGTTTCAAAAATGCAAGAACAATCAAAACAATAAAAGAGAAAGGAAACATAGTAAAAAAATTAAACTTCCCTAAATTTGAGCCTTATGGCCCAAGTTTTGTAAGAGATTTCATTATATTAATTTATCAATAAAGTGTTGAATGGAATTAAAAAAACTATGGCAAAATGCAAAAGGAAGAAAAAAATACAAAAATGTATATTCACATATATGATCAAGAGAATTAGGAAAAATGAAAAACAAAATTCAAAAGAAAGAAAATTGTTCTTGCAGAGGAGGAAGAGGTATTCGTGGTGGCACATAAGGAACTATAAGCCACTATTCCTCTATATCATCATATGATTCATCTCAATGAGGCTCCCAATATCAAGGACTTGGTAGCCACTATCCTCGTATCATCATGGTCATCAAATCCTATTCGCATTAGGAATAATAGTCTTCTCCACCATTAGTGCAGTAATCTCCTCCACCTCTCTATAGTTTCCATCTTTATCATCCTCCTTTTCAATTGGCTTGCCATGCCCTTGGGCCTCTTCTAGTGCTCATCCATCATCCTTAGGCTCTATAGGATAGTATTCCATTTCCTTACATGTAGCTAACTACTCAAGTTGCACCAATGGATGTAGAATCTCCACTCTTAAGTGTTGCACAATCCTCACCATAATTTTGCCCAATCAATACATATAATGCTCTATATAAGTCAATACAGCTAGTTGGGCTGCTAGTATAAATATTAGTGGCTAAGGTGGAGTCTATACACTCTACTCCCATAATAAGTGAAAAATGATGTTTTCTAGAATTGGTCTAAAGCTTTACCATACACATTCGACATAGAATCTCTTTAATGATAGGTGTAAGAATAGTTGCCATTATTAAGTATATATCATCCACTAGTACCCCTAACCCTTGTGTCAATCATATGATGACTAAACCACCAATGATAAAACCAAATTTGGCCTAGTTGAGTTAGCCACAAACCAATTAGATAAAGAATATACAAATATACATTCTTTATCTTTAATACATATAGTAGATCAAAAAGACATCTTTATAGCTTACTACTTTGATACCCTCTCTCTTCGTGTATAGAGAACGGTCAAAAAACTTTTATACATATATCATCATTGGGAAACAGATTCCTGAATCCTTAGACTTTTCAAATGGTAAGGATTCACTATACTTATGGAACATTAATAATTCCTTATGTTAATGTCGAGAAAATCCTAATCCCATGATATCTAATTTAGCATTATGGTCTATGTGTGCTCCACAATGTGGAAATTGGCATGGATCTCAAAATGGTTATGATTGAGGTTATGTTCATCACTTCCTAACATGAATTTAAGGACAAGCGTATACTCCTATAACATCTTCATGTCATTCACCAGTAGTATACACTTAAACTCAAGAGGTAGCTCCCAGTACATAGGCTCTCTAATATGAAAAATTCTAACCACTGGTTAAAGGAAATAATATATTCAAACTCTATTAACCATGCTACCTCTCTCAGGATTTTCGAGTATACGAATATTAGGGTCTCAAACTCGCAAATCCTAAATGACTAATATATGTTATGTTCTGCCTCCATCTCAAAGTACAAGAATGAGTGATCCAATTAATCATATAACTTAGTGTTTATGGCTTAACTAGAGGTGGTGGTGATACTGATGATGCCTATTCTGGCCCATACTAAGTATGTATCATCAGAGTAATCGTTTATGATGTAGAGGCAGAAACATCGACTTTGACCCTCTTGTGTGATGGTGGGTGCGTAGGCTTCCTCTAGCAAGGTAATCATATCCTTACTATGATTTCATAAAGAAAAATGAGTAACAAGTGAACACTTAAAAATATAACATTTAGCGCCTATATAGATAAGTGTAGTGTATAGTTTAACAAATAAGAAACAAAGCAATGCACCACTAAACTATATATCAACCTAACCTATAATATTCCTATATTTATGTTTCAATTGTTTATGTATAGTATAAGCATCGCTCACATCATAAAAATTCAGCTTCCTATATCCCTTAGCTTAATCTAGAAGCTGAACTAACCATCTCCATAATTTAAACACATTAAAGCAATTGAAATGATTCACATATGTCTCTTCGATTATAAATAACACATAAAGTGTATAATTCATTTAAATCATTTTCATACATAATGGATATCTAAAGCGATAATAAGCACAAAAAACATTTTACAACTTTAAATACGCTATAGCACATCAAAATAATAAAAGTTGGATTACAATTAAAAAAAAGCCTGAATTTAGCTTTAAAGATGGTGAAGATGATTAATGATTTTTGTGTGTGTTTTAACTGCAAGTACATGGTGTAGCTATAGCTAGCACTGGCGAATACCGGTTAATCCCATAAGGACTATAAGTACTAGTAATAATTGTTTTATTTATTATCTAACCACAAATCGAGGTGATATTGATAAATTAAATTTAAATAAAAGAAAATAAACTAAGGATAAGTCAACATAATCAAATAAACTAAAATGGAAAAGGTGAAAAATCAACCAATAAAACAACGATACTTGAAATTTGAATCCCTCTAAGATTTCTCGTGCAATTATGATTTTGAATTAAAAGTTCATTAGACTGCAAAAATTCTTCAATTATGCTAATATCTTTCTCAAGACTATTAACATATTAGGTTGAATAATTGAAATCTCTTTCTAATTAAAACCACTGTAATCGTATTAATCAATTTACGAAGTTCAATATTAGGTTTATCAATAAACTAGAAATTTTATATTAACTTGTCTTTATGATTGTCTGCAACTTCTTTTAATTATGCTAAATCTATTCATATAAAGGATTTCTTCATCTCAATTGCACGAAATCATACTTAAATCAATATGCTTGCAATATTAATTCAATAATAATTAAGATCGCATAACTGAATCTCAATGAAACTAAATAATGCATTAAAACAAAATAAAGTCACTACAAGGTCCATCATATAGTTCATCTAATCTAGATACCAAAAGGAATTTAGATCATAATCATAGAAATCAAAACATCAAAAGTAAAGAAATACTAAAAATTAAAGAGATATGATTGAAATCCCAAAAATCTCCAAAAACTTCACTCTATATTGATGAAATCTACTACAAAAGGGTTTCCTTGGTTTTTCTCATGTTTTGTGCCACTTTAAGTTTTTTTTCCTTATGCCTCTCATGCCTCCTCTTTCTTTTTCTCTTAATTTTTCCTTTTATAGTTTGAAAATTAGAGTTCTAGTTGGTACACAAACATCAATATGGCAGTGTTGGAGATTATGTTGATTAAAAATTATGAAACCCTCAAATCTGGAGTGAACACAAGATTAAAATGTGAACATAAGCATTAATAAGGGCATATTGGTCTCTAACATAGATACGTTGGTCTCCAACATAAATGTTTTAATGGCCATGTAAACTAGAGTTCAAAACCAATTATTTTATTTGAAACATGTCAAAATGGGCATATTTACATCAATTTGGCCATGTTAGCGCCTATGCACTTTTTTAACATCTCAAACAGCTCCAAATTGTTTTAAACTTATCTTAATTCATTTCCTTTAATCCAAATAAGTGAATTACAATATCAAAACATAATATGAGTGAATTAAGTGCAAAAAAATAGAAAATACTTGAACAAAGAAATGAAATGCACTAAATATAAACCTAAAAATATGAACAATTAAGCACTTATCAAACAACCCACCTGGCTGCCCATTTAAGCATTTTTGCTTTTCCTTAGGCAAATAAATTTTAATTACTTTCAACTTAATAAGAAACAACTCTAGGAAAGTACTAAACATATAAAAGATATCTATCAAGATTCTCTATTATTCATTTAATTGCAAAGTTTATTGAATTATTGAGTACTTAGATACTTGCATCGAATTATAAATCAATCAAACTTTAACTTAATTCAAACCACTCCACATAATGTATAAAAAGATCATATATGAGAAAATTCCTAAAACCTTTAAACATTTTCATAGCCCTTATTGAAAACAAAAAATTAAACTTGAACAACATAAGAGCATAAAAAGGTTGTTTGAAAAGTCACCTAGCCTTTTGACACAAGAGTAAAAATCAAGTCAACAAGGTCACTATCTCAGATGGCTACTAGGAGCACTTCTTAACTTCAACCTTTTAATTGGTACAAAGCCAACATAATGAGAGTATTCATGCTTATTTATTCATATACTACTATTTTGTTTTATTTTTCTTATATGTATATGAAAGTTTTCAAAATTTCACATTTATACACAAAGTGTCATAATCCAAATTAAGTATCCATTCTTGAAATTAATAAACTAAATTGAAATTGACTTAATCATCAAAACTCAAAACTATTTGTCTAAACAAACCAAATCACAATCATAATCACACTTATAACAAATCATCTTAATATGATTCCTTAAAAAATATTCATTTTTAGCTAATTATAAAAAATTGACAAGTTTTACTACTAAGTCCATTTCCCAAACTTAAGTTATATATTATCCTCAATGTACAAAATATGCAAGAACAATGAAAAATATGAAAAATAATAGGATGATGTGAGGATAACTAATACACCCTAGATAGTAAAATATTTACAGCCTTGTCCAATGTCAACCATTCAGTGCCAGTGAAATATTCTTTACTATAATATATATGGGTGATGCTACCTTCATAGCTTGTGAAACTCCAGAAAACCTTGACTCAAGAAACAAAATTAAAATCACAAGACTAAAACTATGAAAATAAATAAATTGCTGATAAAAATTCTTTAAACTACTTTTAAAAAAATCTAAATGGTTAGGTTGCCTCCTAACTAGTGCTTTTTTATGAGTCTTTTAGCTAAACTTCCCAGCAAGCCCTTCTTTAACCTAAATTTATAATTAATGACTTGCTTTCACCCATCTTCCCGCAATTGCCCACGTGCTACAATATAAGAAGGACATATGATATAGGAAGTAGGTGGGAATATTGATGAGATTTTGATATAGTTTCCTTAAGTTTTCATGATCCTTGTCGTCCCTTTTACATTTCAATTTTCATCATCAAAATTAGCAAGATATGAAAGCCGTTTCAACAAAACAAGATGAAACTATCATAAGATAAAGGCAACAACTTTAACAGTGTATATATATAGCAGATTAACCGATGTCTACAATCAGTATAGCATCTTCTTGACAAGCAACACATTTTAAGAATAAGCAGTGCTTCTTAGATGAATTGTGTTAACATATTTAAACAACTACTCGGAGGAAGCTTCGCAAGAAGTCGTATAGTTCTACATAATATCTGCAAAGATACATGCTTTGCCACATGGGCAAGCTTGATTACGACTTTTACATGCATGTCCGTAGTCCCAAATAGTACAAGACTTTCTTAATGATTCGAAGTCTTATTCCAATCCAGATTCACATAACCCATAAGATTGCTTGTGTGTAATTGATCCATCAAAAATACTTCAACGTAACTCAGCAAACACAAGCACAAAAGTAGTCACCACAGAAAGGTTAAGGAAAATAGCAATAACTAATGAAGCATTCTTATAGCTATCATCCAAAAATGCAATTTTAGATAGTAAGTATGGATACAAAATATATTTAAAAAAGTAAAAAAGAAAGAATTAAACAACACAATTTCCTAATAAAATGTTTAAATAAGAAAAAAATGTTCAATTAGGATGTAAGTAGAGTTATTGGAAACTGAACAAGATTTACAAAGTATGGATATGTATAATGCATTAAACTAAGAAAAGAAGAAATTAGAAAAAAAAACCTTTCATTAAATGATTAAAGGAGAAAAAAATGTCCAATTGAAATTTAAGTAGTTTATGAGAGATTGAGGTCTAAGACACTCAAAATCCTTGAACTAAATATGGTTTGTTGGAGGTCTAAGACTCTCAAAATCCTTGAACTAAATATGGTTTGTTGGAGGTCTAAGACACTCAAAATCCTTGAACTAAATATGGTTTGTTTTGTTGTCATGTCCTAAACTAAGTAACTAAATATGGTTTGTTTTGTTGTCATGTCCTAAACTAAGTTATAAAAAGACTTTCATCATCTAAATATGATTTAGGTCTTTTAAAAATTAATATTAAAAATTATGAAAAACTAAAATTAACTCTCGTCTTATTGTTGTTGTTGTTAAACACGAACAATTTTTAGAAAACTTGCTTTCATTGTTTTGAATATTCAGAAATGCTCTTGTTATTCTTAATAATATTGCTCAGTAAAAGATTAGTTCTTCCAAAGCACATCCGTTTATTCCGCTCAAAACAATTCAATTCATTTTTTAAAAGAAAAACATTTAACACTTGTAATTTTAAATTATTAAATAATTGAAAGTTGTATCATCATCACTAAAACTTACATTTCCATGACTAATATATTGTTTCTTATAATCACACCATATATCTAGAATCTTCATAATTAAATAGCACTAGGGATATTCTTAATTTTTCACAATCTTTAATATTACTTTTTTTCTGAGGATCTTGAATCATAATTTAGAAGGGCAATAACCCTTTTTTAAAGTAACAATAACCTTTTTACTAATTAATTTAGGATCAATGCACCTTAAACTTAGTTACTCCTTACTCAGAATAAAGTGGTAACATTATATCAATACCTAAATTATTTAATTAGTTTAAGCTTAGGTAATTATTTTAGATAAAAATATTTTAAGGTAGTATC
>JAOSBN010000005.1:23073450-23088896 GCA_027563595.1 Erythroxylum suave
TTCTTGTGGTTAGTTATAAAGAACAGATTAAGAATTAAAGACCAATGATTTGAGAGTTACGATCCGCTATGTTTCTTGTATAAACAAGTAAATGAAAATAAAAAATATCTATTCTTTAGGTGCAGTTACATCAAATCTATGTGGAGCAAAATTTTGACCATGATTCAACTTCCAATGTTCTCTTTTGATTAGAATGAAACATTGAAATCTATCATTCAAAACTCCAACTCAAGTTAAAGAGATGAATTAATCATCAAGACTTCTTTTCAAATGGTGATCTATTATATATGGTGGGAAAGAAATAGGAAAATCTATAATAATGAGAAGCAGCACAAGTATGAACTTACCAAAGCAATTGTCAATTTGATTAAAGAGACAATAATAATCAAAAGGAAGCAAGACAACATTAGCAAGAACTTTAGATTATTATGGTTAATCTGATATTTTATTTGTCATTGCTGTACATTCTATATAGTGTAGCATTTTTTTACTACTTATAGGATCCTCGAAGAAGAATAATATATTTCCTATTAAATTTCCAAAAAAAAAAAACAAAGAAAGAAAGAAGCGATCACTTACCCTGCAATGGACGGAAATGATGCTAAACCATTTCCGTAACAAGGATCCAATTGGCCATACTTTTAAAAATTTTCGATGCCGTCTAACCTAAAGTACTCGAGAGTTTGTATCTAGTTGAGAGGCCAAACCAGAATATGCTATTGAAAATTTTGGTATCTGGATGACTTTGAACACATTCCAGCGTTTAGATTCAAGTAGGACATATTTGGGGCAAAAGAAATGCAGAACCATTATACTCTTGGAGAAACCATTAACAGCCAACAATTACAAGAACAAGAACAAGACTTGTCTTCAATATCATTATAATGACAAGTTATAATAAAGAAAATATGCAACAGTTTATCCACTAGGTAACCTCTCAATATTTCAAAAAATAAAACAAAACAAAAAGGCAGGAAACAAGTGCCCAGAGTTTTTAATGCCACCCACCACCAATATATTTGGGAAATAAGAAAATTCAAGCATATCGGCAACAAAAAATTGTTGAAAAATAATTGTGAAGTAACATGAAAATCTAAACTGCATTTTTTACTTCTCAATTGAAGCACCATACTAGTCTCTACAAACATGCATCTTTCCTACGTGAATCCCCCAGTGATCCATATAAATTGATGTCCCAAAATCATCCACGTGGAAAAATTTAGACTCGAGCATCCATATTTTCTAGGTGATCCCAAGGATGGGTCCCCACTTATCATAACATTGAAGAAACATTTCATCACTCTACACGTGGTTTTGCTCAGAGAAGCAAATCCTAAACCTGCATAGCAGAAAGACGTCACCGTTGGAAAGTGCATCAACACACTTAAGTATTTCCAATTTTTGAACAAGCAACTCAGAGAAAGACTCAGAATCGCTTGCTTTGCATCACACTTCCACCTTGAATAAAATCTAGGTTTGACACAGTTCCATCAAACAAGTTAGGAACAGGATTAAAATAATGACTCTACAATGATGCTAATAGAAACTAACAATCATGTCTAACTTTACTTGTATTCAATCGAGTTATTTCATATGGCTAATTTTTTCCACCTGTATGCATACAACTTGGGGTAGCTAAATCAAAGTCCACCATGTAAATTTTTGAAAAGATAACATCCATCTAAATTTGGTCTATCCTCATCTAATTTTGGTCAAACCTTTGTCAATAGTTTTTTCTTATAAGTAAATTGTTATCATTACCTTTGTTTCAGGCATTTTGCTGGACTTGTCGATGTAAATGCAGCATCCAATCAATATAACCATTGGTACCACTAATCTGGTCCTCCAAAAGATTCACGAGGAGAAGAAAGCCTTCTCTGGGCTGTTGACCTTGTCTTACAAGATGGCACAGCTGATAATAAGAAGGATCACTCCTCCTTAACTTCTTGAGTATCCCCATTAAATTTCTTGACATTTCAGTATCCCGCTCACAAAGTGTAACCTGAACTACACAGCATGAAAAGTTAACCTAGTTTCACCGGATTCTAGTCACAATATAATTAGCAGCAGTTTACCGCCAACTTGAAAGGAACAAGGTGATGCACAAGGTAGTATAACAATAAAACAGTTTCCAGTAAATACCCTAGTTCAATGGAAACCTCAATTCAGCCTGTTACCATCATTTTTTTTTCTTCCTTCTATGGATATATATAGTTTTAGTTCAATGCTTGGGAAAAAACTATTACGAAAGATACCCAAGACAAAATCCACAGAAACAAAGGTCAAATTAGTCCAGTAATATTGAAGATCAATACCCACACAACTGTCCTCTTTAGACAAAATGACCCTAGCCGATTGAGAAGCATAAATCATGTGATTTACAAAAAGTACGAATCCAACAACAGGGTTAGTGACAGTGCATACTCTTGATAGGTCTGCTGCAGCATCTGGTCCGAGTAGATTCATGGCTATATCAGGTAGGAGCATTCTACCAAACCAAACAACAAAATGGAAACCATTATCATATATATAAAGGCCTCTAGAATCCAGGCTCTCTGCTGTTAGTGGTAGCCTCTTCATTATGCTTTTGAATTCATCAGACATGATAGATGCCTGCAGAAATAAGATGAAACTGCATCTTTACCATTATGGTTAATCTATGTAGTACCTGTCAAGTACAGGCAATAGATTTACCTTCAAAACATTATCATCTAATCTAATCAAGCTAGGATATAACAGCTTCAATAATTTTTTAACTGGTAATGCCATCATAGTGAATCCTGCTGCACAACGTTCATCCAACTGAACCTCAGCATACCCTCCTCTGAGAGGCACTGACTTACAAAGAGCTAATCCATACAGAGGTAAGAACTTCAGAGACTCTGGATATATCATCCTGCCTCCCAAGCGATGCACCGAAGCATGAAGATTCCTATATTCTCTTAAAGCTTTTACAATCCTTAGTTGTAAAGAATTCCTTGCATCTTCCAATTTGTGAGATAAAGTTTTCTCAATTGCTGCAAATATTTAAGATCCTCAGCAAACTATACTCAAAATCAAGATCTAGTATTAACGCTAGAATAAGCTGAGACCTACCTAACCGAGAAAACAAAGAAACAATAGCACCAGTGTCAGCTTGGCGATACATCTCCCCCAAATCTGAGACCACCGGAGCTGCTGCCGTGTGTACTCTAATACGTCTCTCTCCACAAGACGCAGTATAACTTTAAATGGTTAAGAAAATCATGAATATAAAGAATATTACTTTCAGTCCAAAGGCAGCGCTACCAATTTTAACTCAGAAACACAAACAAATCAGGGGAGATTGAAGGCACCATCTGTAACAACAGAAGAAACAGCAAAGGTAAAAGAGTAGATAAATACTGTTGCACTGGCCTGACTTAATAAACATTGGTCTCATTTGTCAGGAAAGAGAATCTCAGCCCATACAGTACGAAAAAAAATCACTGCAAGTATCCAGAATTATAAGCCCCTGAAGGAAAATTTAGTGACAGGATCTGATCTTATGTGGATAGCTTAATATTTAATATATCAGCAAGACATTTAGATGGCTGCAATAGTCACAGAAATTCAGTGGCCAGCTTAAAGACGATTTGCTGTCAAACAGTACATTGTTGCATATGTAACTAAAAAAGATCCACGAAAATTTTTTTGGACTTACTTTCAAAAAGAAAAAATTTTGGGCTCAAAGGATACAGCAAAGCAACTTGGAAGTATACTGTCTGATTAGTCAGTAAAGTCTCTTCAAGTGATAATTGCATTCCATATGCTTTATCACAATCAGAAACTGGAAGAGCTAATAAATCAGTGGATCTTAACATGAAGTTCCCGTGATACGATGTAAACCGAATTCCTGCACATACAGGACAAAATCAGCAGGAAAGCATTAGCTACCTCTTTTCGTTGACAAATAACTAAAACAATTGACACTAATGTGTGGCTGTAAACATGAAGCTTATAATCCATTAAGAAAGGACCTTTTCCGCATCTTATACGCATGACAGCTTCCCAGGCAGTTTCCCTGGTAAGATCTCTGGTTAACTCATGTCTCAACTTCTCTCCATAATTAGTTGATTGGAAACCGGGATAGCAGTACACCTGTCCTCCAGTATACTTTGCCAGAGTTCCTGCAAAAACAGATAGCAATAAGCTAAATCAATTAACAATTACTCAGAATTCATTTCATGGAGATTTTGGGAAATGTTACATTAAGCATCCAAACAGAAAAGATCATATAAATGAATAGGAAGAGGAGGAGGAGGAGAAACAAAAAAAACTTTGTAAACATGTAACAAGAATCATTTGGAAAATCTCAAAAGACAAGAAAAAAAGCAACTTGTTAGGAGGAGTAAAACATCTTAGAGGTTGTTAAGGCACAGGAAACAAGGGATATCAGAGGAAAATTGAAGACTTTTAAGTAACCCCAAAAACAATTTAAGAGACCCCACAGAAAAAGGTAACAGGAAAGAACCACAATTCGTATCATAGAAATGTTCAGATCAACAAACAAAAGAATGTATCATGTTATCTTATGCAAATAATACACATTAGCCATGTAAAACTTTTAAAGCATGAGTGACAACCCAACTTCCAAAAGCTCATCTTAAAATTTAATGTTCTCCATAACAGTTGAAATTGTGGGAGAATACAGCAAGTAGAAAATCAGACACCACCTTGGTTGCATGGATCCCACAATTTTAAAATGACTATGTTCTAATGTGTGATCAGAATAAAATGGAAAGCTAAAGCATAGTCATACCTAAGGAGGCTATATCCATGTATTTGTCACTAAATGCATACACATTAACTCCTATCTGGTACTTGGTGAAATCTGCAGCCATTTGCTTATAAAATGGATCTTCTGGCACTCTCAAAGCATGTTCTTTATCTGTTCCATAAACACGACCATCATCACCACGCAACTTTAAGCGGCCAACACCAAGAGATGGCATTGTGTTCTGAAATATCAGCAACTTTCCACCAAGTTGGCTCTGCAAAGTGGAAATCCAAGAAAGTGCAAAGTAATTGAATGAACAAGGTACTCTAGGGGACCACAGAAACAACAACTAAGTTATTTGCAAGACTTATTAAAAGACTAAAAATTTTCCTTAAAGAGAACATATAGATATCGAATACAATGCTCATCTTTGACTATTGTGGATCAAATTGTTCTCACCATCAACTTAGTTCCTCGGAAAAACAAACTACCTTTTCACAAGGAACTACATTTCAGCAGTTTTGATGTTAAAGCAGTAGGTGCAAGGAATACCAACCATAACCATGAATGCTGATTTTAGAGCAGGACCAAAAGCAGATTCTACATTCATATTTTGCTGAAACATAGAGGGTAAACTATCCAAAAATGCATCGACCACAGTTCTCGAGTCAGACAAGTTGACAAGAAGATCGTCAGGCAATGGAATAAATATGTCATCTAGATCTGAAACAACCATCATTTGAGGCTGCATTAAAGATGACTGTCACCACGAAAAATCCAACATTTATCAGCTGGTTGCCAGATTAGTTGGACAAATAACAAAGTGCATCAACACTCACTGTAATTGCAAATCACTTACCTTCATGTTGTAAAAGTGGATTGTACTGTCATAAGTGATAAACCCAATCTGTGTTCTTGGGAAGCCAGGTAAGTCATCCAAGCAAGATTTAACAGTTTGAGCTACAACCTGCAAAACAGAGAAGGTCAAGAAAAAACAGATTGTGCTTATGCATGCATTAACTCAAACCAAAACCTACATGAAGAACTTAGAAGTTGATATACTTCTAAACAAAATCAGGCACTCATGCTCCCATGCAGAAGTGATAAGCTCCATACTTGAATTACCAAGAATAAGGTGCAAAACAAAAGGTGTCAAGCTAAATGCATGCTAAGCATTTAACAACCAAATTTTTTTAAGAAAAAATTTAACAACCAAAAAGTCACTTTAAAAGCACAATCTTGTCCAGTTGCACAAAAATCTTACTCATACTCATTGCTTTATTCACTCTGTTTCAAATGATCATAATTACACCTGAACATCTTGGAAATATGAGGTCAGCACCTGAGCAAGGCCTAAAGCATATTAGTTAACATAAATCCTTCATTTTGGTCAACAGAACATGTCAAAACAACAACCAGCAGTCATTGAGAATGATCATATAATTTATTTCAAAGAATTTGTGAACGGTAAGTACATTTGCATTCTGGCAGCTGACCCCAAAATTGATTGCATAACATATTTTCGAACTTTCTATTCAAGTAAATTATGCACCAGACACAACACCGTACACCTCTCATGGTTGAGATATCTTTTCAAAATGTATTAAAGTGCCATAAGTCATTCATAGGAGACAATGCATTGCATTGCTACGCTGGAAAGGCTTACCTCAACCATACCACTCCGAACTGCAGACATCGAAACATCAATGAGAAAGAAATAAAGTGGCGGCATAGGCGGCCGCATCATGTACTCAGTTGGAGCAACAAACTCCACACTACCCCGTGTGAGCTCAGGTCTCTGGTCCAAGTCAACTCTTCTGCCAGTTGCGTCTAAATGGGAAAAATATTCACCTGGAACTGAAAATGAGAATAATAACACATACAATGTTAATATCATGTATGCTGGCAGATACATAATGTAAAACAATGAAAACACTTCAAAACGTAGAAATATAGCTGCACCAAAAATATAAACTTTGAGAACAAAGTCTTATGCCCACAAAGAGACAAAACATTAAGTATGAAGCTAGCACAGGTCATATGTCATCATATAGTAAACAAATAAGGAGTTATGCATCAGCCAAAAACACACTTGTCCTAAATTACAGGCATTCCCAAAATCACAGAATGCCAGACATCAAACAAGAGACATGAGTGGTGAGGTAAGAATACCTAATTATTGCATTCTCTAAGATACAAAGGACCAATATATATTCTAAATTACCAGGACAGGAGTTCTACCTTATCTATGTATAACCAATTCAAAGCAATTATATACACATTAAAACAATAAATGATCACTTCAAAAAGCTGCCAACTATTGCATAAATAGTTGTATTATTCCAGGCACAAAGGACCAACATTCAAAACCTCTAATTGCATAACCAATCAAAAGCAATTAGAAAGACATAAAACCAATAAACTATGAATCCAAAGGGCTGTGAACTATTACATACAATTAAGTTAAACAGTATCTTGTCAAACCATTTGAAGGCAATAACAGCAAATTCAGCAGCCAAAAGAACCTTCAAAGAGCTGCTCATCCAGAAAACATAAGAGTTAAATTAAAAATTATTGGATTAAAAGCCTAATGCTCCAAATACTTTCTCTACAAATGTGTCGTTCCAAGCTTTAGTTTTCAATTCATTAGACAACAATTATTGTAAGTCAAATAGAGCTAGGAGAAAATCAACACAATTCCCAATGGAAAGGAAGTTCTAGCGATAGAGAGAAGAGAGTCCTTTTGATGTACCATCATTGAGTAGAGAGCAGATATTGCAGCGCCACTTTCCTCCAGCATCAGTGAAGGCTATATATGGATTCACATAAGTGCGACATCTTCTACAACGAATGATGCCACTTTTACCAAAATTAATTACTGGAACCTCATCCTAAACAGAAAAAAGAATGGCAATATAGAAGGAAGATAATAAGAGTTCTTATAAACTGAAATTCTAAATTGAAATCCAACTTGAATTTGCAGACACTAACCCCATCAGGAGCTTCAGCAAGGGGGCAAACAACTGCTCCAAGAGGCAAATGCCACCTTGAAGCCAAGGACTGGGAATTTGGCATGGCACTAGTGGTAAGACGCAAATATCTAGTATTACAATTCATTGAGTATGCCTCACCCAATGACGTTGACTCCATATCACCATCCAATGGCCTTGGCAATGCCTTTGCATCAATTCCAGGATCTATTGACCCAGGAACAGACCCAACAGATAAGGAGTTGAAATCTTCTGCCAAACTAGGGATGCCACCAGCAGGAGGCATATAACCCGGATGTTGGAGTTGATCTGTTGAGCCAAAATGAGCAGCCATGGGCTGAGCTTGAGCATAGCCTCCTTGGTATAAAACAGATGGAGTAGATGCCATGGTTGCACCAGGGACATTACTTCCTTGTTGGGCTTGAAAAGGGGATTGCAAGAGGGCTGGTTGAGAAACAGCATTGAATTGCTTTGCATATCCAAGTAAAGGTGGTTGAGATGTAACCATGGAAGTGGGATAAGATGACACTGTTGGAGGAAAAGATGGCTGAAAATTAGGCCTTGGTTGAAAGAATGATGAATTTGATGAAGGCTGAGGAACATTTGCACTTGTTGGTGGGGATCCCATTGGCACTGAAGGAACCCGGCTTTGACGGAAAGAGGGTGTGGAAGCTACTTGGCCCACAGGTGGTTGAATTGGTACTTGCCCAACTGGTGGAGCTCGAAATGGTGGAGCTTGAGGTGTAGAGGAATATTCTGGCATTGGGAAATTTTGGTAGACTCCAATAGTGGGTGGCACATTGGATGGTGGTGGAGAAGATGAAGATGGATCACGAAACCTGAGAGGCCGGATGGATCTAAATCCAGGGGCATCTGATCCAATGGCAGGTCGGGACACTAAAGAAGGTGCGACAGTTGGGTCAGGAGCCGACAAAGTAGGTCTAAATCTAGTGGCTTCTGATCCAACGACAGGGCCAGATGCTGCAAATGGTGTTACTATTTGAGGTGCAGTAGCAAAGGGTGTGTTAGAAGCTGTTACGGGAAAACTTGGACGGCCAGGATTTTCAGTCCCCATGGCTTCGCAGACAACTTTTTCTAAGTGGTACAACTATGTTTCCATAGCTTAACATGCCAAAACAAGGATGAAAACAATAGCAATTGTTAGAACTAGCAGAGTACCTTAGGATTAGCAGATAAGGTTTATATCATATTTTTCCTTAGCACCAGAACAAAATGATTTTTGCAAATATTATCTCAAAAGACTAAAAGCGATTTTTTTACAAGAATAGCTATAATTCCTTATACATGTATTCTCAAGATATAAGCAAAAAAAGTTATAGACTATTGAAAGTTGTTTCATCACCTCTAAGACCCATAGAAGGTTAAAGAACTGGCCCACAACAAAAGTAATTTGAAAGGAACCAACATGGCCTTTTCAAGCTCAACTCCCACCATTCAACAGTATATAATCTTCTTTACAATCATCAAAATATAGAATAAACCTTTGAAAATAAAGACATACAAATAAAGTGTATGATCTAGTCCCATGGAATTTTCTGTTTCTCTCGAGTATCCCAAGAGTATAGACAGCAATAACCTATATAAACTTCTTCCTTCCTATCC
Source organism: Erythroxylum suave (assembly GCA_027563595.1). NCBI lineage: Eukaryota > Viridiplantae > Streptophyta > Magnoliopsida > Malpighiales > Erythroxylaceae > Erythroxylum > Erythroxylum suave. Next base: position 23,082,802 of record JAOSBN010000005.1, read on the forward strand.
AGTACATCAGAGCAAGTCTGCAGCAATAGTTTAACACAATTATGGTTTTCTATTTGATAGAACTTGAAAGTAATCACAACGTCATAATTATTCCCTGACAGAACAAAGTTTCATAGGATGAAATAAAGAAAAGCTCACACCAACCAAATACATTATGGCAGAACAATTGCAAGAGTAGCACATGTACCTATTCTGAATCTAAAATTCTATTTTAGAAACCATCTAGAATACGTCAACAACCCCTACGTATTCAAATTAAACATTCACAAACCCCCCAAAAACGGAAAAGAAAACCAAAAGCAACTATTAAACAAGAGTTTCGGTGGTGAAGCAGTTACGTAAATCCAGCGATCTACCTTCCAATTCAGAATAAATTATAACAAGTTCATCAATAACTTCAGATTGCTCTACGGCAAGCAAGTTGCTGATTGAATCACAAAAACTTAAACACTGAATGAACTAAGCAATATACAGCAACAAGCACACCCGCAAATCAACTAGTCAAGAGTAAACAAACAAAATGAATTGCAATACCTCCAGCCACGAGTCAGCAACCAAGATATCAATTCTCCCTTAAAATAACCACCAGTATAACCTGACCCGAGCGTAGGGTGTATAACCTGACCCGAGCGTAGGGTGTAGGAAACGAATCGTAGGCGATCAATACCCTAAGGATTTACAAGAAAAGCAGGATAAATCTAGCAATTAGGGAAGAATAAAACCCTCAGATCATATTGGAGAAGAAGAACAAACTGACGGCAGCTAATACGTTGGCATGTTTGACAATTAGCTAATTGTATTAACTGTGAGCTCATTCTATCAGTTGGTAGCTAATAGTTGAATATATTAGCTGATTTGATCAGTGGATTATATTAATTGTTTATAAGAGATGTTTAATAAAATTAGCTGTTTATCATTAATTGTTTATGTCTAAAATGACTTAGGAAGACATAACTTTAAAAAAAATTATAAGGTTATGAAGATTACTTTAATCACACAAGATGAGATAAGATTATATATTTATTAATCAATTTATAATTAGGTTCATTAGTAAATTACTTTGATTGGTTACAATTAGACCATTCCGACAAAATAATTATATAAATACTTTTTATTATCGATATATTTTGGTTAATTACTTAATTTAAAATTATTTGATTTCTTCATTTAAAATGAGTTATGTAAATAACTTGTGAATATTATTAAAAAATTATATAAAATTTTTATTTTAATATCTTTTTATAGAATTATTAAATAATATTAGAAAAAGATTAAAATAAAATTTAATATTAAATAATCAACTTTTAATATACGATCAATAAAACTTAAATACTAAATTAAATTAAAGATTAAAATATAATTATTCTCTAATTATAAATTAGATATTAAACATTAATATAAATAAGGGAAAAAACAAATAAATTATTTTAGTCTTTTATCTAATTCATAATTTTCTATAGATCATGCACATATTGAAAGTTGATTGGAAAAAATAGTGCTGGTAATGGCAAACCCAAAGGGAGCAGATAGTAGAGAGTAACAAAGGTATTATCGTTATAAATCAACCAGCTATCTTGAAAAATTAGGATAAAGTAGCTTGTTAAAAATTAACTGGTTGGGTTGAATCAGCCAACCCAACCAGCTATTAACCAAACAAACAAATAGCTAATTGATATGAGTCAAACAGCTAACTTAAGTCAAACAGTTAAAAAATAGCTGAAAAGTTGTTATCCAAACACGGCCTTTCTTTGCTTCTTTGCTCGTTCGAATAGTCGCTACATCCGACCCGTTCTCCTCTTCCTTTCGCCTTTTTATTTTGAATCTACCTTATATTTTGGGCTTTTTGAAAATGTACTCCCTTATCTTAAAATTTTTAAAAAATAGTTTGTAGTATTAAAGATGTCAAACAAAATCTTTTACTATTTTTGTTACATTATTATAATAAAAATTGTTAATAGAATTAGGTTAAATAATTTTATAAACTATATCATATATTCAATAATTTATTTTAAAATAATTTGATAGAAATGCAATAAAATATTAATATTCTAATATTTTTAATTTTATAAATATAAAAATAAAATAAAAGTTCCAAATCTTTAATACGAATTAAATTTTAAGAAAATATTCATATATTTTTATTCCTATAAAAGAATAATTCAATAGAAATTTAAGTGAATACAAAAGGATAATAATAATTTATGATTATATGATTTGGTGTTATATCGTAAAGTTTATAAAATCTAGTGGAGTTCTCTTTTCCTTCTTTTATTTTTACCTTTTCACAACTAAACTTTGTGAAAATGATTTCTTCTAATCAAAGCCTAACAATTGGAAATTTGAATAATATACTGAACCTTATTTTTCTCTAGCAATTAATATTACCTAATCTTCAAACTTTGTTATGGGTGACCTTGAACTAAGTTGGATGGTAGATAACACAATATGTGTGACCTTCAGAAAATGCAATCCAATTGATAAGCATTGGAAACATTCATACACGGATAATGTGCGTGTTTGTGTTTGTATATCTGTGTGGCATTCATTTTAGTTAATTTTATATAAATTGTTCAATAAATACATAATTAGAATTTGAGTTTTTATAAAATACAATGAATTAATATTAATGCCTCAAAAAGGCAAGCAAGATAAATTTCTTACGAAAATAAAGCCATTAGGAAAATAGAATTTGATATTATAGTTAAGCTTGGATAAAATAAGTTCAGATATATAGTGAATACATATTATAAGTTAAGTATATATTTTTGAAATCAAGAGTGTCTATGTTAAGTAGTTTCCTTAGTCTTTAAAGATTATGCCACCCTTTGAGTTCGTTGCCATATTTTCAATTCCTATTATTTGAAGAATAACTTGTCTGTATAATCAAATGGAATCAAGGCAAGTTTAATTTTGGTTTTAATCCTCTACTTACTTTGGCAGCCAACCTCCTTAATATAATGTCTTTCTTGATCCATCTTAACATCATGCTATAAAGATTTGTATTGTCCATATGAAAATTTTCGTAAACATTCTTTATTTTCTATCCTTGCAAATGGAATATATTAGGAAACCAAGAGTCAGGTTGAAAGTAGAAAGCTCTATCTTGTAATCTTTTTATAAGTTTTGGATAAAGAATTGATTTTGTTAATATTTTTCCTTCTTAACATAATATTATAGAAATATCTGGAAGATATCTCCTTCTTTTAGTCATTGAACTATTTATTTTTTCTTATCAATATGTTGTGCATTTGACTTGCCACTATGTATTTGGTTAAAGCAATCCTTTTCCTTAAATTAAGACTTTCATTACCTAGTTTGAAGTTTAGTTCTCCTAAATTTTGGTGAGATTAGTCAAAGACTCATTTTTGCTTTGTAGAGTTTCATTATATTTGGATTTTTTACGAGCTTTAAGTTCTTCTCTAATAGTCTTTAGTTTTTCATACATTCTTAAATTCTTTAACTTTTATCCCCAAGCCTTTATTGACTCCTACTCAAATCTTAGGACTTTAATAAGGTAATTGTTAAATTTAAAGGATGCTTTCCCATTATTTAGGGATGCACTTTAAATGAAGTTTGGCATGGGCATAGAGGATTTGTAAAAATAGCTTTGTTGTTAGTGAATTTGGCCATCTAACATGAGTTTACTGAAGTTAAATGGAGCTTTTTTCCTTTAAGATAACCTTTCACTTTATATATTGTTCTAAATGAATTGAATGCCATCATACTTAAGATCTAATAGCCCCAAATGGTTTAAGCATCTTATTAGCCCGGTTTAAGCATCTTATTAGCCCCTCATTGTGAGGATTTGCATTATATCTTAGTCATTTTACTTTATGCGAGTGAAGTATGTAATTGAAATCTCTTAAAAGGAGTTATGGGATCATGTTGTGAAGTTGCAAGATAGCATATCTCCCTATAATGTTTAGGTGGATTTGATTGAGGTCGTAGGCCATTATGATCCTTTTTAGTGAGGTGATTTTTATGGTTTGAAAATTTCCCTTAATTCCTTCTAAAATATCAAAGGCTATCTTAAGTATATTAGCTTTTATTTTAGTATCTAAAAGACCAATAAAAATGGTTTCCTAAAACACTTGTTCTTTTTTTAAGGAAATTAATCCCTTTAATATTCCAAACAACAATGCACATTATGAGGGATTTTTAGCAACCTTTTCCTTAGGCTTCCTTTATGATTTCTTCTTTATGTTTAAAAAAAATCTTCTAATTGATGGATATCAGCAAGTACTAGTTTAATTTTTTTCTCTATAGTTTTTTGGGGTGATGTTATGGTGTTATATGCATGTGCTTACCTCTATAGTGTATTTTCTTGAACTCCTTCCTTTATTTTTTTTTCTCTATTATGCAAGCCCTTCTTAGATATAAGAATCTGAGGCTATTATTAGTCCTTAATTTCTACTAGGATTTAAATACCAATTTTATTACTTTTTCAATTATTTTCCCCATTAGTTGTTCATATTCCCTAGACATTTTTTATTCCTTCTTTTTTCAACAAAATTTTAGGTTTTTTTTATAGTTTAAGCTAATTATTTCCTTTTTAAGATTCTCCTTTTCATCAAGCTTCACTATAGATAATGTATCAAGGAGTTCTATATCCACCTCTATCTCAATACATATATGTGTTAGCCTATTCTTTTCATGCTTGTTGTTTACTTGTCAAGTTACAGAGATCTACCTTTTGAACTTACAAATAACTCAATATGCTTGCAGATCAATAATCTAAGGGTATGTTATGAAAATTAGTTCATACAAGAATATTTTTGAAGTTTATATTACTTAGATCTACTCGTAAGCGTAATCTTTACAAAAACATAGGATTACTGTTAACATGCCAAAACCTTGCCTCCAATATCTTTCATCATGTTGGACTCAACTAAATTTAAAAATAAAAAAATGGTATCCTTATTTAATAGAACATCATTGAGGCCGTAGTTCTTCCAATTAGTTTATGCTTATACTTGCATTACAAGGAATGTTATTCTTTTATCAATGAAAACTTTTACTAATAAAAAGCTTTGTTTAGATAAAACCTTTAGAAGAAACAAAACCTCGAGAAGAAAGGAAAAAATAGTTATACCTTCTCTACTGCTAGGTGGAAGATATCTAAGTTTATCAAAAAGGGAGTTTCCCTAACTACTTGACTCCAAGTCATATTCATCTAAACCAAATGGATTGTAAAAGCTGACTTGGTAGAAATCAAAGGGATTTGGATTAAAGAAGAATAAAAGTTTAGATTTATGTTTGACAGAAGTTGATGTTTGAAAGTAGATGAAGGAAGGAAATAAGAGGAGGGAGGATGGCTGCAAAAAGATAAATTGGAGTTATTCAGAAATCTAGATCAAATAAACGAGGTTATTTAGGTTACAAATATTTATATGAGAGAAGTAAAAGAGAAAATTTTGATGCTTGAAGAGAGATTGAAGACTACCTCATGCTTAAGGGTTAGGAGAAGGTTTTGTCAAACATAGGTACTAATAGGGGTTGCCTGCACAATACTAGAACCTTGAAATCTTTTCTAAGAGTAGAAGGAAATTTGATAAGATGAGAGGTGGGAATTACCTCACCTATGACTATTGATTATAAAGGACTGTGAAATTAATTTAAGCAAAGGAGTGTGAATGAGTTAAAAATGAGAAGTTGTCTAAAAGAGATTCTAGAGGAGAGACGGGAACATTTTCTCTCTCATAAATTCATAATAAAGATGATTTTTCTCTTTAATAGATTTATAAATTTTAGTTACTACTAAAGCACAAAAAATATAAATAATTGATATCATATAAAATATGATATCTCTCTTATCTTATAATAATTATGTTTGAAATGAGTAGTCTAATAATAATGTACAATTTATTAAGTCAGGTAGACTTTACGATACCTTAATTTTGATGATAAACTAATAATAATAATGTTAGAAACAAATGAACGTTTTAACAAGTTTGTTAAGTGTGCAAAAGTGAAAGAACAAAACAGACGAAATGCAAACCAGACGAAGTGCACAGACGAAATGCAAACTAGACGAAGTGCACAGACGAAATGCAAATCAGACGAAGTGCACAGACAAAATGCAAACCAGACGAAGT
>JAOSBN010000005.1:23088996-23123615 GCA_027563595.1 Erythroxylum suave
AATCACAAGTTTCATATAAACTTTACGATAATCTTTTAACAAGTTCAAGAAGTTCTCATTATTTGTATTTACGAAAAAGATACACCATTCAACCCTCCCTTCTTGTGTATCTAGCTTATCATATACAAGTATCTTACTGACGTGTGATTTACTTCACAATTTTAATTTCATGGTTTTAGATAAATAAATAAAAGTACTAATTTAATAATCTAACTTCTTCAATAGATATCTTTCACGATTAAAATCAAACTATAATTATGAAAAAGAAATATACAAAATAACATTAAAATGCAAGAATGAAAAGATAGTCATATGAGAGAGTATACATTAAATATATATCTGAGTTGAAGTTACGAATATATTAAATGTATTTGGTATTGATAAAGTACAACATTATCATCAATCAATAGCAAATATTGTTTCGAATATTTTTTAAAAATTATAAAATAATTTTTCAATATCTTTATAAGTAAAATTTAGTCTCATTTTATAACTTAAATTGAAAAATATTTCAAAATTTTACTCAGTCGTTCTATTTATTAAAATTATAATAAAATTTTTGCTTTTAAAAAATAATTAATTTTATTTTAAATTATTTATATGTTTATAGTATCTTAATATAAAATATAATTTTTAATTTAACCTCTAACTTTTTTCTAATTTATAAGTTTAATTATTTTCTGGTATTTTGGCTTCTAATCTATATCAGCTACTATATTCTAAAACTATACTACAAGACAACTTAGTATGATACACGAAAATTTAGTACCATTTTCAATTGATATAACTTGCATAAATTATTACAATATAAAATTTACCATAGCACAAGAAAATTTAGTATGGCGCATATCAATTACTACAATTTGAAATTTACCATACTTGCTTAATATAAGTTATAGGTTTCATATAGCTTAGTTATTAGTGACACTTATTTTTAGTACATATGTAAACTTATATGATTAATTAACACTAGAATAAGTTGAATGAACTTTGAATAAGGACATTATTGAATGAAAAATATAAAAGAAAGGAGAAATGTCCTAATATATTTCTTATGTAGAACATGTAACATTTTATTTTTTAAATCATTTTCTATATAAAGTGGTATAAAATATTGCCATTTGGCTACTCATATTGCATCTGTTGAAGAAATACTAGGTAAGTGGTTAATGGGTGTACAAAGCAAATACTATATAACACATAATAAAATAATTCTATAACAATTAAAAAGGGAGGAGAAAAAGCAAAATAGGAATTATCTGAGATTATTTAATAAAAAATGTAATTGTTGCTAAGGAATATTAGGAAATAAAGAGATAAATTGGTTCTCAAATTGATGGAGACAATTAAACTTGTACACAAACAATAAACATTATTTTCTTATCTTTTTTCTTTCATAATTTATATAATAATAATAGTGATAAAAAGACAATAATTTTAACTTTATTCATTTCAATTGAAATCCATAAAAGAAACTAATTAATTTGTTTCCTATATTATTCTCCAAAAGATGTGGCGTAATAATGATCCAAATAAGTAATTAACGTCGCTTGTTGATAATAGAAAATAATATATCTGAGCGTTTGATAAAATTGACTGCCACTTTAAAGATAGATTAAAAGCTTTTTCTAATTTAACAAATGATTTAGGCTTTTAGATAGCTTTAATTATCTTGTTAGTTTCCTTTATACTTAATCTTTTATGAAAAGATGAAGATAATAAGTCCTAAAAGGTAACCATAGGATGAGAAAAAAAGATAATGTACAGGTTATTGTTTTTTTTAACTGTGATGAATCAATTTTATTTGGTTAAGAGTGGCTAGCCATAGATATGAGTAGACAATAAAGAGAATGACATAACAACTTAGTATAGAAATAAAATATACATTTAGATAAGATCCAAACCAATATTATACATTGTAATGTATACACTCCCAAATCTTATTAAACTATACTTGTACAAAAGTTTTAATAAATCTATCATTCAAATTGTTAGGAAATTGGGGTTGGATTCAATCTTGTGTACAAGGAATAATAATAAAACCTTTTTGTTTTTAAGTTTCGGAAAGCCAAGATCACTTAAAATTTCATAATATGATTAACATATGAAATATAATAAAGCATAAATCATAATTCGCACCTTATTTTAAAGTTTGATTGAATTTTTATAGTATTCCTCAAACTGTTTCTAAAATTGGTTCATTTCAACTACTATAGTCACATAAGTTTTCGACCTCTAACAGTATTCATAGAATATATTAAGAGAACTTTACAATTGTTGTAGAGAGGGTTAAGTAATAAGTGTTAGCTCTCTTAGAGCCTAAGCACATTTATATTATATTTTGGACCTTTTAGTAATTTAATTAAAATAAAATTCTAATTTCAATTAAAATTTAATTAGAATTAGAATTTTATTTCAATTAAATTTCTAAAATATCCAAAGCATATTATAAATATGCTTAGGCTCTAATGATAAAGTTTTCAAATTCATAATCAAGTCCAACTTAATTAAAACACTTTTTTTCTCTTCAACCCGTTCTTTATATATGACTAATTAGCTTTTTAAATATGTTGGTAATGGATGTGAATTATAACCTCGAATCATAGTTAGGATTAGATAAATTAAACCTCTTTAATTTATCTTTAATTCTCTAATAAATACTTTGCATCTATAGATTAATATTAGCATCTAGCAATGCATCATGACTAATTAAATATTTAGGAAAAATAAAGTGGTTTTGATTAACCTTTTTATACATAATTTTTTTTGTATAATTCAATTTTTTCATCATAGAATGTTTCAATTAGAAATAAAGTATGAAATTAATATTTACTTTATTTGAGTCTAATGATATTAGTTGTCCATCATTAGTAATTGATTCAATCAACTATATTTAAAAACTATTTTCAAAATTTCATTCCACCTTAGCTAAGGATTTCATGAATCAATACTAATCAATAATAATGAAACATTTTTCCTAATTACTTTAGGGTGATGAATCATATATAGATCACTCAACTGCGTCCATATAGTTTAAGTTATATCCGATGAATACTGATGAGCTACCCTTGACTAGAATAGGTCATCAGTAGTATCAAAATATAGAAATCCTTATATAAGATACTTTGGTGATCTCAAATCAAACAATCACTTATACAATCATTAAAAGGAGAATTTTCATATATATACAGGTAACTTTCCAAATGAAATTCTTATATAGGGTGGTTCAGTGAACTTTTTTTTTGAAAATTAGGTGGTTCTGTGAACTTGTTCTCTAACAAGCAGCTATATGTTTTTTTAAATATTTACATACTTTAGTTTATTAGATCAACGACTTCTTTCATAAGAAATAAACATAACAAATACTAGTTTTCACAATATATTAATGTCAAATTTTAATATACTAATGACAAGAAACAATTACGGATAACATATCAATGTAATATGAATCTCATAATTATAATTTCATTATAATTTTACTTGTAATGTATAATTACCTTATGTACTTTACCATACACATCTTAATATATGCAAGATAAAAAACTCCTTTAAATAACTTTTCACTAAACTACAACCAAAAATCAAGGACATAAATTAGAATAATTTAAAATAAAAAGATGTGAATAGGTAAAACTATTTTATATTCCATTCATATAGGTAAAACTATTTCATGACTCAATCTCATGTGTGGCATAGAGTCCAAGATCATGACTTTCAAGAGTAAAGAGTTCTTTTTAGTAAGAAACCTTAGAGATTAGTGTTGTGTGAAAAGCAAGGGTTACGAATACTATTTCATATTGGGTGTTACTGGCCTCTACATATTGTACTGGCCTAAAAATGACATTGATACCTTTATTACTGTACTGATTATGGATATTGATGGATGTCGGTGTTTTAAATAAGTGCTAACTAGTTACATTTGATATCGTACTGATTTTAGATATTGGTCAATATCAACATTTTCATTGGTGGTTTAAAACACAAATTTAATTAGATAAAGATTTTCTCTTCGTATAAGGCGATTTTTCGTACACGGCGATTCAGAGCAGATTTTCAAAGTTCAAAATGCTCTTATCTTCACCCCTAAATAGTGACTTTATGTCTATGGAAGAGGATGACTTGATTCATCTGTTGACCAGGAAAAAGCGTAAAGATGGTGAGGGAAGGTTCTCCCTTATCGATGCTGATGTTGCGGAGCAAGTTGATGAGGAGGACAAAGATGGCAAGGTACCTTCTTTCCAGGATACGTTGGTTAATGGTGGCTCTAGGGAGGATTGCAGAAACGATGCAGGATGACCTTCAATCTGAAGGTGATTATTTCTTCTCTGAAGCTGATATTGAAGAGAATGATGACACTTGTCCTACTATTTGGCTGTCAAGAGGAGACAAAAATCATCTTTATGGACCATAGAAGAAAGCTTTATTCATTAAGCTCATTGGGCGACCAATTGGGTATAATTATTTAACCAGTCGGATTAAGGAGTTATGGAGACCTGTGTCTCCTATCGAAGTTATCACGATGGAAAGTGATTTTTTCCTGGTAAAATTCAATAGTGCTGATGATTATGATCACGCGTTATTAAAAGGCCCTTGGATGGTGGTTGATCATTATCTTTCAGTTAGGAGGTGAAGCCCAGAGTTTGATTAGTTTCAAGCTACTCTTGAAAAGCTTACAGTTTGGATTCGTTTCCCTTGCTTACCCATTAAATATTTTGATGAAGCTTTTCTCATGAGGGTAGGAGAGAAAGTTGGTAAACCAATTCATGTGGACACAAATACTAGTCTTGTTTCACGTGGGAGGTTTGCTAAAATGTGTGTTGAAGTTGATCTGACAAAGCCACTTCTCTCAAAATTTCATCTTAGAAGGCGCATAAGGTGTATTGAATATGAAGGCTTACATATAGTGTGTTTTCATTATGGTCGTTTTGGACATGTAATGGATAATTGTTCAACGAAAAAGAATTCACAAGCTCCTTTGGAACAGATTCTGCCTTTAGTTGAACAACCAGTCAGTGACTCCAGTGTTCGGGCATAACATCAAGATAATAATAGGGCGATTAATCTGAAAATTTTGGAGGATTATGGGGTATGGATGTGAGCAAGAAAGGAGAGAAGGAGAGTTTCAAAGAAGCAAGAAAGACACTAGAATCGTGTTGAAAAGGGTAATAGACCAAACCCATCTACAAGGGTTAAGGCTGAAGGGGTAAGCTCACATTCAAATAAGTTTGATATTTTAGGGGCTGACGATGGTGGAGATTCTGGCAATTTCAATGGAAATAGGGAGCCCTTGAATTTGGATGTTAAGCTGACTATTAGGACAACAGATGGGCATATTAGATCTCGGGCTTCTGGGGGACCACAGGCTGTTGGGCATAGTAAGATTATAACTTCTTCTCGTACTTCTGGGCCAGTTGAGACTACCAGAAAGGGTAAGGCTATGCTAGTTGATCCCACTAAAAATACCAGCTGCAATACTAGATGTAAGCCTTCCTCATCACGACGAGCAGGAGCAGAGGCAGAACATGTGGTGGTTTGAGGGACTAAGGGGTCTGATGTTGTGTCTCGTTGGGTGGTCTCAGATGTTTCTCCCTCCATATCTTTTTGTGAACAGGCATCTACTTCTCAAATTCCTCAACAGGCAAATTTGGAGTTCCCTCATCTTTCAGCGCCTGATCCTTTACAGGCTCCCGCCCAGGCTTCTTTCTTGGAGACTGAGCATAATGGTGTGGAAAATACCGCTGTTGTCCCAACTATTGCGCAACAGGGTGGTGATGAGTTTATAGATCACACTTGATCTAGTTTGCTTACTGCATGAATTTTCTTTCCTGCCTTTATAAAATAATTTTTTAATGATTATATTGTCATGGAATTGCCAAGGTGATGTGTCACCATCCTTTAGAAGAGCTGCTAACGAATACAAGAGGATGTTTAATCCTGATGTTCTCTATATTATGGGACCATAGGTTTCTGGTGATCATGTTAATAAAGTTTGCCACTCCCTTTGGTTTGATCATTAGATTCGAGTTGAAGCTTATGGGTACAGTGGGGGGATTTGGGTCTTATGGAAGATAGGAAGTTTTAAAATTGATATTATTGAAACTCATCCTTAATTATCACTTGCAGCATTCTACAAAATTCAGGGACTAGCTGGTTGGTCAACTTTGTTTATGGCAATCCTCAAACTCCGCTTTGTCGTCAATTATGGACTGATTTGAGCATGTCTAGTAGGAACTGGCTCGTTATGGGGGATTTTAATGTGGTTGTCTCAGCTGAAGAACAAAAAGACTACTCTTCTTTCAATCTGGCTGGTTCCCGAGATTTTATAGATTGGATTTTTTCTAACTCACTTATTGATATGGGTTATGAAGGAGTTCCCTTTACTTGGAGCCGAACTGGAGGTGATTTTGGCTGTAAAATGTCCCGCCTCAACCGCTACTTATGCTCTCATGATTGGAGAATTCAATTTCCTGATGTTTCGGTTCTCCATCCTACAAAGTTCCATTCTGATCATCTTCCCCTTGTGTTGCGTACTGTCTCTTCTACCCCTACTGGTGTTAGGCCTTTACGTTGTCTTGCCCCACGACTTTTGCATTCTGATTTTTTACCAATAGTCAATAAAGTGTGGAATAGTAAGGGCTTTATTATTAATGCTATTTCTCTTCTCCAATGCGAACTCTCACAATGGAGCAGAAATGTTTTTGGAAATATTTTTCATAACAAGAGATGAGTTCTTAAAAGGTTGAACGGGGGGTACAAAAACTCTTGCAAAATCATTGGAGTCCTGGACTTGCTAAGCTTGAATCTAAATTAATTAAGCATTATAAGGACGTACTGAAACAGGAGGAATTATATTGGTTTCAAAAGGCACGGGAGAATTGGATTGTTTCAGGTGATTGTAACACAAAATACCACCATTTTGTAGTAGTTGTTAAAAAACATAAACAATGTGTTACCAGATTACAAGGACTTGATGGCAATTGGGAAACTGATCCGGATCATTTGCAAAATTTGGTATTCCAATATTTTAGCAGGTAATTTACGAAAGATGTACCAGCTGATTTTAACTGTCTTGAGTTAGTTACTCAACCAACCATTTCGGCTGAAAGCAAAACTAATTTGGAGAAGCCTTTCTCGAAGGAAGAAGTTAGGACGACTCTCTTTCAAACGAGTCCTCATAAGGCACCTGGAGAGGATGGTTTCATGGCAGTTTCTATCAACAATCCTGGCTGGTTATTGGAAATGATATCTCTACCTTTGTTATTCAGGTTCTTAATGGTGCTCCTCCTTTACCTGATGAACTGAATTCGACTTTGATAATTCTCATTCCAAAGATTGCCATTCCGAAACTTTTCTCACATTTTCATCCCATTGGTCTATATAAAGTGTTGTATAAATTGATTAGCAAGACTATGGTGAATTGTATGAAACGTGTTATGTCGTTATTGGTTGGTCCTAAATAATGTAGTTTTGTTCCTAGAAGGCATATTGTTGATAATATTATAATTTATCAAGAGGCTCTACATACGATGAAAAAACTAAAGGGTCCTAAGGGTTATATGGCATTGAAGATTGATCTTGCCAAAGCCTACGACCCCCTAAATTGGAATTTCATTGAGCAGGTTTTAATAAAGACAGGTTTTTCAGAGTGTGTAAGATCCTCTTTTATGAAGATTTTATGGAACAGTAAACAGTCGAACTTGTTTTATCCTTCACGAGGTGTTGGTCAAGGAGATTCTATGTCACCATACTTATTTATACTGTGTATTGAACAACTGGGCATTCTGACTAGAGAGTTGGTTGCTAACGGTTCTTGGAAGCCTGTCCTGATTTGCCGCAGTGGTCCACACATTTCTCATTTAATGTTCGCTGATGATATGGTTCTTTTTACTGAAGCATCGATGGAACAAATGAGGAATATTATGGCTATCCTTGACTGGTTTGCGCAGGCTTCAGGCCAAAGAATAAATTGTTCCAAATCCTCTCTGTTTATTTCTGTTAATGTGGATGCTGGTCTTGTGGCTGATTTGTCTAATTTGTCACAAATATCTCTCACACAGGATTTGGGGAGAAACTTGGGGGTACCATCAATCCATAATAGATGTACTGTTTTGACTCATAGAGATATCTTAGATAAAATGAGACATAGGCTGGCTGGTTGGAGGGCAAATGTTCTATCCAAAGCAGGTAGAATTACTCTGATACAGTCAATCCTCAATGTTATACCAATATTTCCAATGCAGACAATTGTGTTACCCATTTCTCTTTGCCATGAGATGGAGAAGATATGTAGGGATTTTTTATCGCATGGTAATTCTGATACTAATAAAGCCCATTTTGTAAAGTGGGAGAAGGTTCTTCAACCCAAAAATTTTGGGGGTCTTAGATTCTGTAATATGGTTTTTATGAATCAATCTATGGTGGGCAAGCTTGCATGGAGAGCTATGTTTAGGCTGGATAGTTTATGGGCCAGGCATATCTTTAATAAATATTCCAGTGGCAGAGTCAGGTGGGATTCGAAATAACTATCAGGAGCTTCTATGAAATGGAAAGCTTATTGTACGGGACTAAAGGTGCTTAAAGGAGGAATTGTTTCGGAAGTTCAAGTGGGGATGGTGACTAACTTTTGGCTCGATTCATGGCTTCCAATTGGTCCTTTACTGCCCTATGTTTTGATGCCACACTATGATATTGATATAATGGTAAATGTTCGACATTTTTGGGTTGATGGAAAGGGTTGGGATTGGGATTGGGATAGATTGACTGGACTCCTTCCCCATGCAGTTATTGATTATTTAAGGCCTTTGTGTCTTTCTGATTCATCGATCGACTAGGATTGCTTTGCTTGGAAATATACGGTATCCGAAACCTATACTGTCAAAACAGGTTATACTCCACTGCTGTGTGAGCAATATGGCACAGTGCAGCAAGTATGGGATTTAATCTGGACGACATGTTGCACACAACAGGTGAGAGTTTTCTTGTGGGAGGTGGGCCATCAAAAGATTATGTGTAACGTGGAAAGGAAAAATGAAGATGGGTAGAAAATGATGTCTGCACAAGATGCTCCGCTACTGTTGAAACTGTTTTTTAGGCTTTGAGGGATTGTGCTTCAGTAAAAAACTTGTGGGAGTAGTTTAACGTTGAAGCACTGATACCACAGTTCTTTCAGGAGACTTCGATTATGGCTTGGTTGGCTACTAGTCTCAAGCAGTTAGATCAACAAATCAATGGCATTCCTTAGGATATTCTATTCTCAACAAGACTTTGGTGGGCTTGGAAGGCTTGTAACTCGGCTATTTTCTCATTTTCAGGTGGGATAAAGCTTTCGAAGAAATTACTATTAACTCAAGCTGATATTGTTTTGAGAACTTGGTATAGGGATAGAGATCCATTGGTTGATAAACATCGACGTCGTTGCTTTGTTGGGTGGGAGACTCCACCGGAAGGGTGGGTTGTAACACTAATGGTGGAGCTAAGGGACATCATGATCCGGCAGCTTGTGCAATAATTTTTCGAGATAGTAAAGGAAGATGGCTCGGTGGTTTTCAACAATTTCTGGGTTTTTGTGGCCCATTAGAAGCTGAGCTATGGGGCCGCTATCATGCTTTGAATTTTGCATAGGAAAAAGAGTGGCGAAAGGTGCTCTTTCAATCTGATTCTGCTACAACTATTGATCTCATCATGGGGAAGGGCAAAGGAGGTTTTAGATTGAATAACCTTGTAAGAAGTTGTCAAGCATTCAGGAATCAATTATGGGACACAAATTTGAAGAAGTTTACAGAGAGGCTAATCATGTGGCCAATTCCATAATGAAGAAGGCTTATAATGAAACTTTTGGAGTTCAGTGGTTGGAGCAACTTGATGGTGATATCTGCTTACTTATTCAGGCAGATACTGTAGGTTATTTTTGGTCGAGATTAATTTTATAAGGGGTTACTCCCTCCTATTAAAAAAAATCAACATTTTCATTAGGTATTGAATGATACTAGTCGGTATTTAAAGTAATAGTATTCATCACGTAAAATTTACCATTTAAAAATTGAAGGGCCAAATTAAAAAAAATTAAAACATGCTAACCTAGACGTAGTTTCATCCCTCTTAGTCTCAAAATCAAACCCAGTGACCTACCCATACCTATTCCACTGCCTCACTTTTTGATCTCTCCTTCATCTCATTTTCTCCATTTAAACTCTCCACAATCGATGACACTATAATCTCTAGCTCCTCTAAGTCTTTGACAACGTCTTTTCTCTTTAACTCTCACATCTCCACCAGATCGTCACTTTCCAGTCACCACCAAATCTGTTAGCCTCGTCACTAATTATTGCTAATACGACCAAATCATCACTCCTTTCCTTAGTCAACATTGCTACCATCAGTCGCCTAAAACCTAATATTTAGCTTGATCTTAGTGTAACTCTTAGATTGTGCGTGGAGTGTAGACTATGAAGTCTATAAATATGTCTTCGTATAATTTATATTAATGTTTTAAGACATGTTTAATCCTCTTAGCATTTAACTTTTCATTTTAGAAATTTTTAGGATATTATTTTTTAAGAAATTTGTGTAATTTGAGATAAAATAGAGCAAGTCGGCAGGCTTTTAAATTCATGTTCAAAGATTTTAGTAATCTCTTAGAGCAATAAAATTGTTATTTAGTAACTTGGTTGAGTACTTAGTGTTGAGTCTACTACAATTTTAATTTTGCGATGATTTTTATAATTATAGAATAAATTTTTGGTTGAGATTTAAGGTAAATTTATCATTTTGAAATAAAATTGTTGGTTAAGATTTGATCATTTGAGATTATTATAATACTCAGATGATTTACTTCCATATAGATTATAGATGGGTCAGTCATTCAATTTTCAAGTGTCTGCTCTTTAGTATTATAATTTATAATTATGAGAGTATACTAATTATTTTTATCTTTCATAATCAAATCATTTTTTAATGTGCAATTGTCCATTGTCAAAGAAAAAAGTAAGATGCAAGAAATTGATGTATGCTTTTAAGATACATATAGACGATTTTTTCAAGTTTCTTTTAACTTGTTAACATGTTCACATTCAAATTATTTCATCTACATTAGTAAAAAATTTATTTTTTCAAGTTATTTTCATAACTCATAACATGTTTTAATAAAATTTCCAATACATTAGTTTTTTTTAAAAGTATTTTTATATGGTCAATCTTATAACTAAGTAATGATGTGTGGAAAACCTGAACTCATTATAATTCTCAACGAGTCTAATTGATTTATTGATCTATTATATATCAACAGTGTATATGGAGATAATCTCTTTATTCCATAGTTCAAACCAATATAGTTCCACAGATCTAATTTGCCTTGACCATATCAATCTTTAATGGATTAAGTTTATGAGAAATTAAGTGTTATAAATGAAAGTGACTTGGAAGATAATCTTAAAAGAGAAAGCATTACATGTCATTTGGTGTAATGAATTTGAATAATAAGGATGATAAGACTCCTCTCAGCGATAATGATTTTGTACCAAATGAAAATTGAAGCCAAAGCAATTTGAGCGTATATGCTATTGAATAAAGTTCTAGATTTTCCATTTTTCTCTTTTCTTTTGAATTTCACTTGTATTTAATGGATACTTTAAATTCTATGTATGCAATATAAATATAAAACTTTTAGTTGAGAGTGTTTTTATTTCAGGTTCTACTTCTCCTTTGTTTTGTTCCTTGGCACGAATTCTTGTTGTAATACTTACGAACCTATATTATTCTCACTGTAGGATATTTTGATATAATTATTCTTTACTATATGATGTAAATTGTAACATTTTAAATATTTTGTATTATTCTTTGTTTTATGTTTGTATGATAATTAAATGATCTTTTTTGTATTAATTTTGGTTATTATTTATATGTGAAATATGTAAAAACTAGTGTTAACAAAAATAAAATGTTATTTAATATCTATGTTATTATGATTTTTGAAGACATGACTGATGTCAAATTTAAAATTATATAGCAAAATATATTCAGAGACTATCTTGTAATTTTATAAATTTTAAGGATCATTTTGTAATTTTTAAAAATTATCTAAAGCAACACTCAGTATTAATCAATACTTGTTTTTTACCATACCAGAACCAAATTTAATACAACATTCGTAACATCGGTGAAAAGTGGATTAAAGCTATTTTTTCGATCTTTATATCCTGGAGGAATTAGAAAAAATAGTAAGATTTTCTGAAGCTACTGATACAAAGTTAAGACCGAAGCTTTAACACTAGATAAAATATGATTTTTTTCCTAACCTAAGCAATTTTTTTGGGTAACTTATAATGGTAGTAGGTCCAATTCATACGTATTGATGCCTAATGAATATCAATTTGTACCAATGATTTATATTTAAGGGTTTAAATAGAAGACATAACAATTAAATAAATTTGCGTCACTCTAAATAAGTCCTTTGTGGACAATGTATAGCTGGAATTATAAAATGACCCACATTGGAATATCTAAATATTTATATTTAAATGTCCCTTTTTATTTTTTAATATAATGTTAAAGTTATCATAGAAGTAATTAAACTTGTTTCTGGTGGGGACTTTTGTAGAAAATCAAGAGAGGGACGTCTAAGTAATTAAGTAGTTCAAGGTTGTTATATTCAAAATTGAAAATTAAGGGCAAAATATAGCCCTTTTCATTTATTATTTAAAAAATTTAATATATATTTTATTTGAGTTCATTTTGTAAGCAAAAAGTACATGAAGTGTTTAGTGGTAGTGAAGTGAGCATAAAGTTTTTAGAGTTGAATTAACTTTCCTTTCTTGTTTTACTCTTTACATCATATTTTCTGTTAATGATACCAAATAATTACATTAGGTATCATTTTGGTAAGTGAATACAGTTTGTTAGTTGTGACTGTTATTTATTTTGTGTGCTTTGGGAATATAAGGAAGAGGACAATGTATGTGCTTTTGTTCAGATAATTTAAGGCATGCGAATGAAGTATAGAAAAAGTTTGGATTTGTTTGGTTAATCTTTACCAAGATATTAGCTATGTTTGTTATGTCATTGCCTATATATTTAGGCCTTCAACGTTAATGCAAATGGTACCTATCAATAAATTACCTCTTGCATTATCTCTTTTCTACTCTATTTTTTTTGTTAATTTCTGGTTCTAAAGCCTAACATGATATCAGAGCTTCTTATGATCTTAAAGGGTCTATGAGTGTTCAAGGGACAGTAGCAGTATGGCGTCCAATAATACCTCAGCTCTTTCACCTCTAATTTTTACTAGTGATAATTTTTTAGTTTGGGTAATCAAAATAAAACCTCAGTTGAGAGATATTAACTTATGGCTATGGGTTGAAGGTGAAAAGCAAATACCATCTCTAGGAAATAACCCAACACTCAATCAAATTAGGTTCATGAAAATGAAGAAGTCAAAGCTCCAAGAGCCTTATCTCAAATTCATACTGTAGTCTCTGAATCAAATTTCCTAATAATTATGGGTTTTGGAATAGCCAAGGAAGCTTGGGAGACATTGAAATAACTCTATCATGGCAATGATAGAACAATGCAGATGTAAGAGTTAAATCTCAAAAGAGATTTTGAAACTCTAAGGATGGAAGAAAAGGAGACTCTATAAGAGTTTTCTGGCAAGCAAATGATGGTGGTAAATAAAATTAGATTGATGGCAGAAGAGCTACTTGATAGCAAGATCGTAGAGAAAGTGCCTGTAAGGTGGCTCGAAATATTTGAGGAAAAATTTTATTTTACTTATCACTCATCTTGATCTTGATCCTACTTCCACTATTGCCTTATACCTTAACACATTGGATTCAATATGTCCTCAACATGTTTGAACTTGCCTCCTATCACAGAAATTTTGGCATTGGCTTCCTTCCAACCGAATGCATCCTAATTTTTTAGCTCTTTCGAGTGGTCACAAGCTTTTGCCAAGCTTAATTCTCTTATCACATTAATGAGTTATCCTGATTCTATCACTCATCTTCATAACCAATCTCAGTCGTCAATGTTAAAGGATCAACTTGACCCTGTCAACTTGGAAAACGCAGGATTTCGAGAGCATTATTTCCGTTCGGATGCTGCAATACATAATTTAGGCATTTGAATGGGTAGATGATATCCATGCCTTAATGAATTTCCTGTTAAGACAGTCTAGTGCTTCAATAAGGGATGATGTAATTACCGAACTAACTATAGGTACTTCCATGGCCAAGTCTCTAAGAGCTTCGGCCTAATGCATTCAATGATAACCAAGTTTAATAGATAAGTTAGAGCTAGAAATTAGAGAGCTCTTAAAGTCAAGAAATGGAACCCTGTTTCAATTGCTTCCCTTGCAATGACGTACTATGAGAAATATGGAAAAGTTCTTCGAGCAAATGGGTACCTATAGAGAGTTAGAGTCATGGCAGGGTTGGTTATTTCAAAACAGAAAGTTGCTCATATTCACAATCAACAATATCTGTCAAAAGTATTTGTATGCTAAATTTGATTTTGCATACCTCATAGACAAAATTATGTGGTTTTGGCTTAAAACACCAATAATTAGGGAGATAGATAGAAATGATCCTTGTCCAATTATTAGTAGATCTCATAATGATCCTTGTCTAATTGTTAGTAGATCTCACCAGATATATTCACACAAGATGATGTCTCTAAGTACTTCTGATAACTGTTTTTACTTCAAAAACTTCTCTATTTATTCCTATTGGATATTTTTAAATTTATGTCATTACAGTTTATTGTTATAGTTAGTATCATGTTTAGGTCACCCAATCCAATAGATACAGTTGTTTGTTTCAGTGAAAAGAGGAAATGAAAGCTCGGGGATATTGAGGAGGCAATTTTTTTTAAAGTTAAAGAATTGTATTAAGTCAATAGATTCTTACAAGGATGAGTAAAAACAATCTAAACAACTCAACGGTAGTGTTTAGCCAAGAGTTTGACATAAAATACAAATGACGACTTTTTAGCATAAAAATGTCTTTGGATAATGAAAATCCACAAGCAAAACATACTTTATGACAGAAATGGGATAAGCACACAATGCGTTTTACCCTATTCACCCTATCGTACCAAATTAGGGTTGGGTGGTTGGTGTCCTCTAGGTCTGATTGTCGATCTACATCAGAAGAGCATCTCGTGATCACCTTTTGAGCATCATCCACATCTTGGATCAGAGCTATGTTCAAAGTTCATAGTCAACAGGCACATCTAGAGGGGGAGGGAATCATCTTTCTAGGTATTTTCTTTCAACTTTACAATCCACTTTTAATTAAAAGTAACCTTTTTATGTAAGTTAGTTAACTGATTCTCCATGAAGATGCTAGACTAGGGTTAACTCTTTTTGACATGGTAAAATATAGTAGATGCTTTCTGATTCCACCTATATATGAATAGAGCACGTCCTTTCTGGACCGTGCTTTGTTTTAAAATCATCTGTAGTTCCTATCTCGCCATATCTCCTTGATGGAGGAGGTGAAGGATATAATATGAATCTGTTCATTGTACCTGGAACTATGATTCAACTTCAGGAGCCATTCGAGCGCTTTTGTCAAAGTTGAGCCTGGATTAGAAATTAGACATAACTCCTAAATCTTCTCCTATATAAACTGGGAAAAGGGAAAGTGAAAGAGTAGGTGATTCCTAGATTCTTCCTCTATCTCACATAGTAAACAGATAGGATCGGTAGCAATAAAGTGCATTATGTCTATTGTGCTTAACTTATTAAGCACAGTAAGCCATAGAAGAATAGAGTAACTAGGTCTGAGTGACTTATGCCAGATGATAAGAGGCCATATTTGCCTTGGGTTGTTCTAATTCTGACACTTTCTGAATCTAGCAATGTTGAAGGTGTTTGGAGGCAGATTGAGAAAATGGAATATGTCCTCCTTGTCTAGGTTTGGTTGGTAGTTAGGAGTGAGATATTGCAATTCTGATGGAATGTTCCACTGACACCTTAGTAAGATGGAGTTAGCTTTAGTGTTGATAGGAAATTCATTCCATATCTGAAGATTTTGGGGATATCTAATTATAGGGCCTTTACCTATCCAATTATAGAACCATAAATAGGCCTTATCATTATTTCCCACCCTACAATACACCAAAGGTTCTAAGATAGGTCTTAACTTCAACAGTTAGATCAAGGGCTAAGAGAAGTAAGGTTTTATCGGTATAGACCAAAGGCTAGATCCTTTCAGGATATAACTATGAAACCACCGGATCCATAGAGACTTCTTTTCCAGTATAATATTCCACAGATTCTTGATCAATGTTGATTTATTAAAAGAGGCAAAAGGAATCAATCCTAATCCCCCTTCTTCTTTTCTTTTGCAAACTTCTAAATATTTAACCTTAGCAAAGTGACTGTCTAAGTTTAAGTTTCCCCATAGAAATCTTCTAAAAAGCTTTTCAATGGTTTTGATGACAACTTTAGCTAATAATATGCTTATTTGCATTTTTTTATCAAGGGAAAGCATTCAGTAAATTGGATTCTTTTTGTGGTAACAGGTAGTCCCAGATAAGTCAAAGGAGCTTGCTTTCTTCTCGTCCCTATGATTCCAAAGATATTGGTTTCCATCATAGTAACACTAGTAGCTAGGATGTAATGAATTTTTGTAAGATTAATCTCCAAACCTGAAAGGTCTTTGAAAATAGACAGTGTCGACATGAGTAATTCAATAGACTTCCCATGGGCCTTGGAAAAAAGCAACAAATCATTCACAAAATATAGATTGATTAACCCTACCCTTTTGCATTTACTATGAATTTTGTATTCCTTGATTTTACCTACCTTCTGTTGGATCAACTAGTTTAGGACTTCCATGCATATGATAAAGAGATAAGGGGAGATAAGAAATCCTTTCCTCAAACCTCTTGCACTCGTAAAGATATCAGTAGGTATACCATTAACGAGAATAGAGTACGTAGGAGCGGTGATACAAACTTCAACCCATCTAACAAACTCACTAGGGAAACCCAAAAGCCGCGAGGTCTGAAGGATAAAATCCCATTCCATATGATTAAAAGCTTTCTTGAAATCAACTTTAATGATACAATTAGGAGGTTGTTCTTCCTTTGATATCCTTTTATCAGCTCTTGGACTGTAGAAATATTATCCTCAATTCTTCTACCATATAGAAAAGCACTTTGATTATTAGAGATCAAAGAATCCAAGACTAATTTCAGCTTGTTTGCTAATATCTTTGAAATAACCATATAAAGGAAGTTGGTGAATGCAATGGGCCTATAGTCATCCAATGAAGAAGAACAAATGGACTTAAGGATCAAACAAATATGAGTTTTATTGGTCTCCTTTGGTAGAACCCCACTAGAAAAGAATTCTAGAATAACTCTTTTAATCATAAGACCAGTTTACTAACATGTTTTGTGAAAGAAATATCCATTAAACCCATCGAGTCCAGGAGATTTATTAGGATGCATTTGAAACAGAACCTCTTCTATTTCCTTCTCTTCCACTGGTTTAATGAGGGTTGTTGCTTGTCGTTGGGATAACATGTTATGAATAAAGGAGCAAAAAGGGACAAAATTTACTGTTGTTCGAGAAGAGCCATAAAAACTCTTTAAAAATCTCTCTGCTTCCTTTTGAAGGTCCTTTTGCTGGGAAATTTCCTCTCCATTTTGCAATTTAAGGGAGTGGATTTTATTTGCATTTCTTCTGGTTAAAATAGAGTTGAAGAAAAACTTTAAACACTTTTCACCATCTTTTAGCTGATTGACTTTAGCCCTTTTGATAAGTAAGACATTAGTAAAGACCTCTCGGTACTTAGTAAGATAGAGTTTGTAGGATCCAACTCAAGCTCATTTTGTATTGCCTGTAGATCTTCCTTAGCTTTTATAACTACTTGCTATGTTAAAGAGGATCTTCTACTCATTAGAGATTTCATCTCCCTTTTGATTGCTTTAAGCTTCTGATTACAAATAAATTGTTCTGTTCCCTCCACCACAACCTCTAAACTCTTCTTAAGAGCATCAATGAACCCATTATCATCAATTAGTAGTTTGTTAAACCTGAAAGGACCTCTTCTAACATGGTGTTAGAGGAGATTCTTTATAAGTATAGGCGTGTGGTTTGAAAATAAAGGGTCAAGAAAAAGTAGTTACACTATTGGGAAACTATGTAATCCAATCCTTATTCACCAATATCTGATCCAGTTTTTCCTCAAAGCTCATTAATTAGACTGTTTGTTACTCCAGGTGTAGAAGTGACCCTGTGCCTTTAAGTGAAATACTTCAATTTTATCCACACAGTCACTAAAGTCAGCTAAGAAGTTTCTCATACTATTATTCCCAAAGGTTTCAATTCTATATAAAGTTAAATTGAAGTCTCCACATAAAAGCCAAGTTCTGTTTACAAGCTTTTGGAAGTCTATTAAACTATCCCATAAAAGTTTGGAAATTATGGTTAGCACCATAGATAAAAGAGGAAAAGATGTCAACATTTATCTGAAGGAGTTTAAATTTCAGATGAATAGTTTGCATTTCCGTGACAAGAACATGGACATCTATAAAAGTAGGATCATATCCCATAATAATTCTTCCATACCTATGAGTTTGGAGATTGGAGATGAATTTCCATCTAGAACTCAACTTATTCAATAGACCAAAATTCTCAAATTTGATTTTAGTTTCAAAAAGAACAAAAATCCATGGTTTAGTGTTGTAGACAAAATCCCTTAAAGCTGAAAGCTTTTTGGGGTAGTTTATCCCCCTCTCATTCCATGCTATTATTTTCATAAATCAAAAGGTTTTGTTTTTGGAGCCATTCCCTTTGCTCCTGTTGGATTTTCTTCTAATGACTGTCAAAAATTCCCCAATGAAGGGATCATCATCCTTATTATTCACTAAGGTAGGATAACTATTTTCCATCTGAACCAAACCATTAGAGTTGTTATTAGGGTTATAGATAGTTCATTGGCACTGATCTCCTCACCCATACCAGTAGTTTTTGCTTCAACAGTCACCTCTAAAGCTTTTCCCCCAACAATATCTTTAACAATATTTTTCTTTTCTACCTTCAACTACATTCGACACTTCTTGCCCATCACTTGCTGTAACATTTTCCTCAGGCCATTCATTAATGTTGTTGCTTGGAATAGATTTGTCAATCAGTTCATTCTCTAAGCTAGATCCCTTCCCCCATTAGCTCCTCATAATCCATCTTTTGAAAGTTTTTACTTGTAAAGATCCAGCTTTTACCTTGAGAAGCAAGTGAGCACTTCCATTGGTATTGGACAGACACATTATCCTCATATAGAGATCCATCAAATCTCAATCTCATAATAGGAATACTTTCCGGTAAACTAATGGAAAGATCCATGTTATGCATATTCTAGCATATCCCAACCTCTTCTTATTTATTGCATTATCATTCAAACATAGAGGTTTACCTAGGAAACTAGCTATTATACTCAATCCTTTTATGGTCCAATATTTAAAAGGAACATTATAGAGATTTACCCACATTGGAACCAACACCTTTTCCTTACAATCAATCTAAAAACTAGGTTGTTAAGGATGTAAGAAAAGTGGGAAATTTGTCACATGCCACGATCTTTCTTCTACAACCTTTGATGTTGAGCTTTGGAAGAAAAGAAGAACATTATATATTTGTCTTTAGCTATTAGTGCCTGAACAAAACCTTTGTTTTTTTGTACTGATTGAGCCCATTTTGAATCACAAGAAATGTAGATCTTTTGTCCCAGAAAAACCCTGCAAGAGGTTCTCCCAAGACTTAACACATTAGGGGAGACAATGACACGACCATCTTCAATCTTGAGACGGCAAAAATGTAGAGAGAGATATGTGGAGGAGCGCCCTAACACTTGCTTCCACGTTTTCCTCATAGACAATGTAGTTGAAGAAGGAGGTAAGGCCTGGGTTATGGCAGAAGAGAGCTGAGAGAATGATGCAGCTGAAGATTGTGGCGCAAAGGAGGATTGAAATGGTTGGTGTAAAGGAGGAAGAGGATCATATGCTGGAACATAGGTAGAGGGAGAGGGTAGAGGAGGAAAATCCTCTCCAGGGTTGTTTTGTTTTGTAGTGACTTGAGGGATCTGCCTAGTCTGCATGGTGAACAACCCTTGTCAGGTGGCTAAGAAGGAAAATGGCTGAAACTAAGAGAGGAAAAGAAAAGGGCAGGAGAGAAAAAGGAAGGATAACAGATCTTAACACCCTTGCCACAAGACAAGAGAATATTCAGATCCGAAGGAAAACTTGGGAGGGGGACGAAGGAGGGAGGGGCAGGAGAGTTTATGTGAATGAAGAGAAGGAGCAATGAAGTATGGTGATAGGAGAAGAATAGCATAAGCTTAAAGAGTAGTTAAGAATGAAGAAGATTTGCGGGAGAGAAGTATAAAGGTTAGAGAGATGACGGAGAAGAACTCTCTAACCCATGGTTTTCTCTAACATGTTTCCTGTTGAAGAGCAGGAGGATCACGCTTTTGAACTTGAGAGAAGGCATCTGACACAGCTGAAAATGGAAATTTCATCCTACTTTGACTATGCTATGGACGGCTTAAAATTCACAGAAGGTGTTTTATTTCTAAAAAAAAATCTCCGACTTTGATTAGTTGCAGTTCTTGTTAATTCGATTGTTTATATCATTTGCAGAACACCTTGGTTGTCTACCAGATACCCTGAACAGTGGTTCAGGGAGTGACTAAAAAGCAAAAAAACACTCATCAAAGACAGGCATAGCTGATCAGATTGTTACTGGATGGATTAGTGTTTGTTTACTTCCTGATTCCTGCTCTTCCACAAAATGCAGCAGTCGAGGAATTGAGCTACCAGAGGGCCCAATTGCATCTACAATAACTGGCAGCATTTCTACAGCCATGGAGGTTTAGGGTGGTACAGCAACAGACATCACCTCACCTATAGAGTTGCCAATCCCTTGAAAGCTTTATCTCAAATTCTGAATACACAAGCAAATATCACAGGAACATATGGCAATTTGATCCTCTAGTGGAACATAAACATGCATGCAGTTGGTGCATTCTCCCGTCGAGAAAATGACAATCATGTAAATATCGCATTCCTTCTTACTTACGGTTGCTTCTCTTTCATTCATTTTTTCCTTAATATCAATGAAGTCTTACGAGTTGGAAGTTTTAACCATACAAAAATCTATCTGCTAATTTGTTTTGACTTAATATCAGTGAGGTGAATAGACTACCATCTCGGCTCATGATTTCATTGCCCGGTTATGGAATTTTAAAAGCTGCTGTTATAATCAGTCAATAAATTGCTCGCCATATAGCTTAAGATACTTTGGTAGTGAAGTTACCACCTTCTATAACTAACAATAAATGTTCCTCATAAGGCAATTAAAAACAAAAGCAATCCCCTTTCCTGAGAAGGAAGATACTGAAATTTCTGACCAACCCTTCGTCAAAGGGCTTGCTGGATTCAAGGGAAGCTTTAGGCCTGTAAATTGTTAGAGAACTAAAGTAGTGGAGAAATGTAAAGCCAAAATTTTAACTGGCATAACTGATAATGGAATATTATTTATGACAAAGCCCCACCAGAAAAAGGCAAGTTAGGCAATATAGCCGTTCCTCACTAGTGGCATCCAGATAAAATAAAAGGGACGGCAATATATTATACAGATTTCATGAAAGAGGAACATGTCTTTGATTAAAATACTCACTAAAACCACAACAAAAAGTAAAGAGACCAACATGAATATGAAAAGGGCAACAACTTGCAAGCAGTTTGTGAAAGAAAATATGCATTATTTCAATTTTGTCCACCTGAATCTCTTTCTGGTGGGTCTAAACAAATCCTGAATAGAGACCACCAGTTATTGGGTCCCTCTTCATGATATCTCCTGAACTAAACCATAAGCCACAACTTATGCCCCCAATTTCAGGGAGTCAATCTCCTTAGCAGTAGCAACTGGGAGAGACCTGACAAACAAATTCTACTATCTGCAAGATAAAAACTTCCAAAATCTTGACAGTGTTAAAGAAGGCACAGATACCACCAACCTTTAGCAGTTGGTGTATCAAGAGACAAACTGATAACCATAAACCTCTAGTTGCCAAGAAAATGAAGCGAAACAAGTCTTCCCATCTACTCAAATTGAAAGTCCATTTTTCTGGTAACATTGACCTCTTTTCTGACATCCAACAAGAGGAAATTTAACTCCAAATATAATAAAGCTACAAGAAACTAGTAAAGTAATAGCTTCAGCGCTTACAACTCAGAAAGAAAAAGGACACCTTTGTTTCAGTTGCAGTGGCAATATATCATAAGATCATATATTCCAGATTGAGGAACGTCACATCTTTGACTAAGTTAATTAGACAAATAGAAAGTAATTTCAAATAAATAAATACCAGAATTTGCAGCACTACAAAAGTCCGTTTGGTGATGAGAGTAGATGGGCATTTTCATCTTATCTTTCTATAAGCTAAATATAAGATAATAATCCTAGTCATGTTTGAAGAAAAAGACATCAATGGCCAGTACAAGAATGCCATTAAAATAAAATATCCAGTTCCTGCGTTATGGAAATATAGCAGCACAAGCAGCAAGTAAATATTTATGGAAACTTCACTTTATGCAACCTATTCCTAGAACCTATCAAGCGGGTGTCACATGCCATTCATTCAGGTAATGTCCAAGGAGGGTTACCAAAAGTTCCCAAAGGACAAAGCTTCAGCTTCGGATTGAGGACACACAACTCTTATCTGTAGTGGCTGGTGAATTTAAAGAGGTTTCAGGACTGACAAAATTCCAGACAAACTACAGCTAAAAAAAGCTGTAATCTACTAAGTGTTTGCCAGGCACGTATGGAACAGCAATGCGTATGCGAAATGCCTCTTTCTATTTTTATAACTTTTCCTGAATATACCTGTGACATTTTAAATATTTCTTTTGGTATTTTATAGATCACTCATCACAAGAAATATAGGTCAAACGAATCTCATGTCTTCATGAAAAACGGTGCACCGGAATAAAACCATTATGTTTCCTTTACAAGTTTGAGGAGAGACATATTTGGAATTGTAGCAATGAATGTGCAATTTAAGAACTGTTAAGTATATTGCAGTAGGAAGAACTTGCAGCAGTTAGTACACCTCGAACTTTTGCATTGTCCTTGTATTGATCTTTGGTTGGAATACACCAGCAATGGTTTGGTAATAATTAGACAACACAGTATAGAACTCAATAGTATCTAACTATAGACATAATGTTTATCTACGTCCTGATACAACTAATAAGGACAACATATCAAGGCAAGCACCTTAGGGGCACTATTTTCTCCCATATTTTGCTGTATAGCATGTCCCACAGCATAATTATGAAAAAATGATAAGTGAAAAATTAAAGACCACAGGGCAGCCAAATTATAAATTACTGACCCTGAATCTCACTTTCCTTCCCTTCACAATTTGTCAGTGGTTGAAATATGCCCTCATCTGTTTTGCTTTTAAAGCCACATATCACCGCTAAAATGGTCATGTAAGGTCAGCATACTGGAGCATCAGCTGCACAAAAATAATTGAATTAATGACAAATGATCATGAAAACTAATAAATTCCAAACACAGAAATCAGCATAACACCAAATTCAAAATGGGTAGCAAAACAAGACAATTTGCTTACCAGATGTTCAAAGTAATTTGCATGTCAGAGCTTCAACTCAAACTTGCCTGATAAAGTTTTCAAAATCAGCCATATGGTTGGGTAAGTTAATGCAGAGATATTGAAACTCTATACTGACTGCGGCTGAAGATAATCATGGTCTTTCATATTTATTTGCAAACTCTTTCAGTAACAGTTGCTGCCGAAATGCTAAATACTTATCGACACTCGTTCCAGCCCAGTTCTGACAAAAACATTCATCAGTTGGAACTAGTGAACTCAGAGGAAAAGGCCCCTTTGGAGCTTTTTTCAGGAAAACCAAGAATTTATGTCGAGGGCGAATTCTCTGTTTCAAAGACAAGCTCAAGTACATAGGGTATTTGGTCAAGGACTGCACTTCATTTTGAAGCTCATTGATCAAGTACATATATTTTGGTTTTAGATTGTCCTCCAGTGACAGAGAGAATACCTGAATAACATAGAAAATAACATGATTCAACAGAAAGGGGGAAAAAATGATATAACAAAATAAGGAAAAGGAAAGTATAGTCCAATCTCTCATGGTAACATGTCGGAAACATTGCATTGGCTTGATCCTTTTAGTAACTACGGGAGGACTTATCAAAAGAGTATATAATTGTACAAGCTTGCTAAATCAAAAAATAAAAATATTGGGGAAATAAACTACTTTCGGAACTCACAGGAAGAGGAATTTCAGTATGAGTATCAATAAAGCACATTTGTAGCAAGTAAATTTAACCTGGGCAAGGCTAGTCAAGACTTTCAAGATGTCTGAATTGCACATCCCAATATTCCGCAGGAAATTGATCCTAGGCAATAACCCATTGTCAATGCTGTAATGTAGAAGTTGGGGATGTTTCATTACCATCTTTACTACACTATCCCTGGACGCTCCCAGCTCTTTTGAAAGAAAAATATAGCGAACATTCCATGCTATGTCTATTCGTTGAACCAGGATCTGGGGACTCAATTGCACAACTTTTCCTACGCTCTTTTCATCAATGCCAACCTCTTCCACCAAATATCTGACAGTGGGTTTCAATGAATTTTCAACGCTGTACGAAAATAAGGAAGGAGCAGTAGCAATTATCTGTCCAATTTTGGAGGATGGAATGCCTAAACCTGTCAAAAATGCCACATGGGACTTCAAATTGTTCTCGACTGTATATTCCAGAATTTGTGGCTGCCTCAGAAGAATTTTTCTGATATCTTTGTGCCTGACACCAATACTCAGTAGATACTCCAACCTTTCCCGAGCAGAATATACATTTATTTGGAGGGCTGGCACGTGCCTCTGGTACATATGTTTAAAATCTGTTTCCTTAAGCCCAAATGTGCTTAAATAATCAAGAAGAGGGATCCATCTGTTATCTAGATCAATTTGTTCATATAAACCTTCATATTTACTAGTAGGTTTCCTTGCAACAAGCTGCGTGAAAAAAACTTTATGAGCACTTTTTGGCAGCAATGGAACAACTTAAACAATGAATATCAGCTCATAATGCACCTTTCTTTTGTCTTCAATATCCAAAGAATCAGCCTCTTTCTTTTTGTTTTTTACACGGTAAGAATTTCCATGCTTTTCTTGGGTGCTCCTGCCAGTATTTGTACTCATATGCCCATGGCTGCCTGAAACAACAATTTCTTGCATAAGACATTCTCCCAGTTGTCATCAAAGCTTGTCAAAACTTCAGAGCATACCCTCTTTTGCATTTAATTTTCTTTTAGACTCAAATGTCTTGCCATCAACTTCAAATTCTACTGGTTCTGCAAATCCGTCCTGAGGACGTATCACAATGCTTAAATGCAGTTTAAACAGAGAACAAAAATGGAAGTAAATAACATTAAGCCAGAAAGATGTAGGAACATGATAAATGCATAGCTAATAACAACTAAAACAATCACCCACCAACTTGAAAAGTAGTGAAATTGAGAAACAAAAGGTTTTCTTTTAAAAAAGAGCAATCCAGAAAAAAATTAATACTAAGATTATCCAAAAAGTTGCAGAAACATAAAGTAGTATCCATGTACGCTAACACACATGCTAATAGATCAATGCACAATCCGAGAACATCCTTGCCAACGAGTTAGCAATGTATTAGCTATAGAAAAAGCTACAGTAAAAAAATCTAATCTATCAAGACCCAACCCGACAATCTTGAGAAAGTTCTCAGATATAACATAACACAAGAAATTTATAGTATCCTACCTATTTACTTACAAGCTCGTACAAGCCAACTTTGCCAACATTAAATACGCTATAAGAGAAGCTAAAGACAATTTCTCATCCATCGAACCGGAAATTCAAAGAAGAAAAAGAAAAAACAATAAGTATTTTGTTCGTCGTAATAATATATAGCCCCTTTTCTATGTTATACCACACATAGAAGTCATAATTCTTGTAAGCGACTCCCAGTTTCAGTAGGCAGCCACTAAACGCTCTTGGGAAGCTTACTGGATACTGTTACGTCTATCAGTACTTAAAAACAAAATTCAGAAACCCTTGTGGAAGAGAAGATAAATTCAACCCTTTACTGAAAAAGAAATGGATATGAGTTCATGGAGAGATTATAATGAAATTAAACAAAAAAGGTGTTCTATTTTAGAGCAAAGAATCCTTGAACTCACGTTCAACAGCCAATCATCCTCTAGCAAGCCATCATATTGCTCCTCTTCGTCTTCTTCGTCCTCCTCTTCCTCATTTTCATAGGGATCGCCGTAACGTGACTTACGGTTTGGCTTCAAAATATAAGCATTGGAGTGACTGGATAAGACCACAACTCTACTCTTTTCTCCTCCTCTCCCTATCCTATTATCACTACCCACTAATCCAGTTCGTGGTTGAAATAGAATTGGGGAATGAAAGTGAAGAATAGTGTTCAATGAGTAGAGAGAGGATGAAGCTGCCATGTCCAGGGAAGAAGGGAAATACTTGAGAGAGATGATAAGGTAGAGTGAGAAAAACAGGGATGTAGAATGTTCCCATAAGCCCTAAACCACTAGATTTATACTGTCAACATAAATATCATACGAATGACTCTTTCTCCTTAATGAATGAAGGTGACAAGTTTTAGTTTTCCCCCTTTGTTGAAGAGAAGTTGAATGGACAAAGAGCAAAGAACTTTACTGCTAACAATCGTAATTTGTATTAACTAGAGGAACCAAGAAATTTGTTGCTTTATTCTATGTCGAAATTTAAAATGATATAACGAAACTTGTGTGGAAGGCATCGAACCAGCCATCCCAAACAAACTAGATGTGGCTCGTGAACGTTGGAAGATCTTCTTCACCTTCTACTCAGATTTTCAACAAAATTTCAAGTGTTATCCATCAAGGGGTCATGATTTCACCAGAAAAAGGAATAGCAGCCATTAGTGATGTTTCTGATGCAGCTTATCCCAATCAAGTTGTAGGAGTAAGAATTTATCATCACGTGTTCTGCAACTTGAGCTTCTTATTATACCATCCACGCTTGGTTCTTTTCAAGTGCATTTGCTATCGAATGCTCCTCGACTAATTGACCACTCGTATCTATTTTGCTTTACACTTAAATGGTCCTTTGATTGCTTGATAAACCATTTCTGAGTTCCATGTCGTGGGCAACAGCCCAAGTCACGCAACGTTTTGTTCTTGTTATTATTATTTTCTCTACCAACAGTTGTTTCAATATAAATACTACATGAAAGATATATAATATAAAGAAAAATAAACATAAACTATATAATTATATATGATACGGTGTTAAACTCAAAATCAATTTCTCGAAAAATATACATTGAACATATGAAGTCACTAAAATTAGGTAAATATTGAAATATAATTAATAAACATTTTTAGATCTACATTAATTCATTATGTTCTCATGTCCAATGACAATATGTGCTGATATTATTTATTATGTTATAACAATTGATTCTAAAGTGTACTTTATTTGTATGAAGTATTTTGTATATGAATCAAAAGGTATATCAGACAGATAAGCAATTGACCCTTTTTTATGAAAAATACCTCTAATATTTATAATAGCGTGAAACATTTTGTTATTGTTATTATTATTGTTAATGTTTGCTTTCACGTCAAAAAGCTATAATAACATTCCAACCAAGTCTCTTAATAAAAACATGACCTTGTTGAATAACCGGAGGATATTTATTACCAATGTTTACCTTCGCGTCAAAAGGCTAGGTTCATGCCAATAAAATTAACAAAAATAATGTGTTGTATAATAAATCTTACTAGTCTTGTGAATAGCATGATTTCTTATGAAAAGTCGCTTAAGGATAGTTACAAATTTAATTGACCGAAAAATTATTAATGTGTGTGTGTAAGTGATAAGAGTAAACGAGTTTGACAATAAAGTCTTTATTAGTATGTATATTTAGTCCGAAGTACTTGGATACAAATTTCACAAGTTTATAAGTGAGAACAACTTGAAGGATTATGTTTGTAATTAAATTTGTTCCGTGAAGTTTAATGTCATTGTCCCATTATTTCATATGTGTATGTGTTGTGTTTTGGTGTGTTTTGTTTTGCTTGTTTTGTCTTTGCTTGAGGACAAGCAAAATTTTAAGTGTGAGGATGTTGATAGGGGTAGATTGCATAATGTTTTAGTAGATAGTTTAGTATGTTTTAAGTTGTTAAATTAAACGATTAGCGCATGTTTAGGTTAAGATTATGTTATTTAGTTAGATATTTGTGTTTTGAGTGTTTTATGGGTTAGAACATGTTATAGATCTTAAATTTTGTAAGTGTCTGAGATCAAATATCGGAGAACGGAGAAGACTTCGAGGAAGCTCAGCAGAAGATCCAAGCCTACGATCGTGGCATATATGTATGTGTTGTGTTTTGGTGTATTTTGTTTTGCTTATAGGCTACAATCATGGATTACACAACAGCAGACATAGATTAGCTTCGAAAACTCAACTTTGTGAGGTTATTTTGGACTTTTTGGGTCTGAGTAAAACCTAGATTTAACCCTAAATAGAAAAAACTACAGAGAGGGAAAAAAACCCTAATTTTTGGTGAGCCTCCATTTGCCCTTTTGAAAGAGAACACAAGGAAGAGAGAAGAAGGAGAGAGGGGAGAAGGGCATCTGCAGCTACTGTCCAGCCACTCCAACCCAGCCATTTCAGGTTCTTTCCTAGTTTCTCTTGTTTATTTACTTCATCTTGATGTATGACTTAGGTTTGAGAATGTTGAACATATTGTTAATAATATTCTAAATTCCTTTAGGGATTTGTTCTTAAATCAATGTTAATGTGATTTCTTTTGATATTAATACATTGGGAATTGTGATTATTTGTTGTATTTGCATACTTCGGTAACAAATCAAGAGAGTAAACTGAAAGCAAAATGATTAGATTGGGTAATGAGAGTTAAACAATCTGATAGATCACGCAAATAATGAAATCGGTAATTTAGATGCAACTACTAGAGGACCATTCATGAGGAAAACAGTTGAAGCAACATATGATCTATTAGAAGAGATGGCGTATAATAGTTGTCTTTAGACATCAGAACAAAGTAGATAGTAGTCAATCTTTTGAGGTCCCAAAAGGAATGATTACTGCAGATTCAATGACAACATTGTAGGTTAAGATTGATAACTTAACTAAGTAATTGAATAGCCTGAAAGCCGCCTCTTCCTATCCATTTAAAGCAATTCAGTATGGGTTCACGTTATGTGTACAAGAGAGCCATATCACAGCTAATTACTTCCTAATAGAAAACAACAACATGTGGCAATTCAACTTCAGAGAAGCACAAGTTGTTCGGGGAAGTCATTATTCTTATTTAAACAAGTACAATCCACGGTGGCAGAGCCATTTAAATTTCTGTTGGTCTCACAATATAAGTACTCAATTAGGAAATTAAGACCTATTAGAATTTCAGAAAGATGAGTCTAGTTCATGGGGTTCTAAATTAAACAAGATCATCGAAAGCTTATGAACATGGATGAAGCTCGTAAGAGGCTAGAAAGGAAGTTTGGACAAGTAACATAAGACTATACCTCTTCTATTCACAATCTAGAGGTTCAAATGAGACAGATTTCTGGAGAATTTGGTAAGAGAATTGTGGAAAACTTTTTGAGCATCATGGAAATACATTCAAGAGAGCAATGTAAAGTAATCACATTTAGGAGTGGGAAAGAGCTAGAAGCACTAGCGACAAGACAAGTTGAAACTCACATTGTAGAAGACCAAGAGAATAAGAATGAGGATGAAGAAAAGAATGAGGACCTCCATACATTCTTCCTCCACCCTTATTCAGGAAAATTGATGTGGTCGAATCTTTAAAAGAGTAAGAACAAGAAGAACATATGACAACGAATATAAAGTTTGAAGCAGATATGAAAGTCTCTGTTTATAAACTGAAAGCAGAAGAGGAGACGGGGGTAACTCAGGAGGAACAAGAACAACTCACCCTCTTACTGGACCAACCGATGAATTTAATAGAAGATTTATGGAGCTTTGTTATTCTCTATTTTATTAACAATTTGTTAGTAAAAAGAACATTACTAAACTTAATTAGTTTCCTTAATTTTATAAATATTTTCCTTCCGATTATCTTACAATTTGTAGCTTATTTACAAGCTACGAAGCTGAAGATGGGTAGCACGAGTGGAAGGAAGCCACTCTTAATTGATCTTGGCTGAGTCTTGAAGAATGCAAGGTCAAGCTAATGACCATAACTTAGCACGTTTGGTAGTTAGATTGAATTGTTACGTAGTTATATTTGTTTTACATTCAAAAAATAAGTTTTTAATGATTTGGAATGGTTTGGATTGCTAACTCTCTCATTCCGTTGAAGCAATTAAAAGATAGGGTAACATTCTTGACCCCAAGCACATTTGGTCTCTAATACCATCACCACCTCAATCGTCATAATAGGTTCTTATGCTTTATCCTTTATCTTTTCATTTCTATCTTTATTTTGTTCTTATGTTTTCGTATATTTTATTTTTATTTTGATTCCCACCTTGTATGTTATTTTTCCTTCTCACATTAAGGACAATGTATTGTTCGAGTGTGGGGAGGGTTGCATTATGTGCATTATATGTTTTATTTTAAGTGTGAATTTTGCATATTATATGTTATTTTTGTTTAGGTTTACACAATGTGATTCGTATGAATGTGTCAACTGCTAGGACTTAACAAAATCGATTTAGCTTTGAACATAATCTTTTAGGTTACGAAGATTTACTAGCTTATGGAATTAGTGTTCTAGGTTGTTTTGGTTAAATATACATGTAATTAGGATATGATGTTAAATCATTCACTCTAGGAATTTACTACATTCATTTGTAATTTTAGGCAAATCAAATAAGTAACATCATTGGTATCTTTTCTGATTAGCTTAAGAAATGAGGTAGGCAAAAGATTATATAAAACGTTATGTAATTCTTAAACAAATAACTATTCCACTGGCCCTTTTTGAAACAAACCGGGTTATGAATAGAGCTAGTAGCTAGTTGAGAATATTATATAGCTGAGTAATTAGGGACCATTCATAAAAATGTTTGCCTTCGTGTCAAAAGCCTATAATGACATTCTAACCAAACCTCTTAATAAAAACATGACCTAGTTGAGTAACTGGGGAACATTCATCACAAATGTTTGCCTTCATGTCAAAAGGCTAGGTTCATGCTAATAAAATTTAAAAAAATGGTGTGTTATTTAATAAATCCTATTGATCTTATGAATAGCCTGATTTCTTATGAAAAGTCGCTTAAGGATAGCTATAAATTTGATTGACAGAATAATTATCAATGTGTGTGTGTGTAAGTGATAGGAATGAATGAGTTTGACATTAAGGTTTTTATTAGTATGTATATTTAGTCTGAAGTACTTAGACACAAATTTCACAAATTAATAAGTGAGAACAACTTGAAGGACCATGTTTGTAGTTAAATTTGTTCCACGAAGTTTAATGCCATTGTCCCATTATTGCATATCTGTGTGTATTGTGCTTTGGGGTGTTTTGTTTTGCTTGTTTGTCTTTGATTGAGGATAATCAAAAGTTTAAGTGTGGGGATGTTGATATGAGGATATTACATAATGTTTTAATGGTTAGTTTAGTATGTATTTAGTTGTTAAATTGAATGATTAGTCCATGTTTAGGTTAAGATTGTGTTATTTATTTAGATATTTGTGTTTTAAGTGATTTATGAGTTAAAGCGTGCTATTGATCTAAATTTTATGTATTTTATGTGTCTTTATGTGTTTGAAAGAAGCCTAGTGGAAGAGCCATGCCAATGATCATGACAAAAACAAAATGGACAGGCCATTATCATGACCTGCATGATAGCAGATGCAGAACTCAACTTTATGGGTTATTTTGAACTTTTTGGGCATGGATCAAAACCTTGATTTTACCCTAAATAGAAAAGACTACAAAGACGAAAAAAATCTTAATTTTTTGTGAGCCTCCATTTTCCCTGTTGAGAGAGAACATAAGGAAGAGAGAAGAAGGAGAGAAGGGAGAAGAGTAACTGTAACTATTATCCAGCCACTCTAACCCAGCCATTTCATGTTCCTTCCTACTTTCTGTTGTTTAGTTACTTCATTTTGATGTATGAATTGGATTGATAATGTTGAACATGTTATTGATGATGTTCTAAACTTCTTTAGGGATTTGTTCTTGAATCAATATTAATGTGATTGCTTTTGATGTTAATACATTGGGTATTATTTATTGTATTTGCATGCTTTGGTAACAAATTGAGAGAGTGAACCAATAGCAAAATGATTATATTGGATAATGAGAGTTAAACAATATGATAAATCATGAAAATATTTAAATCAGTAATTTATATGAAGAGAGATCTCGTGTGAGGACCCAATAGTCTATTAGAGGGCTTAAGATCTAATTGGATGTATAGGCTTTTGATTGCGAATTCCATAATTCAATTAAGGTTTATGATTTAGGGTTTAATGATTATAACTCGAGAGACAGTAATCCACTTGAAAGTCTTAGATCGGTACCGAATTAACTTAAAAGTAATCGCATTAGCATTTGATGATAGGATAAATCCCCCTTCTTATAATTCTTTGTCTTAATGTGATATCTCAATTGTTAAGTGGTTGTGCTTCAATTTGATCTACTTTTACTAATTTCAAAAATTTATTTTTATTCAAACCTTACTTGATTGTTTAATTTTTTGTTTATCTTTATTTTTATTTAAATCACTTTTTATAGCCTTAATCAAAGTTAGGATTCAATTAGTTCACTAATTCTTCATGGCATTGACACCTCAACTACTATGCTTACAACCTGTGCATTTATAGAACATTGAGGGTTTTATAAATTGTAAAACTTGCTCAATAATAGGGGAGTTTCAAGTTTATGTTAAGGAAGTGCCAACACCATGGTATACCATTATAGATGTTGATTCAGACCTTTTACACTGGGCTAAATCAAACAATGAGGTAGATGAGATGAATTAACTAGGGTTACTTTAAAAAGTAAAACTCCAGAAGCAGCCCAAGAACTCATTGAAAATATGACAACGATTAACTAACAGTGATGCTCTTTTTGAGCAAAATATATCAAGCCAATATGAGTATATGATGTAGATACAGTTACTGCAGTGGCAAACCAAGTTGAAGCTTTAAGCAGGAAGATAGATGGATTGACAATGAATTCTTGACTACTTTAAGGCAAACATAGGTGAGTGGCATCAGACTTGGTACGAATTTTGATAGAGTCTAGGACCTCGTGGAGATTGACTCAGCCCAGGCTAAGGTCTTGACGGACTGAGGACTTAGCACATGCTCGGATGGACGGACCACAACTAACGGACTTGTTGTGGGGAGCGTTAGCTTAGGCTAGGATGCTACGTGGGCTTCGGCGAGATTACATTGCATCATCAACGGATAGAGATTGCGGGGAGATCTTGGATGATGTGGCGATGACAAAGAATTAGAGTTATAGTGGGATTCAACGTCTAAAGATAGTGGAGATCTTCGCGGATAAAGATGCTAGTTTCCTAGTGGAATGTAAACTCTATCTTTTTGTTATCTTGTAGATTCTATCTTATCAGTTAGAGTGCTATTTAGATGGGGGTGTCATCTAATTGGTCCGTGTGATATAATCTGATAGAGATAGACGTGATCTTAGCTCGATCCCAGGTAGATCAATTTGAGTGGGATTAGGTAGTTCAGATTCAGTGGAATTCTGAATAGAGGCCTATATATAGCTCATTCGAGCTTTTCTCTCAACTCAGAGAGAGGGGACTTCAGAGAGAGAGCATTCCTTGTATTCTTTCTAGGGAAAGTATATAAAGGTTGGTTTAAGCCGTATCTCTGTTGTTTTCCTTGTTCCCTATCTTTCTTATTGCTTTCTTAAGCATTGTTTCTTCGAGTGTGCAAGCGAAACACTTCGAGGGTTTGTTGAGGGTTGAGTCTTGCTTAAAGTGGGCTAAGTGAGATTGCCGTATAAGGGTGTTGGTGATAGAAGTCGAGGAAAGTTCGAGTCCCAAACAAACCTTTATATCAACTGGTATTAGAGCTTAATTTTATGATGGTTGTAGCCAACTTGACGGAACGAGTGTCTAGGGTGGAGGCGCTCATTGGGCCTATTCCTCAAGGAGAGGAAGAGGTCACATCTCACAATGCTCAGTACGAGATGTTGGAGACGCGAATCCAATAATTGCAACAACAGTTGGTGGAATTGTTGAAGGCACATGAGGAGGCCCGGTTGGAGATCACTGTGCTAAAACGTGCCGTTGCAACACTGGATGTCAGTCGTGCGGAAAGCTCAGTACCAAAACCTTCAGCGGTAAGGGTACGAGAACCTAATGTGTTCGAAGGCGTGCGGGATGCCAAGGTGCTTGAGAATTTCTTATGGGATATGGAGTAGTACTTTGCAGCTGCAAGGGTGCCTGATGCTGAGAAGGTCAGTGTGACGGCCATGTACTTGGATGAGGATGCCAAACTCTGGTGGAGGACGAGGACCTCTGCGGAGATCAATGCG
>JAOSBN010000005.1:23126715-23177221 GCA_027563595.1 Erythroxylum suave
TTTGTTATCTTGTAGATTCTATCTTATCAGTTAGAGTGCTATTTAGATGGGGGTGTCATCTAATTGGTCCGTGTGATGTAATATGATAGAGATAGACGTGATCTTAGCTCAATCCCAGGTAGATCAGTCTGAGTGGGATTAGGTAGTTCATATTCAGTGGGATTCTGAATAGAGACCTATATATAGCTCATTCGAGCTTTGCTCTCAACTCAGAGAGAGGGGACTCCAGAGAGAGAGCATTCCTTGTATTCTTTTGAGGGAAAGTATATAAAGGTTGGTTTAAGCCGTATCTCTATTGTTTTCCTTGTTGCCTATCTTTCTTATTGCTTTCTTAAGCATTGTTTCTTCGAGTGTGCAAGCGAAACACTTCGAGGGTTTGTTGAGGGCTGAGTATTGCTTAAAGTGGGCTAAGTGAGACTGACGTACAAGGGTTTTGGCGATAGAAGTCGAGGAAAGTTTGAGTCCCAAGCAAACCTTTGTATCAATTATACAGGAAATACTCCTAGACCCCATAATAATCCATATAGTAATATATACAATTTAAGATGGATGAATCACCCAAATTTCTCCTTGTGGAATCAAGGGCAATCAAGGAATAATTCTTTAACAGGATTCTTGCAACACCCATCTTAAGAAAAGAAGCTTAGCTTGGAAGACCTTATAACTAGATGTCTTTAAACTTTTGAGGCAAGATTTCAAGCCACCAAAACTTCATTTAAAAATCAAGAGGTTTCTATACATAACTTGGAAACTTAAACTGATCAGCTTGTAAAGTTAGTTTTTGAAAGACAATAAAGGAGTTTACTTAGTACCATAGGGACAAATCCTAAAGAACGTGTGATGGTAGTTAGCCTTAGTAGTGAAAAATAGTTACAAAAGGAGAACTAAACCCAAGATGAGAAAAACTAACACCAAGAGTTAAGAAAAAGCTAAAGGTAAAGAGTGCCTTCCAAAAGTCAATGAATTTTATCTTTACATATGGATGACATCTTGATTGTTTATAATGAATGCGAGTTTGTGAAGCAAATCAAAGACAGGTCATTATCTAAATTTAAGATGAAAGACGAGGGTAGAGCTGCATATATTCTTACAGTTAAGATTTTAAGAGATCATTTAAAAAAATTATTGTAACTTTTTCAATCGGCTAATATTCAAAAGATTTTAGAACAATTTTTTTGTGAAAGATTGAAAACCTATTGATAATCCTATTGCTATGACTAGTCAGTAAGAATTTTGGTTCATCAACACCATAAAAAGTAAACAAATGAATAAATTTCCATATTCCAGTGTAGTTAGAAGTCTCATATATGTTATAATGTGTACAAAGTCAGGTACTTGTTAAGTTATTAGAATGATGGGTATACATCAATGAAATCTAGGACAAGCATATTGAAAGAAATAAAGAGAATATTAAGGTATTTAAAAGGTACTGATAATACAATCTGTTATCAAGAAAACTACCTAAATATATAAGGTTATAATAATGATGATTTAGAAGGAGAATTAGATGAGAGAAAATACACTTTTGGATTTTTTTCTTACTCAAATATGATACAATATTATGAAAAAAATCATGTGTTATTTTATCCATAATTAAATCTAAATTTATAACATTTTTAGTTGCAATATAAGAAATTGATTGGCTTTGATGATCCTTGGATCATTTGTGAGTTACTAAAGGTGAGACCAATTTAGAATTATGCTAGTCAACCAACAATCACTTAACGAAAGATCATAAATTTCACTGTAAAAACAAACATATAGATATCAAGCACAATTACATGAAAGATATAGTTGCATAAGCGGAAGTGAAGATGAACTATATACTCACAAGTGATATGGTGAAAAAAAAATTTCTTGAGAGACATATATTAGGCATGTTAAGTCAATATGATTCTATAGAATCGACTAATTGTCAAG
Source organism: Erythroxylum suave (assembly GCA_027563595.1). NCBI lineage: Eukaryota > Viridiplantae > Streptophyta > Magnoliopsida > Malpighiales > Erythroxylaceae > Erythroxylum > Erythroxylum suave. The sequence goes on from JAOSBN010000005.1 coordinate 23,128,636, forward strand.
AATCTACACCATGTCACATAAGACGTATTCTCATCCTTTAACAACTGAACACATGTTTATTTGATTCTCTATTTTGAGTACCATGTAATCCTTTTTCGTTATAGTTAGGTAGGGGGAGTAAAGGGCCAACCCTTAACATTTTGTAGATTATGTATTCTTCCTATATTATATAAATTCCATTTTCCTTTTTAAAAAAAGATGATTGTATGGATACTAAAATATCATTAATAAATATTGCTATATGTATGTTCATTTATTATATCGTCGTGCTAAATAAAATATATGTTTTATATTGTTTATTATATGATGATATTATGTATCAATTGATTCCAAAGTATATTTTATTTGCATGAAATATTTTATATATGAATCAAATATTATATCATATAGAAAAGAGATTGGTCCTCCTACCTAAAAAATTGCCTCTAGTATTCGTAATAAGTAGAGATGAGACATGTTTAAAGTTTGTTATCTAGGTGATGATAGAGAGCAAGAAGTGTATAACCTTACACCATAAATACTGCCTCATATAAAAAATCAAAAGGAAATTGTTTGAAGTGATTAAATGGTCATTTTTTAATCTATTTCAAATTTTCAAATGAGCATTTTAAAAGATAAAATTTGGAGTAGACAAGTAAACTCAGGCTAAACATTAAGTATGTTCAAACTAGCATCTATATAGTAGTTTATGAATAAAAGACTTGCACTCTAAATAAAAAAGATTTAATACCTTAGCACTTAACTATTACCATTTGCACAAAAATGACAATGAAAAGAGATTAATGTAAATCATATGTAACACCCAAACATATACCCTGGAAGTATTATAGCATGTCTCGGGTGTATTAAAAGGTGAACATAAATTAAGTACATCTTAGTAAGAGATGTAAAGGTACCAAATGTAAAAGACAAGGGTAAATGGATAATTTGTTCTCTTCGGCATATACATACATACGCGTGAAATATGTATAGAAAATTTTGATATGTTTGCTCAAATTTAGGAAGGTGATGTGAGGAGAATTGATAAAACAAGCATTCCATAAGTAAATGGGATGTTTTTGGTTAATTTGGATGTATTTTTATGCTGCTCTTGCATGATAAGACCGAAGTTAGTTGATTTGGGAGGTGTACCTTGTTGAATGGATAGGTTCCACTGAATAGACTTTTGTAATTTGGCCATACCTTGGTTTGTATACCTCCAAATTGTATAATTCCAATTGGAAATTAATATAGATATATAGATCTAAAACTTTTATGAAGGAATCAAAATCTAATTGTACCTCTAAGATTTTTGAATACTAGTTTGAAGTTATGGGTTTCGTACTTGTTTTTGAACAGCCTGTAGTTTTTAGGGTATAACTCCCGATATAATTAACCAAATTGCATGATATTTATGTCATTAGGAAATTAAGACATAGGGGAATGAAATTAATTGATAAGATCATAGACAAATGTGGTAGTTAAAGGACGAAGAAGGACCAATATGCAATTTTTGTAAAGTGAACTCATAGACCTATAAGATTAAAGCATGTGTGTCCAATGAAATAGTAACACATGGTCCACTAGAATTATAGCATATGTTCCAATAGAATTGTAACACGTGGTCCAATAGCATTGCAACACATGGTCCAATAGAATTGTAACATGTGGTCTAATGGGATTGTAACATATGGTCCAATAGGATTGTGACATATGGACCAATGAGATTGAAACATGTGTCTAAGATTAGAACATTCATGAAAAGGCATATGAAGAGGGGAGATGGACGAAAATTTTATGGATTAACTTCATGTTTTTCTCCTCTCCATTTCACCTTCTTCATCCCATCATTTTTCATTTAGTGATTCAAGCAAAACCAAAGAGAAAGGGAAGGAAAAGCATTAGAAGAACTACTTTGCCAATTTTGAAGTTTAGGACTTCACTTAGTTAATTTCTATATTTGTGTATGATTGAATGGATAGAAAGATTCATTTGGATGTGGAATTGTTGCTGGGATGTTGCTTTGTTATTATTTTGGTGTTATCTTTGATAGAATTGGTTGAGTATTATAAGAGAGCATTGTGTAGTGGAATTCTATCTAGGGTTTGTTTGAGTCAGTCAAGTTGTTTGAGTCATAACTCAGCCTAAAGACCTCTAAATTGTGTGAATTTAATTTCATATGAAACCTAAGACTTAAGAGACTCTGACTTAGTTCTGGCTCTATGACCTTGGAAATTGAGATCGAAAAAGGTGACCTGATGTTATCCCTATTTTGGAGCAGCTTGGGATGTTTTGCTTATATATCATGATTTAGAAGCCCAAATGGTTTGATTATTAGTTTTATAGAAACTTAAGACATAGAGAAACATTTTATGAGAAGAACTTATTGTCTAAAAAGTCAGTTTCTGGGTCAGAATAGCCATACAAAACTTATCCAAAAACCTGTCCTATGAAAATAGTTGTTTGAAGGTTTCGGGTCACTTATCTCACAAATATGTGAAGTGATTAGGAAGGTGAAAAAAAATGATGCAATTAATGAACTATATAGGGTTCAGTTGATTTATTTGGTACAATAAGACTTAAATAGACTTGTTAAAGGTATGTTTGAACTTAAATTGGTATCCGAAGTAATTGAGTAATAGTTAGTTTAAGTATGCATTATTAATGGAGATGATAATATAAAGAATGTATGGTTTAATAATGATGAATACATTGTTGAATTGATTAGTGTGATTATGAATGAATGAGCTCCTCAGGCTTATGTGTTACTAATTGAATATGGATGTTTATCAATTGGGAATTTCTGCAATAATATTGTGACAATATCGGACCATTAGATGTTAGAGGATTTTGATAGTTAGGGTTGTATTGGTAGTGCTTTCTAATTGTGTGCATATACATAATATGAGATGACTCAACATAATATGAGATGACTCAACATTTCTATTGATGCATCGTTGAACATATTTGTATTTATAAGGTATGTTATGCTTGATCAAATGTCAATGAATAAGTTCATTTGGAGCAAAATAAAATAAAGACATTTATTGTACTTCATCCTTTGCATAAAAATTCTAAAATCTTAAATGGTTTGTTTTATAGCTATTGAGTTCTAGTCATGGGTAACTAGGCATGCCTAGAAGTGTTAGCAGCTACTTCTATTATTAGACACTAAGGTGTCTTCTATACTAGGCACTCCAGTGTCTTTTGATTTTAGACACTTCTGTGTCTTTTGTTTTAGAGACTTAAGTCTCTTCTGCTTCAGATACCAAACATGGTATCTTTTATTCTGATCTTATTACCCACTTCTGTAAAAATGATTGGCAGGCTATTTTTTTTTTTGTATTTCATTACATGCTCAGTTATGATATAATCAATCTCTGTGCTAAAATAACTAAGTTCTATTCTAATATAATATGTAGACAAGTTATGTTTTGATACTTTATAGTTCAATTCTGAAATTTGGATATTATGTTCTGATACTTGTATGTTTCGCTCTAAATCAAATATATCCTGTTGTGATTTGACATATTCTGTTCTGAGATACATATTGATTATATTGTGCTTTTATATGCACAATTAAAGATTGGTTGAAATGTGATCTGATTTTATATATGTCAATGTTAGACGAATGTTAGAAAATAGTCTCCAAATCATATTTTGTTTAGTTATTTCTCACTAAGCTTTATGTTTAGCATGGTGGTTTTGCCTCCATGTAAGTTCTGATAAGAAGGTTTAAAGACTAAGACAAAGACAATCGCAGTGGTCAAGAAGATTGTATTTTGTTCTGGAAATGTTCAGTTTGTTTTAAGTTGTTCTTTAATGTAATGAAATATGTTGTATTTTGTGTTTTGTTTGATGGTTTGTTAAAAAAAAACCTTAATACAGTTTGGATTTGGATGTAAGGCCTATATCTAATAAGTATCATATACATGTTATGTTCTGAATATGTTCTAATCAATAATTAACAAAATATTGTTCATTGAGTTTATAAAAATGCGTTTGGTATGTTTTGGTTTATTTTGGTCTTGTTATGTATAGCATCCATGTATCCTTCCAAGGGGTAGCATCCATGTAGGATCATAGTACACCTTTATGACTTTTATCTAGTTCCTAAGAATTAAATTTAACATTTACTAATTTAGAATATTACTACAAGATCGTGCGTGATATGATCTTATAGAAAAATTTAAGGAAAACAAATTAAGTTTAATTTAAGAAAATTTACACTAAAGGAAGATCATTATGATTAGTAATTCACATGAAAAATAATATTTAAAGGTGGCCATTATCTCTTAGTAAAAGAATTTAATATAATTATGATACGATGAAGTAAATGAGATCAAAGAAGAATGAGAATATGAGATATGACCTAAGGTATAACATTCTAATCTACTCAAGGATAGATTTGTTGTTCGAGATGTCATATATTCCTTACAGATGCATAATAATTAACTTTTTTTTATGCTGGTCAGATTGATTATTGGACGAGTATGAGAATGATATAATTTCAATTAACTAAAGTCATCATATGTAATTGGGAGATGATAGACACAAAACACACATGACGGATTTATTAAGTTTTTAATTGTTAAAGAGCAATTATTTAACAAATATTTTTAAATGACATATAAAAGATATTAGTTTAAAATTCAAAATTTAATTAATATCATCAGGTTATGACTAAGATTTTGAGATTAGAGACACTAGATACAAAGAAAAAGGATTTCTTTTCAAACTAATCCTTTTATTAGTGAAAATAAGTTAACATCCATAAATAATATTAATAAATAATGCATATATACAATTTTATCTTATAATCTATCGAAGTTGTGACATTAATGGAAAAGTCTACGAATACCTAAAAACATTTAGTTTTCTAATATTGGACATACACAACATTTTAAAGAAAGACAAATTCTTTAATTTTGTTAAAACTTTAATCTTGGACCAAGAAAGAAAAAAAATCTCCAACAACAATAGAAAACGATCGGGCGAGCAATTGAAGAAAGTAAGAATGACCGACCTTTTTAACATTCAGCCGAATAAAATGTCAGTTGTTGCATTTGTAATGGACCACATTATGTAAGAGAATGCCTGAAGAAGACCAAAACAAATTTATTGTTTACTAAAGAGGAAGACAAGGATAAATTGGTTATTGTGAAAGCACAGGTTATGGAAAAGGTGTCATAGTGAAACTTTTGCGGCACTTAACAAATAATCATCTATGCTAGAATGAAAGGGGAATTGGGGTTGTTGTACATGAGCAAAGTTACAAAGATGATGTTCAAATGTGCTTCGACGACAGGGGGCTACCAACAGATGTATCGTTTCATTTGTTGATTGCCTTAAAGCCTTGGACGATTTAGAATCTGTTATGGATGGCTTATTTTGAACAATTGGTGTGAAGCGAAGGATGTTGAGCAGTGAAGTGTTTTTCATAGAAAAGGTTATCCTAACAAACTCATTTATATCAGTGACATTATTGAGAGTGTTCATATATTTCTTATCAATCTAATATTTTTAAGTCAAAAGAAAATTTCATAAGCAAATAATTTAGAAGTAAATTGACAAGATGAAATATGAAAAAGAGTTTTAGCAATATTTTTGCCAGTAAGGATGTTGATAACATTTCTTTAAGACTCTTTTTTCGACAAGATATATATATCAAATATAGATGGGATGTAATTGATTTAACTTCTTGTAACCGTCAGCCTACGTCATTTAAATATGTAAAATGTGTAACACACAAACAATGAAATGAAACGTCATTCTTGTAATAACATATACGTATATATATGTTTATCTACATTTGATATAAAAAGCTATAATTACATTAAGTGTGAAGTATAATTTGATTTTTACATCCAGTGTCATGTAAAATTAAGTTAATACATTATTAATGTTGGGAAACTAGGTAGGGATCCAATCCCGACGTAGCAGAATAATTATGAAACTTTTTCACAATCTTTGATTTTTTGAAAACCAAGATCTCTTTAATTCTATAAAATGATTACTACAAATCATAATAAAGCAGAAACTTGATTAGTACCTTATTCTAGAACGTGATCTTTATCTTGTTGTATCCCTCGTACCGTTCCCGAAACTGATCCATTTCAACCACCATAGCCGCACAAATGTTCAGCTTTTAATGGTATCCATAAAATGAGTTGAGAGAACTCTGTAACTCTTACAGAAAGGGTTAAATAAGAATTGCTAGCTCCATAGGGCTTACACCTATTTATAATAAGTTTTGGACATTTTAGTAATTTAATTGAAATTAAATTCTAATTTCAATTAAACTTAATTAGAATTACAAATAATTCTAATTAAATTCCAATTATGCCCATATAAGATTCAATATCTCATATTGTTCTTTATTTATTAAATATCTCATATTTAGTCATAAAGTTTCTCAAATTTTACAACCAAGTCTAACTTGACTAAATTAACTTTGCTCTCTTTAACCCATCTATATTTGAGACCTATTAGGTTCCCAAATATGTTGGCAATAATTATAAATTCTAATTCTAATTCTAATTCATAATTAGAATTAGATAAATTAAAATTCCTTTTAATTTATCTTTAATTCTTTAATTAAAAAATTTATAATTATAGATTAAGATTGACATCTAGCAAAGCATCATGACCACCTAAATATTTAGGAATGTCAAAGTGGTTTTGACTAACCTTTTCGTGCATGATTTTTTCGTATAATTTGATCCTTTCATCATACAATGTTCTGATTAGACATAGAGCATGAATTTAATATCTACTCTATTTTGAGTATAATCTTATTAGTTCTCTACCATTAGGTATCGATTCAATTAATGACATTTGTAAACTATTTACAAAGCATCATTTCACCTTGGCCAAGTATTTCCTGAATCAATACTAATCGAGAACAACGAAACATTCTCCATATAATTCATGCTATATCTAATGACTACCGATTAAAGAACCCGTTATTAAATAGATAATAAGTAGTATCAAAACATAGTAATCCCTATATAAGATAACTTTGATGACCTCAAGTCACATGATCACTTATAAAATCATCATAATGAGAATTCCATAGATATACAAGTAATGTTCTAAATGGATTTCTCATATCGGGTGTGTTCAGTGAACTTCTTCTCTAGCAAGCACCTACAAGTTTGTTTAAGTATCTCTATACTTTAGCCTATGAGATTGACTACTTTCTTTATAAGGAAAAATCAAAACGTTTACTAGTCTTTTCACGTTCTATTAATGTTCAAGCTTAATAGATTAATGACTAGGAACATTTAGGAATAATAAATAAATGCAATATAAATCTCATAATTATAATCTCATTATGATTTCTTTTGTAATAGAGATTGGCTGTAGAGCATAAACCAACAATCTCCCACTTGTACTAAGTCAAGCGTTTACGTATCTTATACCATATCACCATATGACGATTATTCTACTACTGAGACAATGGCTTAATGAGAGAATTCTATAAGATTCTCTATAGTGAGCACTTGATTAAATCTTACAACTCCCATCTTAATCGTCATCATAATTAAGAAAATTTCCTTAAACACATTCTTAGATATAAGATGAGACATTAGCTTCTTATGCATGCCAAATGACTCTAATGTTCTACAGTACATTACTGTCTTAAACAATGCCAAGAAACTATATCAAGTTCACTAAAGAGCTTGTTGATCCAATTAATCATTCCACTAAACAAAAAATGTATTATGGCTTAATTAGCAACCAATTGCTAAATTGGAACCTTTCCAATCGTAAATGATATTGTTCTAAGTAAATAAACCTTAATTAGGACTTCTAAAGTTATATCCTTATCATCTTGAACTCAAATATCAACTCACAGATAGAGTAATGAATATCTTTAATACTTCATAGGTATCTGATAGCTTAAATACTAAACATCTTTAGTACATTATCTATGCACTTGGACTTATAATAAGTTAACAATGTCCAATCTAGCTTTATAGATCTAATTCCCACAATTAAGCTGTTACCTTTTCATATCCAACAAGAGTTGTTCTTAGACAATTATGTGTTCAATAATTGGAAGTTTAGAGTTGTTGTTGTCTGTGAGCAATATGTCTCTACATACTCAACTGAAGAGGACAACTATACTCCCACTAACCTTTTTGTAGGTGTGATAAATTCACAATCATCTCCAAAAAAAACTCTTTGAATTCATCATGAAAGTGAATCTTTCAATATCTTGTAGCCTTTTAATTATACATCAAATGTATCATTAAAGGCACTAGTTCTAATTAGATGTATTGTCGTGAGATTTGAACTTTTCAAATTTCATCTTACTCCCATTACTTATCTTGAGAACTATTCTCCTATAAGTATACGTTGAAACAAACAATTTGTACAAAATGTTTGTAAGAATATATCCAATTTTTGGATATCTTATAACCTTTTAGTACTCAATTTAGTTCTAAACTAAATGGATTATACGTGCTTCAGCTAAGCTTCATATCCTTAAATCACTAGCTTTAACAATTTCAAAGACTTAGCATTTCATATCTAATATGAAATCTTGCTAATTGATTCAATTGGAAAAATATATGGTAAGTCATTATACTAGGTTTTTCTATAAAAGAAATAATGTTGCATCATATAATTTCTCATATTGTATTTTACTCCTTACATAAATCCATACTCTTATGAATTTAGTTGCAAAGGTATTTACTAAAGAATCTCATTCCTTATAGGTAGTAAAAAATATAAAACCCACCATAATGATCTCATCAAAGTGCTTCAGCATTCTCAATACTTAACTTCTACTTAGATTTAAACAATTTGAATTTTTCAAAGTTTTAAATCAACATTTCATTTAAATACATATGACTATATCACATAAAGTCATTAGTAATATAATAAACTATAATATTATCCTTTTATGAATTGTTATTCCATCCAATACATCACGTGTATAAAATTTAACAATTCAATATCATTATCATCCTTTAATCAAAGGTTGTTTTGGTTATTCTTCAACTTTACAAGTTTCACAAGTTCCATACAATTTATAATCAAAAGGATACATATATCCTAGTATGTGACTTTATGATTCTCATTATATTGATTTAACCAATATGACGTAAAAGGATAATATCGGTGATCCAACTTTTAATTCTTGCCACTTGTGTTAAGCATAAGTCTCCTTTGATCTAACACATACAAACCCTTTGTATAAAATTGGATCAATTACTTTTACTTAACAATCTATTTCTAACCATGCATTACACATTACAATAATGTTGAATATAAATTTAGTATCAAATACTCATAAGCATGAATTAGAAATACATATGATCTTTATCATATCAAATATAGGTAAGAAATATCATGTAATCATTTTCTTCTACTGATAACTATTATCATTCTATAACAAAACGTTAATTGTAGTCCACAATTATACTTTTAGGATGTTAAATTAAGTGTAATAATTTCAACAAGGCACTATAACTTTTAACTCTATTTATTGCAGCCTATTGCATTTTGCTATCATGGTGTTGACATACATCTTACATATTGTCATCAAAGTTTATGAGATATTAGTCAACTTAAAATGTCAATACCTTTTGTCATCCATAAGATTTTGACATCTCTCTACAACTTTATCACCAAATCCTCAACAAGGATTATAACAAATTTACATAATGGGCATACAATTTTCTTTTCTAACTTTTAAGAACACTTCTCAAACATATACTATATCCAAGAACTTGGACATAGCATCAACTATATTAAACATGGTAAATTTCACTAAGAACAAAATATAAATGTAAGAAAAACAAGTAATCAATTATAAGCAATGACAACTAAATTAGATTAGGAATTTAATCATGTATTTGGTTACTCCCACTATTTTATTCGAAATAATAGCCCTCACTACTATTCAGAAAGATTACTCTAATCTTTTTATTCGGCTAGGATCCCATTCAAATATAGTTGATCTTGAGTTTTCTCAACAAACCAACTAGACCTAAATTAGGTAGAAAACAACTTTATAGATCACATCTCATGTGACTCCTAGATCCATAAGGTGACAGCTCTTGCCAAAACATATATAATATGTTTTTCCTAAACCTACCTCTAAATTCATATGATCATGAATTTGTTCATCCAAATCACACAAATTTAGTTAAGTATAACCCATTATCATAAGACTAAACATGTTCGAGTTAAAGTGGCCTTGAATTTGCTCAACAAGCCTACAATAAACAGAACTCTGGTTTATTCTTATAATAACAGAAGGCAAGAATCACATTCTTAACTTGTACTTAAAATGTTAATGAGGGATTTAACTTCATATGTGCAAGGCCTCATTTCTGGAGTTGAACTCGTGAGTCAAACGTGAGCGCAACATTCTATAGGGTTGTTTTAATAGAATCTTATTAGCCATCATAGGTTCATCTTCATTCTCATAACATCCCAAAATTTCATATTTGAACACTTGATATACGACAATCCATTCTTATGTTTATATCCACAATCAGCACCCTAATATATCACTCATTTTTATCTCTTATTTTCACATCAAACTAAGTACATTTCAATCTCCATTCAAGCCTAAATGTATCATAGGAAAGCATCGACAAGTCCACAATATATATATGTATATGACTTGGGACAATTGGCATAACTTTCGTTACGAATGTCGGTTTAAGGTCATTTAAGCACGGTTTTGAAAAGAACTTCGAGTTCTACAACTCTTGTGTATACTTTGAAGAGAGATTTTGCCATATAAAGAAACAAAATTACAAATTTATAAAACTATCCCGAGATTGTCTGCTTAGCGGACATATGTCCCTCCAAGTGGACATAAACAAAGCTGGAACACTGAAATACCTGAGAAGGTCTGCCCAATGAACATCAAGTCCACCCAATGGACTTTTATGGGTCAATTTATGGATTTTTAACTCCTATAAGTTACCTATAACCCCTCTTATGCATATCTATCATTTCTAACTTATTTTCCTCATCATTTACCCTTCATTATCACTTCCATTTCAGCTCAACATCATTTACAACCAAATCATAATCTATGTTTGTTCATCAACCCAAAAACATAACATTCAAACTTATACACATTCATCATAAATTTCTGCACATGTTCAACTCCCTTTATCACCTTCGTTTCATCTCTAACTTATCACACTAATTCTTCCCATTTCAAGACACCATAGTACTTTTTTTCTATTAGCTCAAGTTAGAAAAGGGCCATAAAGTGTCCAGCATGCACCTTGTGCAGTATCACTAACTTGTAAAAATCCTATCTTTCAAATCCAATCTCCAAAAATTACAAACTTTATATCATTGAAAAGTTATGAGGATAAATTACAACTTCCAAGAAAAGATAACTTTATCCAAATCAACCTAGATTAATGCAGTTTTTCCCCTGAAGTCAGAACACATATTTTACCTCTATGAATGCTTGAAAATGCAATGTAGAAACTTGGAAAGTCATGAACAAATCATAAATATATTTCATTAACTTCAAAAGAGTGGAATCTTTACGAAGCTTTAATCAGCATTTCAAGACACAAATACATCGTTGGACTTATAATCCAAAAATACAATGAGTGAGTGATACATGAAATGTGGCTAAAGCCTTAAGTTTTCCTATACTTAATTAAATATAAAAAATATGCAGACTTGGAGTGATACCTTGACTCTCGATCATTCAATCTCTTGCTCGTCACCTGGAGATGGGGAGGAAGGGGGTGAACTAAAAAGCTTTTAGGTAACAAGTTTATAGTAGAGAAATAAGCAAAACCATTGAAAATATTCATTGTTGTAGTAAAATGCATTGAAACCTTAAAACATGTATTTCTCAAATTCTCAAGCTTGTCAAACAAATCATAAATCACAGAAGACATGTATTTCTCAAACTCGTCGACAAATCATAAACAACATAAGACATGTATTTCTCAAACTTGTTAAAAAATTGTAAACAACATAAGCAATCATAATGGTTTGGGTAGTCCATATACATAAGGGAGTTCTTGTGAAGCTCCATTAAACATGAGGGAGTTCTTGTAAATCTCCAATAAACATGAGGGAGTCTGTGATGGAACTCCATATCACTAGCAGGTAGGCAGGAGAGGTCTTTAACATGGTTAACGTGCACGTGACATATTATGATGGACATCACAAACCCAAACACAAACATGAATTTCATGACTTGTAAACATATTGCACAAAAGGAACAATTTGGAAACATGATTTCCATAAGCATGATATATGTCAAATACAATTTCCATCATCATTTCATAAATCATCAACAAGATTCATGTACCAAACATATAGCAAATACTTGAATAATTTAAAAAGCAATAAATGCAACATTTATAAAGCCATTTAAATCTATTGATTAGGAAAAATTATAATGGCTCATTAACTCAAACTATAAAGATGTAACCCACCTGGATTCCTTGCTTAAAATTACCCCTTCTCTTGCTCCTCTTGCCTTACTTGATTTCCTTCAATACTGGTAAAAATCCGATTTCAATGGGAATACCAATTAAGAATCCAAAAGGCATATTTACTAAAATTGATTCTAGAATACTTAAACCCATGTATTTCCCAAGCTTCATGAACTAAAACTTCTTCCAAAATCCAAAGGATTAAAAATGGACTTACCTTGAATCTTCACCAAACAAAGAGATGTTTGGCTCATACGGAAGCTCTTCTCTTCCTCTTTCTTTTTCTCTTATTGAATACTCTCAAAATCACTCTTGAAAACTAAAAAAAGATGAAACCTAAGCTTGCCCTCTCTCTTTTTCTCTCATAGACAAATTCTCTCTCATTTCTCTTTCTCTTTCACGTTTTTCTCTTCTTCTCTCCCTTCATTCACGTTTTTCTTCATCTAATGTACAATTTCCTCTTCCAATTTTACCTTTAATGAGTGTAAAAAGTAAACTTTACTTTCCCTTTAATGCTTTATGGTTTGTAAACTTAAATGACATGCCACAGTTGCTCTTTATACATTCTTACTACTTTAATTTACTAACCAGTGAAACTAATTAAACTCCAATAACCATTATATCATGACCTCATAATTTATTAAAATCAAGCTTAACTCAACAACAAAAAATTCGGAGGCCAACATTTCTCCCCCTCTTAAAAGAATTTTGTCCTCAAAATTCTTACCTGAATCATTGAATAGGTATGGATACTTCTCCTTCATGGCCTCCAAGGGCTCCCATGTGGCCTCTTCCTTCGAATGGTGTAACCAATTGAACTGTCTTATTCATAAGGACTTTTTCCTTAATGTCTAGAAACTCCACTAGAGTTTCCTTATAAGTCAAATCATCTCTTAATTGAACCTCACTGGTCTAAATGATGTGAGAAGGATCTAATCTATACCTCCTTAATGTGGAAACATGGAAGACATCATGTATCTATGATAATTCAAATGGAAGCGCCAATCTATAGGCCAGTTGTCTAATCCTCTCAACAATCTCATAAGGACCAACATATCTTGGGCTCAATTTGCCCTTTTTGCCAAACCTAATGACTCCTTTCAAAGGAGATGTCTTAAGAAAGACTTTCTCACCAACTTTATACTCCATTTCCTTTTAGCGTGCATCAGTATAACTCTTCATTCTATCTTGAGTTATTTTAAGCCTTTGTTTAACTAGATTGACCTTATCAATAGTCATCTGGAGTAACTCTGGTCCCATCATATAGGATTTTTACATCTTCTTCCATACATTGCTTTATAAAGAGCCATCTAAATGCTCAAGTGATACAAATTATTGTAAGCAAATTTGACCAATGGCAAGTGCTCGTCCCAAGCACCTTTGAAATCCATCACACATGCCTTGAGTGTTCTTTCAAGGGTTTGAATGGTCCTTTCAAATTGACCATCTATGGAAAGTAGTGCTAAAACCCTAGAGCTTCTTGCATACTTTCGCAAAATCTTGAAGTAAACCGAGGATCTTTGTTAGAAACTATGGAATCTGAAATCCTATACAGTCTCACTATCTCATCAATATACTTCTTTGCTAACACATGTAGAGAATCAGTCTGTTTAATTGCTAGATAATGGGCTGACTTCGTCAAACGATCTACAATAACACATATGACATCATGCTTTCTACTGGTCTGGGGCAAACCCATCAGAAAATCCATAGTTATCCTTTCCCATTTTCACTCAGGAATGGACAATGGCTTTAACTTGCCTGAGAGTGCCTAGTGTCCAACCTTGACTTGCTGACACACTAGAAACTTGCTTGCATATTTTGCTACATCCTTCTTCATAACTTTCCACTAAAAATGCTCTTTCAAATCTCTATACGTCTCGGTGCTACTTGGGTGCATGACATAAGGTGTATTGTGTTCCTCGTCGAGTATCTCATCATTTACCTCATTGGAATTCAGAATACAAAGTTTATTTCCTACAACCACGAGTTCATCATCCCTCACTTCCACTTTAGATTGCTTTCCATTCTTAATTTCTTCTCAGAGCTTGTTCAAATCTACATCTTGTTCTTGTAACTCCTTAACTTTCTCTCTGAGTATTGGTCTCACTCTACAATTAGCAATAAATACAATCAAGTTCCTCTTATTTCAAGCTTATTCTAAGCCTAGCCATCTCTTCCAACAATGGTAGATAAATAGTCTGAACATGGGCTATGGAGAATTTCCTATTCAAGTTATCAGCTACTATATTTGCATTGCCTGGGGTAGTATTTAATTCATAAGTCATAATCCTTAAGCAACTCTAACCATCTTCTTTGTCTCAAATTCATCCCTTTCTGGCTCAATAAATACTTGAGAATTTATTATTTTTAAAAATTCTCGTCTGAACTCCATACAGATAATGTCTCTAAATTTTTAAGTAAAAAATTATTACTGCTAATTCTAGATCATAGGTTGGGTAATTCAATTCATAAGGCTTTAGCTGGTGCGAGGTTAGAATTGGAGCACTTGTCAATCTGTGCTTAAGCTCCTCAAAGCTCTTCTAACATTCATCACTCAAGATACACTTCTGATTCTTCCTTAATAACTTAATCATTGGAGCAGCTATCATGGAGAATCCTTCAACAAACTTCCTATAATATTCTGTTAGACCTAAAATGTTTCTCACTTATGCCACTGTCTTTGATGTATGCCATTTCACCACTACTTTAATTTTCTCATATCGACATATACCCTGTCCTTCGAAATTATGTATCTAAGGAATATCACCTTATGAAGTCAAAATTCACACTTGCTGAATTTGACATAAAGCTCCTTCTCCCTTAGTGTTTGCAATACTATCCTTAGATGTTCCTTATATTCCTTTTTGCTATTGGAGTAAACTAGAATATCATCTATAAATACTATAACAAATTGGTCCAGATATTCCTTGAAGACCCTATTTATGACATCCATGAACGTAGCTGGAGCATTGGTCATTCCGATGGCATGACTAGGAACTCATAATGCCCATAACGTGTCTTAAAGGTTGTCTTATGTACATTAGATTCCCTGATTTTGAGCTTATGATATCCTGACCTGAGATCAATTTTGGAGAAGACCTTTGCTCCTTGCAGCTGGTTGAACATATTATCGATTCATGGCAGATTATACTTGTTCTAAATGGTCACCTTGTTGAGCCTCCGGTAGTCAATGCACATGCGCCATATTCCATCCTTCTTTTTAACAAACAGAACAGGCACTCCCCTTGGTGACAAACTTGGCCTTACATACCCCTTCTCTAACAATTCTCCAAACTATTCCTTCAGCTCCTTTAGCTCGGCTAAAGCCATTCTATACTATGGTATGCAAATGGGTGTGATACCTGGAATCAAATCAATGGAAATTTTGATTTCCCTTATCGGTGGCAAAAACACGCCTGGAAATTCCCTCACAATTGGAAAATCTTCTAACTTTCCTTCATTTTACCTTGGTGTCCACAACGTATGCCAAGAAGGCTTCACACTCTTTTCTCATCATCCTGTCAGCTAGCAAAGCTAAAATAATTCTTGGTCATGGTGTTTTTTTGTCTCCTTTAAAAGTCACTTTCTCACCCTTGCCCAAATCAAATTCTACCTCTTTGAGGCTATAGTCTAACTTTTCATTATATTTCTCCAAGGCATCTATTTCAAGTATAACATCTAGGCCCTTTAAATCTAAAGGCATCAAGTCGACTACTAGTCTAACACCATTAATAAAAGAGTTCACAATTTCTATATGCTTGACTTATTATCTCATTCCTCCCTACAGGAGTACTAACAATCAATGGACTATCCAATGGAACCAAATTAACACCATGTAATGTCATGCTTGCAAAAAAAAAAAAAGAATGTGTAGAGTTAGAATCAATCAATAAATATACTTCTAAATCAAATAACTGAGCCATACCCGTAACAACTTCAGGTGCGGTTGCAGCTTCATCTCTGGTCATGGAAAACACCCTTGTCTGTGCTTCACCCCTTGGCCTTCCTAGAGGAATAACCTTTTTTACCACTCCAAAACTTCCCACCTCAATGGTTGGCCTAGTTCCTACTATTTTAGCTCTCTTTGGGGGTTGCATCTACAACCCATCTTACCTTGTACGTGGGGACATTCCCTGACCATGTGTCCCTTCTCTCTATATCAGAAACATATTCCAAGTAACTTGAGACACTCTCCTTTGTGAAACTTCCCACAATGCTCTCATTGGGGGTTTGTAAACCTACTCCTCTCTATCTTTTTATTGCCTCCTACAGTTGAGGCTTGCACTCAAACTGCCCTTACTTGTTTGTTCTTAGTAGAGTCACTACTTCCACTTTGCTTTGCATATACTTCTCTCAGGTATGTAGGCACTCATTCCTTTCTTAGAAGATTGTTCCTGATTCTTTCTCTTCCTTTTTACTTCATACTTTTGTTCTCTAGCTTCTCAGCTTGGAGTGCAACATGTACTAATAGTTGGTAGTCACAAAAATTATGGATCAATACTTTCTCCTTGATCCCCAAATGAAGTCCTCCCTCGAACTTACAACATTTATCCTCCTCATTCTCAACAATGTTGTCCGCATAACTTGAAAGTTGGGTGAACTTTAGCTTATATTCACTCACGCTCAGATCCCTCAGTGTGAGATTTAGGAATTCTCCTGCCTTCTCTTGGACATAAACTCTAGAGAAGTATTTCTTCCTAAAGACTTCCAAAAAATTTCTCCATAATAATATTGACGGTGTGACCTGACTATGGGGCACTGATTCCCACCAATAGAGTTCATCCCCTTGCAACAAGCTCACTGCATAATCTAACTTCTCCTTATTGACTTCATCTGATATAAGACTCTCTTTATCCTTCTCAACCATGGTTCAGCCTCCTCTAGATTCATAGTCCCATTAAGTCTACAGCCCTATACTTACAGAGCTTATCATATTGTCTACTCCTCTCTACTGGAGCTTACACTGGAACTTGTGGCACTTGGCCTATATCATGCATGAAAACCGGAGAAAAGGTTTGAAAGAAACGTGGACCCATAAGGTTTACTTGGGGCATAGGAGGAGGAGGCAGTGGAACTTCATGTTACACATTAGGTGCCTCAAAATCATAAGTAGAGTGTGTCCCCACATCTTGTAGGACATGAGATTCATCCGTACTTCCTTGACGAGAGCGAGATCGAGTCATAGCTCCTCAAGTTCTCCTTCGAGATGGTAAACTCACTCCTTCAATTTAAAACCATTTAATATCTTTAGTTCATGTTTCATGTCAGGTTTAAACTTTGCATATGTGTATGTGAAACCTTCTTAAACCACGCTTCATATAAAACAATTTCAAATCACGTGAAACAATACAAAAAAATACATGTTTATTTAAATCAATACAAGTTCATTTCGAGTTTAAAAACGAACCATTTCATGCCTAGGATACTCCTAAACCTAGTTGCTCTGATACTATAAAAATGTTAGGCCCTGTTTTCAGAGTCTAACTCATGAGTCAAATGTGAGCACATCACTCTATAGGGTTCTTTTAATAGGATCTCATTAGGCATCCTAGGTTCATATTCATTCTCATAACATCCTAAAATTTCATATTTAAACACTTAATATACGACAATCCATTCTTATGTTTATATCCTTAATCATCACCCTAACATATTACTCATTTTTATCTCTTATTTCCACATCAAACTAAGTACATTTCAATCTCTATTCAAGCCTAAATGTATCATAAGAAAGCATCAACAAGTCATATATATATGTGTGTGTATATATATATATATATATATATATGCATATGATTTGGGAAATTTGGCATAAGTTTCACTATAGATGTCAGATTGAGGTCATTCGAGCATTGTTTTGAAAAGAACTTCGAGTTCTACAACTTTTGTGAAGACACCGAAGAGAGATTTTTCCATATAGAGGTTCAAAATTGCACATTTATAAAATTTTCCTGAGAAAGTCTGCTTAGCAGACATATCTCCCTCTAAATGGACATGAACAGAGGTGGAACACTGAAATACCTGAGAAGGTCAGCCCAATGGACATTAAGTCCGTCCAACGAACATTTATAGGTCAATTTCCAGATTTTTAGTTCCTACAACTTCTTTATGACCCCTATTATGCATATCTATCATTTCTAACTTATTTTCCTTATCATTTCCCCTTCATTGTCACTTCCATTTCAGCTTAACATCATTTACAACCAAATCATAATCTGTGTTCGGTCATCAACCCAAAAACATAACATTCAAACTTATACACATTCATTATAAATTTGTACACATGTTCAACTCCCTTTATCACCTTCATTTCATCTCTAACTTATCACACTAATTCTTCCTATTTCAAGACACCATAGTACTCTTTTTCTATTAGATCAAGTTAGAAAAGGACTATAAGATGTCCAGCATACACCTTGTGCAGTATCACTAACTTGTAAAAATCCTATCTTTTAAATCCGATCTCCAAAAATTACAAATTTATATCATTGGAAAGCTATGAGGATAAACTACAACTTCTAAGAAGATAACTTTTTCTAAATCAACCCAGATTAATACATTTTTCCCCTGAAGTCAGAATACATACTTTACTTCTATGAATGCTTGAAAATGCAATGTGGAAGCTTGGAAAGTCATTAGTAAAACATAAATATATTTCATTAACTTCAAAATAGTGGAATCTTTACAAAACTTTAATCGACATTTCAAGACACAAATACATTGTTAGACTCATAATCTAAAAATACAAATATACATGAGTGAGTGATACTTGAAATGCAACTAAAGCTTTGAGTTTTTCTATACTAACTTAAATTCAAAAAATATGCCAACTTAGAGTGATGCCTTGACTTTTAGTCACCCGATCTCTTACTCATCACTTGGAGATGGGGAGGAAGGGGGTGAGAGAAAAAGGTCAGGGGTAATAAGTTTATAGTAGAGAAACAAGCAAAACCATTGAAAATATTCATTGTTGTAGTGAAATGCATCGAAACCTTAAAACATGTATTTCTCAAATTCTCAAGCTTGTCAAACAAATCATAAACCATATAAGTTCTCAAACTTGTCAACAAATCATAAATAACATAAGATATGTATTTATTGAACTTGTTAACAAATCATAAACAACAGATGCAATCATAATGGTATGGGCAGTCCATATACATGAGGGAGTTCTTGTGAAGCTCCCATAAACATGAGGGAGTTCTTGTGAATCTCCAATAAACATGAGGGAGTCCATGATAGAGCTCTATGCCACTGGCGGGAAGGCAGGAGAAGCCTTTAACATGGTTAACGTGCACGTGACATATCATGATGGACACCATAAATCCAAAAACAAACATGATTTTCATAACTTGTAAACATATTGCATAAATGGCACATTTCAGAAACATGATTTCCATAAGCATGATATATTTCAAATACAATTTCCATCATCATTTCATAAATCATCGACAAGATTCATGTACCAAACCTATAGCAAATACTTGAATCATTTAAGAAGCAATAAATGCAACATTTATAAAGTCATTTAAATCATTTAAATCTATTGATTAGGAAAATTTCTCATGGATCATTAACTCAAACTATAAACATGTAACCCATCAGGATTCCTTGCTTAAAATTTTCCCTCCTCTTGCTTCTCTTGCCTTACTTGATTTCTTTTAACATTGACAAAAATTCGATTTCAATGAGAATACCAATTGAGAATCTAAAAAGCATATTTACTAAAATTGATTCTAGAATACTTAAACTCATATGTTTCCTAAGCTTCATGAACTAAAACTCCTTCCAAAATCCAAAGGATTAAAAATAGACTTACCTTGAATCTTCCCCAATCAAAGAGATGTTTGGCTCAAATGGAATATCTTCGCTTCTTCTTTCTTTTCCTCTTCTTGAATACTCTTAAGATCACTCTTGAAAACTAAGAAAAGATAAACCTAAACTTGCCCTCTCTCTTTTTCTCTCATGGACGAACTCTCTCTCATTTCTATTTCTCTTTCACGTTTTTCTCTTCTTCTCTCCCTTCATTCAAGATTTTCTTCATCTAATATACAAGATAACATTTTCCTCTTTCGATTCTACCCTAAATGAGTGCAAAAAGTCAACTTTACCTTTCCTTTAATGCTTCACGGTTTGTAAACTTAAGTGACATGCCACAATTGCCCTTTATACATTCTTGCTGCTTTAATTTACTAACCAGTGAAATAAATTCTATTAACACTGTAATAAATAATTAAACTCCAATAATCATTCTATCAGGACCTTATAATTTATCAAAATCATGCTTAACTCAACAACAAAAATTCGGGGGCTAACAATATGTCTCATCAAACACAAATTGCATGTAAAATATCACATATATAAAACATAAAATTTATCATGCATCCAATATATATATCAACCGTATAAATAAAGTATGTAATTAATGCACTCATAATCAAGTTATATGCATAAAATATCAAGTTTTGTTTGATTCTAGTTATTGATTTTCATAATCTAAAATAATATTTCCAATTATTTGGAAAATTTAAATTAGATTAAAACTATTGATTCCTAAACGAATTAAATTTCTATTTCAAACAAAAATTTAATTTGATTTGAAAAAAAATTTTCAAATCCAATTGGAAACAATTTCCATTTTATCTTGACTCTTTTAACAAAAATTAATTGAAAATAATTTTCAATAAATTATTCTTCTTACTTATTATAATTTATAAAAACTTCTTTTTCAAAATTACATAAGTAACACATTCTAATTCGATTAAAATATTTCTAATCTAATTAGCAATTACTATTTCTATTCTCATTAGAAATTACCTATCCTTAATTAGAAAACAATTTTATAAAATTAAAAAGAAACTACTTTCAAAATTAAATAAAACATTTTTAAATTTAATTTAAAAAGTCATGATATGTTATTTATTAAGATTTTGATTTCTTAATTAATTAGAAAATCTTTCTTTAATAAATTAGAAAACTATATTCAAAAATATTAAAGAAAGCACAATTTTCTTAATTAATAAATAAAAATAGTTTTCAAATTTTAATCAAGAAAAATTCTTTTTCTAAAAATAAGGAAACTTATTATTCATAAATAAAGAAACAATTTCTAAATGAATTAAATAATAATTCTCTAAACAAATAAAATCATAAATTTAATTTATCTCAATCAAATTGAAATAAATAAATTTAATTAAGAAACGTTTTTCTCAATTACTTAAGAAAACAATTTTCTTAATTTTAAGGAGCCTAACTAGTTAATTTCAATCTAATTGAAAATAATTAATCTTGTTTTAGAAACTACTTTTTAAAATTAATTAGGAATCAATATAATTATTAATCTTAATCATATTAAGAAAAATAATTACTTTAATTTTGGAATTGAATGGATAATTTAATAATCCAACCCTTTGAAAATTAAACTAAATTGTAGATCATTCCTTATAAAATTAACCCTCGAAAACAATGTTCAAAAATTAGAAAAACACTTTTCATATTTATTAGAAATTGAAACTTAAAAACCACATGATTTTAATTAAACCAATTTAATTAAAAGAAAGCCTTTAGCTCCAAGCCTGTGTGTGTTGCGTGTAATACACGCACCCAATAGTTTTCCAGAATTAGATTTCTGGAATTTTCCCTCGCCGACATTTAGTTTTCTTCTTCTCGACGATGCCTCCATACTGCAAGCCACGACTCAAGTGATGCCAACCTTGGCATCGTTGGAGAATCGATGGGCGTGAGGGCCACCTTGAGTCATCGCTTCACCATCGATACTGCTTTCTTTAGGTGGGGGATAATCACCCATCTTATTAAGTAAACACAAGACAATCGTAAACCCAGAAATGCGTGGTGGGGAGAAAATAAATTTTCAAATCCAAAAGGCAAGAGCAGGCAGAAACAAATATATGAAAAAGAAAGATAACAATTATCCAGAAAAAGATAACGACAATTGAACACATATACATGCTCTGTGTTTTTTTTCGCTCAATGCTCTAGAAAGCACAAGCAGATCCCATCGCTTAAACAAATCAATTTCCAGAAAACAAGTTTAATAAAACATGGACATATCCATAAGTAAAATAGGGAATACACATATTTCCAGAACTCAAAACGCAAGGCATACTAAAACTTTTTGAGAACCATTGCAAACGCATAGTATCTGCTCTCAATGGTTTTAATTTTAAAAAAAATTAATTTTCCCAAACGAAACACAACAATTGTAACACAGAGATGAGCAGAACATACATATAGGCAAGCAGAAAACAAAATTTTCAGAAGTCATAACATCTGCAGTCCTGGAATTAATTTCCAGAACAAATATACAAACATGTAGAGACAAAATACAATTACAGTGAACAACAACAACCATGACAATTCTAGGTTCAGAATACAAACTTTTCATATTCTAATTCAATTCCAAACTAATATGACTGATAGCAATCAAATATTTTTAACTAAATTATAGAATTAAAAACTTGGCTCTGATACCACTATTAGGAAACTAAGCAGAGATCCAATCCCGACCGTAGCAGAATAATTATGGAACTGATTCACAATCTTTGATTTCCTGAAAACCAAGATCTCTTTAATTATATAAAAAGATTAACACAAATCATAATAAAACGGAAACTTAATTAGTACCTTATTCTAGAACTTTATCTTTATCTTGTTCGTATGCCTCGTATCGTTCCCAAAACTAATCCGTTTCAACCATCGTAGCCGCATAAATGTTCGACCTTTAATGGTATCCACAAAATGAGTTGAGAGAACTCTGTAACTCTTACAGAAAAGGTTAAATATGTTAGCTCCATAGAGCTTAAGCCTATTTATAATAAGCTTTGGAAATATTAGTAATTTAATTGAAATTAAATTCTAATTTCAATTAAACTTAATTAGAATTACAAATAATTCTGATTAAATACCAATTATACCCATAAAAGATTCAATATCTTATATTGATCCTTATTTATCAAATATCTCATATCTAATCATAAAGTTTCTCAAACTTTACAATCAAGTCCAACTTGATTAAATTAACTTTGCTCTCTTCAACCAATTAGATTCTCAAATATGTTGGCAATGATTATAAATTCTAATTCATAATTAGAATTAAATAAATTAAAACTTCTTTTATTTTTTCTTTAATTCTTTAATTAAACAATTTATAATCATAGATTAAGTTGGTGTCTAGCAAAGCATCATGGCCACCCAAATATTTACGAATGTCAAAGTGGTTTTGACTAACTTTTTCGTGCATGATTTTTTCGTATAATTCAATCCTTTCATCATACAATGTTCAAATTAGACATAAAGCATGAATTTAATGTCTACTCTATTTTGAGTCTAATCATATTAGTTCTATAATATTAGATATTGATTCAATTAATGACATTTTTTCGTATAATTCAATCCTTTCATCATACAATGTTCAAATTAGACATAAAGCATGAATTTAATGTCTACTCTATTTTGAGTCTAATCATATTAGTTCTATAATATTAGATATTGATTCAATTAATGACATTTGTAAATTATTTACAAAGCATCATTTCACCTTGGCTAAAGATTTCTTGAATCATCACTAATCGAGATCAACAAAACATTCTCCCTATTTACTTTAGGGTGATGAATCCTATCTTGATCATTCAACTACCTCTATATAGCTCATGCTATATCTAATGACTACCGATTAAACGACCTATTATTAAATAGATCATAAGTAGTATCAAAACATAGCAATCCCCATACAAGATAACTTTGATGACCTCAAGTCAAAGATCACTTATATAATCATCACATTGAGAATTCCATAGACATACAAGTAATGTTCCAAATGGATTTCTCATATCGAGTCTGTTCAGTAAACTTGTTCTTTAGCAAGCACCCACACGTTTGTTTAACCATCATTGTACTTTAGCCTATGAGATCGTCTACTTCCTTTATAAGGAAAAATAAAACATGTGCTAGTCTTTTTACGTTCTATTAATGTCTAATTTTAATATAATAATAACTAGAAACATTTAGGAATAATACATAACTGCAATATAATTCTTATAATTATAATCTGATGGTAATTTCATTTGCAATTACAATTATCTCGTATACTTTATCATATACATCTAAACATAAACAAGATAAAGAATGCCTTTAAATAATTTGTCAATAAACTACAACCAAAGCGATTGGCTGTATGGTATAAACCAAAATTAAAAGATACAATTTTTAATTTAAAAGGCTATAATTATACTTTAGCATCTATTTAATGTCTTATTTGAATATTTCTTAATTATAATATTTTAAATTTCATATTTAATGTATTATATAAGCAAATTTCCAAATATATCTAGCATTTTTAATGTTATATAAATTCTTATATTTAAATGAATTTAATAAAACCATGCAATGTATTGATGTCGTTCTTTTCTACTACATTATTATTTTACAACACAACTTTTACTTTATAAAATGCTTACACCACATTCATCATTATCATCATCATCATCAGCCAGCTGAAATCTCGCTAAATCACAGGGTCTAGAAAGATTTGATAGTACGCAGTCATATTCCTACGTAGTAGAGAGACTGTTTTCGATAGACCACATGCAATGCGATATGATGATACTACAAAATTGTAAATGAATGTGCAGAAAATTTTAAAAAGGTAGTAAAAAAAGTTAAAAGTAGAAAAATTCCAAACATATGAAAAATACAAAAAAACTAATAAAGGGCCATAGAAAACGTAAGTACATACAAAATATGTCAATGATTAACAATAAATGATAAGATAGAAATACATACTAGAAAATACCTAGACAAGAGTACCTCTAACCAAGGTTGTCTCAACGTTAATTACACTAATTAGGAAACTAACTAGGCTAAACTAACTATGAGGTAAATATTATGTAGTAAAATGCAAAGGACAAGGTTTAATATGACCTATAAATATAGGAATGCTCTATTTATGAGAGATTCTTTACCTGTATCTTAGTACACCAAAATTTTTTGTTATAAGTCAAGTCTTTGATAAGATCTAACCTAGCCATATCATTCTTAATCACTTCCCCCTAGTTCTTTCTAGGTATTCCTTTTTTTCTTCTTGCAGTCTCTAAGTATTATTTTCTCGCATCTTTTCACTGGAGCTTTAAGATGTTTCCTTTTAATGTGTTTGAACAACCTAAGCCTTGTCTCTCTCAATTTGGTATTAATACCAAACACCTTTAATTTGTATCTAACCATTTGATTCCTGATCATATCTCTTCTGGTAAGGTTACATATCCACTAGAGCATCCTCATCTCAATGACCAAAAGCTTATTATTGTGTGTTTGTTTGATGGGCCAACACTCCGCCCCGTATAACATGGTTGGCCTAACTACTAAGCGATAAAATTTTCCTTTGAGCTTGAGTGATATCCTCTTATCACATAAAACTCCTGATGCACTTCTCCATTTAAGCCAACTTGATCTGATATGATGAGCTAGATCTTCATTGACCTCTCCATTACTCTAGCTAGATGATAGACCCTAGGTACTTAAAACACTCCTTTCGTGATATAATTTTTGATCCAATCTTTACCGCCACATTGGTATCCACTTGATAGCCCAAAAAGTTGCATTCTAAGTACTAAATCTTAGTTCTCCTCACTTAAAAACCCTTATACTATAATGTTTTCCTCCAACATTCTAGCTTGACATTGACCTCCTCTCTTGTCTCATCCATTAAGGTATGTTTACTTAGACGTAAATTTTTTAATAGAATGGAATGATTTATAATAAAATGAAATGTAAATGGATGTAATATTAGAAAATTGTTATTTGGGAGGGATGAAAGGGTTCATAATATAATATAGTGAAATGTTGTTTAGATGAAGGGTTTATGATGCAATATAGTGTAAAGTTGTTTGTCATTTTACATTTCATCCTAAACTCCCCAATTTGGAGGAATGAGATGTAATATGAAACCCTCCTCTTCTATCTCATTCTATTATAAACCCCCCTCCCAAATGATGGAATAATATTCCATTTCATTAATAAACAGCCCAACTAAACATACCCTAAGACAATATCATCAGCAAATAACACATACCAAGGCACATCTTGAATATTCTAGGTGAGCTTAGCTATCAGTATTGTCAATAAAAAAGGACTTAATATGGATCCCTGGTGTAGCCCAATACTGATAGAAAAATTCTCAGTATCTTCTCCTATCATCCTTACTCTAGTCAATGACCACCCTTCATGCATATCTCTAACCACCCTTATATAGGTCATAGAAACTCCCTTGACCTATAAATACCTCCATAATATTTCTCTAAGAACCATGTCATATGCCTTCTCAATGTCAATAAAAACCATGTGCAAATTCATCATCTGTTTGTCCCTGTAATATTCCATTAATCTTCTAATTAAGTGTAAAGCTTCTATTGTGGACCTTCTTAACATAAAACCAAATTGGTTTTCTAATTTAAAAGCCTCCTTTCTTACTCTCTTCTCAAGTACCTATTTACACCACATTATTATCTCATAAAACTAACTTCACCTTATAAATTGTTTACATTGTAATTTTGTAAGGTGTTTCTTTTCCTTCTCTAGATCTCATAAATTTTGATTCTCTTATAGTTCTTAGAATTTTAGTTATTTTTTAATTTCCTAATTTTAATTTCGTTTTAAACAAAAAATCCAGTCTTAATTTGACATATTACATATTTGTTTTAAATATTTTAATATATTATCTTATATAACTTTTGTATAGTTTTTTTATAACTTATTAAAATTAGAAATGATTAAAAACTGCATAAAGTTTTGCGATAAACAAGTAGTAGCAATGTATAATGAAATGAGTTAGGATCAGGCTTCTACTTTTGTTAGATGTTCTTCTGATAATAGATTTATCCTAAATTAATTTTCTAATCCCACACCTACGTTGTATCTCATTACATTCTCGTAAATGTACTAGCTTTTACTCTACTTTGAACTTTCCTTAACTAATGACTTAAGTTATTTTTATAGTCAATTCAACCTATCTAAAATTTACATCAATCAATATCCATAAACTTGAAAATAACCATAAATACTCTAAAAGATCTCAAATTTTCAAATTAATTATCTCAAACTTAACTATGAATATGTCATCTAGTATTAAGTTGTCCATTGTCATGATTTGGAATGTGTTTGACTAGAAATCTTCATAGATACGAGCAAGATTTGTTTTGAATGTAATTAAAGAAAGTCTTTATGGTATCTTTAATATTGTGTCAGTTGACCTCTGGTTATAGACGTGACAATTATTAGATCATTTTGTTGACTCAAACATGTCTTCAGTAATTAAAAAACGTTTTAATGCATTATTTATTACTACTGAGGACTAACCACATTTTATGTTCCACTTGACCTTGAAGGGTCTTTTAGTTTTTTGTCTTTAAATAAAGGATAAGGACTCCATTTAATGTAATGAGTGGCAATGGCAAAAGTGTAATTTTAAGGGTTTGAACAGTTTAATGCAGAGAGCAAGGTTGTTGGAACAGGTGTGTTCGTTCCATCATCCATCTCAGCTTATAGCTTTTGAATTTCAACCAAACAAGCACAATAATTCAACCATCGACAAAGTGAAAATTAATGTTTGAAGGTATGCCTTGGATCTAAAGAACAAATCACCATCAATTTTATGTTCAAACATACATACATACATATATATATATATATATATAAACAATTGGCAACTATCTTTAAGCAAGATTCCTCCTGTTTCCTGCTACTAAATCCATTTCCTTAATGAAAAAATTTAGGCGTATTCAGTACCTTTTATATATGGTGAACTGGTTCCTTATTTTCCTTGGCTTTGAACTACAGTTACAGTTGAAACTTTCTGATTTTCGGGTGGAGGTATGATCTTTGGAAGTGAGTTAGGTGGTGCCAAATCTGTGAAAAAGTGAGATCTTCTTCCTTTCCTGAGTGGATCATTAGCTTTGAAGTTCATTTGTAACCTTATAGTCATTACGAATGCTCGATTATCTCCCTCAACAAAATGAGAAGTAGGAAGAGAAGAAGTTTGAATCCTTCGTTTTGAGAATTTCATTTGGTATCAGAACTTCGTTTCTTATAACTGAAGTATTAAAGTAATTATATTGGGACTACTTGGCCGTCAAAAGTTGATGTTCCCTTTTCCGAAGAATGCGTTTTTGTTATTAGATGAATTGAATTTTCATACTCTTCATTTCTAGTTTTCAATCTAAATTGAGATGTACAGTACATTCAAATAGTTTTCATCTCCTTTTTTTCTTCTTCTTTTCTGTCTTACCATGGCATGTTCAACGTGGCTGTGTACACACGTTAAGTCTTCAATAGCCGTTGAGGTGAAAGTGAAAGTTTGTTGCCAATAGCTTGTGGTAATTACATTAGGAAAAATGTTATTATTTGATTTCGCAAACTAAAATTCTGAGAGAGGGGTGAGGAAAAGTTCGGTTCTTCCAGTTTCTCGTTGTAATTTTCTTTAAGGATCTGCTCATACTTATAAGAAATTGCAATTGCTCTGTTTAATAATTGGGACATGTTTTTGCAAGGTTACTTTCCTCTATCTTGTTCTATTTGTTGTCTGCTATATATTGTTTCACTTGTTGGACTTATGTCCATTACCCGATCGTTATGTAATAGATTGAACACATTTGTTTTGTGATTATTAATTTGTTTAATAACATGGAAAATGACTATATTATCATATTATGTTTATTTCTTTTATCCTAATATAATAAGTCCTTGATTAAATTTATACATTTGCCATTATAATGGAGATTATCATAATGAGAGTCAAGTCTTAAGGATTTAATCTAAAAGTGTTCTTAATCATAGGATCGTCAAATAAGGACTTTAATGATCCATTTAGATCAATATGTATATAATAGTATTTATTGGATGGGCATTAGTAGATCTCATTTACTAAGTTACATATATAGATGATGCATATGGAGATATGATCATTGAACTGACCAAACTGAGAACTCCCAATGGTTAATATTACCTATATTAAGTGGAATATTCTCATAAGTATTTAAATGTATATTTTTCCTTTGACCTGAGATCATCATAGTAATCAATCGGTCACTTATTATATCTTAATGTCAAATACCTCATGTGTAAAAATGCTAGTTGAATGGTCATTAGATATAATTAAGTATAGCAAGTCACTACACTAAAATAAGGAGGTTTTAGATGCTTATGCCTAGATGCATTTAATAATTGTCTTAAATAATCTAAGAATTGGTGGAGTTTTTAGACATTTACTTAAGACGATAAAATTTGTTTAAAAAATATACTAAAAAAGAGTCTAAATTTTCTAAAATTTTTAGTTGCCAGGACAAGAATTGGAATCTTTTATAATTTATAGCAAATATGCATCCAGGAATAACAATTAATTAATGTCAAAAGCAAGTAATTATAAAAATACGTTTAGTTAATATAAATTGACTTGTAGATAAGTTATAATGTTGAGCGTTTTTTGTAGATTCACGAGGTTGAAAGAGATAGAAAGTATATTAAATGTGCATGTTCCATGACAAAGGTAATTAAGCATCAAACATTTACAAATTGCATATTAAGCCAAAAAAAGTAATTTTTAGTTTAAACCCAAAATTAAAAAAATTTCAAAGTTATTCTAAAATTCAATCAACACTTAGCACTTGTTTGGTTGAGCTTTTGGTAGGTGGAAAAGCACTTTCTTCCACCACAAAAGCTATTTTCAGGAAAAAATGAGTGTTTAGCTGTAAACTTCAAAAGCACTTTTGAAGTAGAAATAGCTTTTGTAAAAGCTAAAATACTGCTTTTTCAAAAGCTCAAATTTAGAGCTTTTCAAAAAATCTCCTTATTTTAGCTTTTTCGGGTAGATATTTTTACGTCACTTTCGTATATATCAAAAGTTAAAAGTGACTTTTGTGTTTCTTTGGTTTTGCTCTGTTTACAAAAATTCATCTCCTTCGATCCCATTCAAGCTCTCTCCAACATGAACTTCCCCACAACTCTCTTGGGTATCGACTAAAACTTGTTTTGGTTCGAGTTTTTTTATTCTCTTAACAATCTTTGCGATTGCTTTCTTACCCGTGAGCCTACTTTCCTTGCGTAACAGAGCCTTATCGGCCTTTTCTTGATTAGCATTCTTTAAAGGGCCAGTGTTTTTGGGTTTTAACAGGTTGAGGAGTTCATGGGGTTAGAGAAAAATGGGATGTTTCATCCATGGAGGAAGTAACTATCCCCTCTAATGGATGAATTAATCTATGAGTAATACACCCTTTTCCTTGATAGCAAATCACAATTAGAAAAGTTCATTTTCTAATCATGGTTGTAGCTAGTAGACGATACCACAAAACCTTAGCCTCAAATTTCCAAGTAAAATAAGCCAAGAGGAACATATTCAAACAACAAAAATGGCAAATCAGCAAGAACCCAATTTCACATTTCCCACAAAATCCACAAAGCCTAACTTGAAAGGGGGTAACAATAACAAGAGCTTCAAGAACTCTAGCACCAAACCCAGAGAGAGCTCTCATGATTACTAAGCTTCCCAGTTTCTGAGTCCTTAAACCCAGCTTGCAACACCGCATTGGACCCCGACATCACCTTCATATATAGTGGGATCGACACCTTTTGATGGTTTGGTTCCTTCATGAAGTTTGTGGAGAGGAATGGAGCTCTTGAATGATTTTGTGATTGGATGTGAAGTCAAAGAAGGAGAGGAGAGAAGTTGGCTTCTCTTTCTCTTCTTCTACTTTCATTGGGGTAGATTCTTTGCGTCCGTTATTTTGCATTCCAAGTTCTGAAGTTTTTGTTGAGAACTTTACAACTTGGATGTTCTATCTTCTACTGATTATTTGGAAAGAAGAATCGATTGATTGAATCCAAAGATCCAACTTTTAGAGAAATTCCAAGCAAAATATCAATGCATAGTTTATTATATATTTAACTATTTGTTCAGCTTGAATATTTATTTTGGGATTATAATATTATTTAAAATTTTCACTTGTTTTAATATTTATTTTCATATTAATTTTATTTCTTACAAGAAAATAAGACATCTCTTTAAATAATTTCCTATAAGATGGTTATCTAAAATTTCCTACAAGATGTTTATCCAACAAATAGGTAACCGTAAATATAATATATTGTACTTTGCAAATTGTTTAGTATACTTTAAATATTATTTATATGAATAAATAATTTTATTATAAAATAAAATAAAGTTAAAATTAATAAAAGTTCTTTTTATGTTTATGTTGCCAAACAGTCTATTGTATAAAGCTCTTTTTAAAAAGATGTTTTTTTAATTGACAGCCAAACAATCAACTGACTTTTTAGAAAAGCTTTTCTCAGAAAAGTTCTACTGAAAAAAGCTCTACTAACAAAAGCTCTACTGATATAAGCTCATCCAAATAGGCGCTTACTCTATTTGCAAAATTTGATGACTGGGTTCGTTTGTTTTTACTTTTTGTATTTTTTTAATTACACTATTTGCAAATTTTGATGACTCAGCTCCATTTCTGTTGACTTTTTCTTTGCTATAGACAGACGTGAAAGAACTAAACACTACTTTAGATATGCGCTCAAGCTATATTTATATTTTATGCAAAATACACTCTCTAGTGACTATAGTCTCTAATCACACTGCCTCTTTACTTTTCCCTTTGTCGCTCTCTTTTCCTTTTTCTCGTCGTCTCCATTCAAATTTAAGAGGAATCATAAGTTTTTTCCTTTTTTGACATACTTATCGTACTAAAATCATCCTGCATTTTTCTTTACAACACCTTACTTGACGATCTTGTAATCAGCAAATAAGAAAAATTCTTCAATATGTTTTACTATTTCTTCGAATAGTTTTTGTTTTTGATTGGGTTTAATTTGGTGTTATTTTTTTAATATAAATATCTCAATGAATTGTTCTCTCTAATTGCGAAATGTCAAACCCTGAAGCGATCACAAAGAAGAAGAAGACGCCCACGACGCCCCCGCCAAGGACACCGGAGCTCAAGTAGCTCTAATTGTCAAACTTTAAAAGGTCTTCGTTACCACTGGTGAAGAGGACGAAGATCCTATTCACGATCTTTAAAATTCTCCTTTTTTTCTTTTTTGGATTTCTTTGAAAATGAACCCTAAATAAATAATACAAACGATCTGTCTGATTTGGTTGGTTCTAGAAAAGCAAAGCTCTATCGATTTGACAAGGATGGGAATCAGTGGAAGGAAAGAGGCACAGGTTTTGTGAAGTTGTTGAGGCACAAGTAATCTGGCAAGGTTTGCCTTATTATGAGACAATCTAAGACTCTTAAGATATAGCATCTCGGTTTGTATTCATTTGTCATTTTCTAAATTTATATTCTGTTTTCGTTGTTGCTTTACCTAAGTTTTGATTGTGTTGTTCGATGTGTAGTGCGGTGTGATTCTGGTTACAGTGCTATTGACTATGTCAGTTCAGGAACATGCCGGTAATGATTTGCCGATGGTGAATTAAAGGATGAGCATTTCTACATACATTCTTTCTGTAATGTAGAAAGATGGTGATTAACCAAAACCCTCTTTCTTTTTGTCTTGTAATTTCTACATTACATTCTTTTTACTCTACTATTGTTCTACTGTGAAATTCAATGTTGCTCTGCATCATTATTGTTTTGTTGTGAAATCGAACTGGTAATAGTAATGGTTTTTAATTTCGTTATTTAGTTATGGAAAACGATTATGCTAACATGTTAACATAATGGTACAAAGATCACAAATATGTTAACATGTTAAGATTAACTTGATGTTTTTAACATCCTTCAAATTGGGGGATGTCAAACAAAAGTAGGAATATTAGATTTATACTTATAATTTGCAAACATAAATGAAAGTATACAACTCAAATTGTTCATAAATTTTTAAAAAAGAATTGGAATCTTTAATTTTTATGTTCTTGCATATCTATATGGATGTGAGTTACTAATAAATACATAATATTACAAGGCTATAAAAGCTAATTAGCTTAAAAATAAATTGTAAATATCTCTTTATAATTGTAACATTAAGCAATTTCTTGATACGCTCTTGAAAAATAATTGTTGTGTATGGTATTATTTGAATAATGTCAACTTTCAAGTTGTTCTTTGAGGAGTGCTATAATATTTTTTTGTCCACATCAATGTTACTATCTACTTGAGGACAAGGCTTGCACAAAATCTATGGTTTTATGTTCATTTTTGTGGGTACTACATCTTGGTTAAGTAATTTTAGACATTGATGTTTAGGATATTTCCTGAGGTTATAAATTCTTCAATATAGAGGTTTTGTTGTATAATTACAGTAAAAAATGAATGTTTGAGTTTATATCTGTAGTAATTGTTGTTGATATTTTCGTGTTATATTCATTTTAACATAGGACTACATTTTTGTAATTTGAAGTCGAGTTTTGGTGTTGTCATTTTATTTTTTTCTTTGAGGACCAAAATTCTAGAAGTTTTATCTTGCATTCTAACTTTTAGTATCTCTGTTATTTATATTAAAGGCCTGTCAAATACTTTTAAGTGATGATGACTCCGAGAGGAATGCCTTAATGGAAGAAGGAGGGACTCCTTGCAGTAGATATCTAGCTCAAGCAGCAGATGTGCTTTCTGCTCATTGCACAAAAGGTAAGAGGATATGTTGAAGAATCAACTACTATAGAAGTCAAAATTGGTGGTTCATCCAGTATGGGAGTTGTCAAGCGTAGAATATGTGGAATCCAATTTATTTTTTGACTCACTTATTGCAT
This sequence comes from Erythroxylum suave, assembly GCA_027563595.1. Classification (NCBI taxonomy): domain Eukaryota; kingdom Viridiplantae; phylum Streptophyta; class Magnoliopsida; order Malpighiales; family Erythroxylaceae; genus Erythroxylum; species Erythroxylum suave. The sequence continues at coordinate 23,162,827 of JAOSBN010000005.1, forward strand.
GAAACAAAAACATATACTAATTGGCACTTTGTACTTCATTTTTCAATTATAACACTCGAACCAACTTTATTTTCAACTTGTATTGTTATTTACGTTCATCTTGTTGTGTATATTCTTATAGATGGCATTACATTTGGTCTATCACATGCAGAGGTTTTAAAGGAGCCCTTTTTCTCAACAAAGCTTTTATGCCTTATTGGAATTCTTTTGACTTTCAAGTTTGTAATAGCGTGTTTATTCCTGTCTTTGTAAATCGAAGTTAAACAATTTTAGAATTCCAAAATATTAGGTTTTACCTTTATTCTTTTTAAACTATCTGTTGATTTAACATTTGATAAATTTTCCATTCTTGATGTTTCATTCTTTGGGTGTTGATTTGGCTTTTCTTTTCCCAGGGTACAATCAAAAATGAAATGTATAATATTTGTGAATAGGATTGTGACTGCAAGAACCCTGACATACATACTTCAAAATCTTAAATTTTTAGCTTCATGGAAGTGTGATTTTCTTATTGGAATTCACTCTGGACTAAAGAATATGTCATGCAGAACCATGAACAACATTCTTGAAAATTTTCAGAAGTAAGACTCTGAATACTACTAAGGTGCCAAATGTTGACAAGTCCTTAAAATTTACACATGTTGAAGTCACAATAAATCAGGGAAGAGTTCAATCTCCCTAAATTACTCCTTATGAGGAGGCAGATTTGCCTCCTTACCCTATTTTGTATTTACTCTATTTCACAGTTGGATACCTTGTTGCTTGATAATAAGTCTAATGTATGATGATATATTACATATTATATAGAAATTCTGTCTAATGTCTGGTGATATATTACATATTAACTTAGGTTCTTATATTTCCTTGTTTTGTGCGTTATATTTATAAGTCACGTTACTTTTTTAAGGATGCGATGTTTTCTTCATCTGACAAAACAATGGAAGTTTCCGTTATACTACTTTGGTAGATTTCATAACTAGGTAAGGTCCTTCTTTGGTCCATGGGATGCATGTATGATTTTCAGATTATGAACATCCATCATTTTCTTACATATTACTTGGATGTTTAGATTCATAGGTTGAACTTTTGTTTTCTCAAAACCCTCTTCAATTCTTTGTCCTTTCAAATAATGCAGCTATCTCTTGCTACCTCGTATTAACTACTAAGCCATCTTTTGTTGAAGTTATAGAATGAATAGCTTGCTTCATTTTCTTAAAAGGTTCATCTTTGGACCATTTCTTTACTTAGAGTTCCTGTTTGTAGAGACTTTGGTTCAAGAAAAATCTTAAGCTTTGCAAGATTTGGTTTGATATGGGAGAATATGGGCGGATGAGTAAGGTATACCTTCTAGTCATGTTTTTGGGGCGGATGAGTAAGTTATGTATTCACTGTAAGTTCCCATCAAATCATATAATTAACTTACCTAATTTATAAGTTATTTTTCTTCTTTCTATCTTTCAGGTGCTTATTGGACTCTGAATGCAGACATGAACGGTCTATGGAATGTGAGGTTTTAACTGTAAGGAAATATACCAGAGATGTTCTTTTGAAGTTGAGATTTGCAGCTGCAAAGTTCATATTCTATTTGTTTGATTTAGTCGTGAATACTACAAGGTGTCTAATATGTACTGGGTTACACTTCTTATGTATACAAAATACAGAGAAGGGGATCGATATAATTTGTTTGTTTGATTGATTTTCTTTAGCAATGATCTATGTGACTTGTATTGATTGGTTACCACCAATTATTATAACAATCAAGTAATAATAGAGTTTTGTTTCTATCTTCTCTCTCTTTCTCTGATTTTGATTTGTATTAAGTTTTATGTGATTAATTTATTAAAATTTATTATAATAAAAATAAAGTTATTATAATTTTTTTAATTTATTATAATAATATGAGTGATCTTCAAAAAGATGCAAAAAGTAAATTGTAAGCTTTTTTTTTACACTAAAAATGGTGAAATTTTTTTACTTAAAAAACTGTCTAAAAGTGAAAACTATGGACAGAAAAAAGCATCTAAAAGCTTATACAAAGCGTCTAAAATAGCATTTATGTATCTAGAAAAAACCATCGCAAATGTATGTTTTCGACGCATCTATGTGTAAAGAGATTTTCAACGTTTAGAAGCGTAAAAAATCTATTTTTTTATGACACTTAGATATGTAAAAAAATCTATGTTTTTACGACGCATCTATGTGTCTAAGAAAACCGTCAAAAATATTTTGTGACACTTCTTTTTTTTAGCTTTATAAGGCATCTAAAATTATTTTTAAGATGCAAAAAAGCGTCTAAAAACTCCACCTTTTGTGTCATTAAACTCCATATTTTGTTGTAGTGAGTCAAGATGGGATCCATTGACTCTAGGTAATGAGTTTAAGCTCTATGTTGTCATTGATCTTAATGGTTGTCTCAAGACCTTGATCAGGGAGATTGAATGAGTGACAAAAGGAGTTTCTTAAGTTATTCACTAATCATTAATGATCCACATGTAACATAGTTGGTTATCTAATAGGGTTTGACAATTAAATCATACCTTAGGATAATTCGAAGTTGTAATGTTGGAAGGTAATAATAAATTATCCTTAATCAAGTTCCATCTTTGTAAGGTTGTTACTTCACACTATCCGATCGTTAAGGAGTGTTGTTAGATGCCAACCTTGATTAGTTATTAATTGAATTAATTACTACCAACTTAGTGATGAATCTATGTGTTCACACACTTACAAGTGTAATATTTCCTGATTACTATTATTTAATTTATTATGAGATAATTTATTACATGATCTATATGGAATTTTTTTTTGCTAACACAAAAAATATAATTAATATTGGAAAATCTCTTATGTGAAATAAATGAATAAGATAAAATAGTTTTATTTTCTTTTCTTTTATAAATAATAATAATAATTTTTAAAAAAATTATATGTGTGCTTTTTTTCAACCAAACGCTCCTTTTCATTTTCTTCATATTGAAGTTTTTTGTTTTATTTTATATGAGATAAAGGTGTACGTTATGTTGATATAACAAATAGAAGAAGAGTAAGCATATATACTCTTTCATTTTTTTGTTACGTTGATATAACAAAGAGAAGAGATAGAGGAAGAAAAGAGTTTTAAACTTCTTTTATGTTCTCTACGTTTAAAATAAAAATGAGAGAGAAAGAAACAAAATTATTTTGTTCCATTCTTGAAGAAAGAGTTCTTCAAAATCCTCCATAGCCATATCAAGTGTTGAAAGTGGGACATATTTCTCGATGTGGAGTGTACAGAGACTTCGTATTTTCGAAGTTCATTATCGATTGATCCTCACAAATTTCAGATATTTTTCTGCCTATTTTTGCTACTAGTATAAATATTAAACACAGTAAATGAATTTAGGATTGTAATTTTTTGTTTCCACTGCATATGCAATCCTTCAATTGATATCAGAGCCATGTTTACATTTACATCATACTAGAAATCTACAATTGTCATTAAGCAAATTGAAATGGTGTTTTATTTTTTATAATTGTTATCATAAAACACACGACATTTGATAAGAGCATGGTTTTTATACACGGTTTTACAAGCAATTGGAAAAGCATTTGACAGATGACATCTTTCAAACATGTTCACAGTAAACTTATTAATTATCATTAGACAAATGTTATATTTCATACATGTGCATGGTAAACTCATTGAAAGCTTTTGACAAATGTTGTCTTTCCAATATGAGCTCGGAAAACTCATTAGAGTCGAAAGCAATTCGGTTTTCACATACTGTTTTATTTTTAATTACAAATATTGCATAGCCCCTACAAAAATTCCATATGCAAATTAACGTCCAAAAGTGAAAAGACAAAAGTAACTGATTTGTATATCATGCCAATTTAAATTCCATATTCCATATGATGGACAATTTTTTATTTTTTATTTTATGGAGTAGAATTTGCATATGGAACCATTCCAGTGCCTAATTATGTTTGATAATTGGAATAAATGATAAATGTTTGCTAGATTAAAAGTTTCCTATACGAATGTTGTCTGAAAATGTGATATGATCACTAGTGTTATTAAAATTGTTTTAATAACATAAAATCTTGACCCTTTCAAATTATTGAGTTCATATTGATATAATATATGACATTTTATCAAAAGGGATTTTCCACCTAAGTAGATAATAATATTTATTTTGTTTACAGGTAATGACCTGATATCTAGGTATCTTGTAGTTCAGGGATAAATAATATTTTTTATTGCATATGATGCATGTGTGAGAAAAAATTATTTATTTTATATTTTTGGCCTAGACTACCTAGGGAGTATAATATTAATTAATTCTCCGTCACTTAGATGGATAAACTCAACTATACTAATGGGAGCAACCTGATAACTAGAGGACTATATAATATTGAGCCTACTATAAGTTTTATATGATAAAATAGGTAATTTACCACTCTTTAATTATACATGAGTAATGACTTGACAACCAAGGGGCTCATTTATGTTTTAAAGTTTTTTATATCATTTAGATAAAATTTCACGTCTTAATGATATATGACTGTGTTCTTATTTTAGTGTTTTTCTTTTTATTATTAGATTTCTCAAAATGTCTACTATATCACTGCGAAGCGTTCTTGATGCTAACCAGCTAACTGATAACAATTTTGATGATTGGTACCATAATATAAGAATTGTTCTCATGCATAAAACACTTATCGAAGTGATCCATAAACCTCTTAAGGAAGCGGCTCTTGAGGAAGTTGATGATGCTAATGCATTGAATGTGTATTTTAAGTACAATGAACAAAGTACTAATGCCAAGTGTATTATTCTGGCATCAATGAGTTCTAAACTCCAAAGGCAATATGAAGGTATGAATCTTCCATAGATCATTGAGCATCTTAAGAAGATGTATGGGTCACAAATTAGGACTGCTAGATACCAGTTATCTAATTCCCTATTCAAGTCTAGACTGAAGTCCAAATTTCCTTTGGGATCCAATGTTCTTAAGATGATTGATCTTATAGAAAAGGTTGAGAAGTTAGGGTGTTCACTAGGGAAAGAGCTGTCACAAGATTTGATCTTACAATCTTTTACTAATAATTTTTCACCGTTCATTATTAACTTTAAATTAAACAAGATGGACTGTGATCTTCATGAAATGCTCTACTTGTTGATCGATTGTGAAAATCACGTAGCATTATTTTAGAAGGTGAAAATGTTAGGGTCTGTGAATCTGGTTGGTAATTCTTTTAAGTGCAAGTGGAAGGGCAAGAAGAAGCCTAAAAAAAATCATCTTGCACCCAAGGGTGTTTGTAACAAATCCAAGGGTAAGGAGAAGAAAATTGACCAAAAGGATGTTGAATGTTTCTTCTGTACAAAAAAGGGACACTGGAAAAGGAACTACCCAGAGTATTTGGCTACTTTGAAAGGTAAGAAACAAGGTGGGACATTTATGAAAAATGTTTTCATAATTTCTTTAACTACTATTGACTCTACTAAATGGGTATTAGATACTAGTAGTAGCTTTAACATTTCCAATATATTGCAGGGTCTAAGGATTAGTAGGAGATTGAAGAAGGGAGAAGTCAAGCTACAAGTTGGGAATGGAGCAATTGTTGCTACCCTAACTGTAGGAACTATTTCTCTTGTTATGCCTCCAGGAAAGACTTTATTGTTAAAAGATTGTTATTATGTTCCTAAATTTGTTTTGAACATTGTTTCCATTTTGTCATTAGACAAACGTGGATTTCATATAATCATTAAGAATAACCAGTGTAATATATTTCATGGTGATGAATTATAAGTAAATGGTTACTTATAATATGGTCTTTATGTCTTACCTGAAATAGTTGTTTATCCAATTATTAATATTTCTGGTTAAAAAAGGAAGAGAGGTAATCAAGCAAATCAAACTTACCTTTAGCATTGTAGACTTAGTCACACTAGTGAGAAAAGAGTAAACAAGTTGCCCAATGATGGATGCCTTGGAAAATATGATTATGAATCATATGAAACTTGTGAATCTTGTCTCAAAGGCAAAATGACCAAATATCTTTTTATTGGAACTAGAGAAAGAGCTAGTGAACTTTTAGGACTTATATATACAGATGTATGTGGGCCTATGAAATTTCATCTAAAGGTGGATATTCTTACTTTATCACCTACACTGATGATATGTCAAGATATGGATTCGGGTATCTTATGAAACATAAGTCTGATTCATTTGAAATGTTTAAAAGATTCCATAGTGAAGTTGAAAAACAAACTGATAAGAGTATAAAGGCACTAAGATCTGACCATGGATAGTGATTCAAGATGAGATCCATCAACTCTAGGTAATGAGTTTGAGCTCTATGTTTTCATTGATCTTAATGGTTGTTTCAAGACCTTGGCCAGAGCAATTGAATGAGTGAGGAAAGGAGTTTCTTAAGTCATTCACTAATCATTAATGATCAACATGAAATATAGTTGGTTATCTAATAGGATTTGACAGTTAAACCATACTTTAGGATAATCCGGAGTTGTAATGTTGGAAGGTAATAATACATTATCCTTAACTAGGTTCCATCTTTGTAGAGTTGTTACTTTACACTATCCGGTCATTGACAAGTGTTGTCAGAAGCCAACCTTAATTAGTAATTAATTGGATTAATTACTATCGACTTAGTGATGAACCTATGTGGTCATACACTTACAAGTGTAATATTTCTTATTTATGATTATTTAATTTATTATGAGATAATTTATTAAATGATCTATGTGACATATTATTATATTTTTTGCTAGCATAGAAAATCTAATGAATATTGGAAACTCTCTTGTGCTAAATAAATGCATATAATAAAATAGTTTTATTTTATTTTCTTTATAAATAATAATAATAATTTAAAAAACTTATATGTGTGCTTTTTCTTTTCAACCAGACGCTTCTTTTCATTTTCTTCATGTTGAAGTCAGTTGTTTTATTCTATATGAGATAAAGGTGTACGTTACGTTAATATAACAAAGAGAAGAAGAGTAAGCATATATACTCTTTCTTTTTTTGTTATGTTGATATAACGAAGAGAAGAGACAAAGGAAGAAAAGAGTTTTAAACTTCTTTTGTGTTCTCTACGTTTAAAATAAAAACAAGAGAGAAAGAGACAAATCGTTTTGTTCCATTCTTGAAGAAAAAGTTCTTTAAAATCCTCCATAGCCATATCAAGTGTTGAAAATGGGACTTATTTCTTATGTGAAGTGCATAGAGACTTTGTATTTTTGAAGTTCATTATTGATTGTCCTTTGAAATTCTAGATATTTGTTTTTTTGCCTATTATTACTATTAGTATGAATATTAAATGCAATAAATGAATTTAGGATTGCAATTTTTTGTTACCGCTGCATATGCAATCCTTCACCATTAATATTATCTTCTTTACTACTTTTATTGTTCTAATAGATTGGATCCATTCATTAGTATGCCAATTATAACAAAAAGATTTTGTTTGTAATTATAACAAGATGGAGTTTTTGTGACTCAAATTTGGTGACATTCAGTAGAACAGAAGTTGGCGTGTTAAGAGTATTTGTTCATGAAGTCTTGCAGGGTATTCTTGTTCCCTAATAAAAGTGTTCTTCAATGCAAAATTTTGATAGAAATGCAATTCCGTATAAATCTGACAGGTTTTGTGATCAACCTGTGTAAGATCAGGAGTCTTATAGCTAGCCTTCCATTCAGAATGTAGATCACTCTCCAACCCAAGATACACTTCTCTATTAAGATTTTTGAACAGCACTGTACCCTTGAATCATCCTCTAGAACTGGTATTTACCCTCTTCAGACATCCCCATCCACTGTTAGTTTCTTACCAAATGTCAATGCAATTTTTTGGCTAGATTCACATTCATGCCATTTAGATTTCCATGATTCCTAGAAGATAGTAGTTATTCACTAGCCAACGAAACTTATGTTACCTACAAATTAAAAGGACTAAAAAATGTTGTGCTTAGTCTTAATTTGGACACTTTTGATGTTTGTGCAATTTTGGCACCAACTGAATCTGAGCAAATTACTTTAGAGGCAGAGAAATGGGAATTTTTAATGGGGGATGATCTCCAAAATGACTTAAAAGAAGTTCTTTGTGTTTGTGCTCAAGCCATTGAGAATAGTGACATGTTCACAGTCGAATGGTTAATGACATGTTCACAGTTGAATGGTAAACCGGTCCAACACTTAGGAGCTTACATGCTTGAAGGCCTTGTTTCCAAATTGGCGTCCTAATGAAGTACCATCTATAAAGCTCTAAGATGTAAAGAGCCTGCTGGTCATGATCTCCTTTCATATAAGCATGTACTATATGAGGTTTGACCACACTTCAAGTTTGGATATATGTCAGTCAATTGTGCAATTACTGAAGCGATGAAAGATGAAATTAGAGTCTACATTATTGATTTTCAAATTACACAAGGCACACAGTGGATCACCTTAATCTAGGCTTTTGCTGGTCGGCTTGAAGGACCCTTACATGTTCGAATTATAGGAATTGATTATTCTACATCTTCTTATGCTCGGGGAGGAGGGCTTGACATAATGGGGTAAAGACTTTCTAAGTTTGTTGCTTCATATAAGGTACATTTTGAGTTCCACGCTAGAGGAGTTTCTGCCTCAGAAATTCAATTTTAAAATCTTGGAGTTAGAGTTGGGGAGGCCATAGCTGTTAATTTTTCTTTAATGCTCCATCATATACATGATGAAAGCGTGAGCACTCATAATCAAAGGGACAAGCTATTGAGGTTGGTTAAGGGCTTATCTCTTAAGGTTGTTGATAGTGAAAATAACAATAATAATTAAATTGGAACAACTTATTTGAATGAAAGGTGTTGCGAAAAATCACTGCCTAAGTCTAAAATCCCCCCTCTACGGTGCAGTAGGACAACGGGATCTGACCCTAGGGTTAACGCCTTTTCCACCAGCTTCAGTGCACTCTTAAAGATAGAGTAGGAACTATCTACGAGATTAAAGAAAGGCAAAAAAATGCAGAATTTGTGCGTAAGGAAAAATACGTGTGTAAGATGTTTCTATATAGAGGAAAATGTTTGTGTTGGATGGAGCAAATAAAGATACAAAAGAGATGAAGAAACAAAGAAAGTGAACAATTGTTTTTGGTGGTAGCTGCGTCTTTGAGTAGATGAGTGACTCCTTTATATAGTAGAAACAATACATACATTAGCAATAGGAATTAAAAGCTATTAAAACAAAATGGGACGTTGGAGTATAATAACGTAACAACGTTATTAGAGTTATGGGGTTAACAACGTTATAAACATTATTAGTAACTGAAAATTTTGGAACAACGATACCGACAATCCCCTACTTGGTCTAAAATTTGAGAAACAAGTTGTAACAATTTAAGAGAGAGATAAACAAACAACCAGGTGAACTAAGCGTTGAACTTGGTGTTCAAGAAAGTCAGAGACAAAACCTGCTAGAAAAATAAACAGCCTCAACATGCCCTGTTCTCATGATCGCTTTAGAGAGATAGCCCAAATACTCTCATAGGAGGGTAGTTAGACCCCAAAATCATGTAGGTGAGTCCATCAAGGGTGTACTATTCGCACTACCCAATCTTGGGCTATGGAACTTATTAAGGATTAAACAATCCAACCTCATTAAACATAGTAAAATTATGCCAAGGGACACAATGCAATAACTGAATATATATCAGTATTATTCCACGAACAATGTGTAAGTAGGTAGTCACCACATAACTTTGTTTAACCCATTGAACTTGGTTTTCCAAGATGGGTGTCCATCACGAAGTTAGTACATAATTGGACTTAAACCCACCCTTTAAGCTTACTCTGAAACTAGTTTCATACACAAAGCTTTTGTAAACAGATCTGCTAAGTTTCTCTTTGACTTGACATAGTCGACAGAAATTACACCAGTATGATTAAAGTACAGACAATTTTATATCTCAATTTGATATGTCAACTTTTGGTCATTATATGTCTTGCTCTAGGCAACATGAATGGCAACATGTGAATCACAATGAAGGAACACAGAAAGAATTGGTTTTTCCCAAAGTGGGATATCTACTAAGAGATTCTTTAGCCACTCAGCTTCCCGTCCTACCAACTGCAAAGCCATAAACTCAGCCTCCATTATTGATCATGCAATACATATTTACTTGGATGATTTCCAAGACACTGCAGCTCTAGCTAAGGAAAAAACATAACCACTGGTAGAGTGTATATCATCACTCTTTATAACCCAGTTAGCATCAGAATACTCCTCCAATATAGAAGAATGATCACCAAAAGACAATCTATAATGCATAGTACCTTTCAAATACCTCAATAAACGAATCAATGCATTCCAATGCTCTTGACTAGGATTATGAGTTTATCTACTAAGTCTACTCACGTAGTATGCAATATCAGGACAAAAATAGTTCATCAAGAACATCATGCTACCAAGAATTTTAGTATACTCAGCTTGGTTTACACTGTCACTAAGATTTTTCTTTAGAGCAACACTAGCATCATAGAGAGTTTTGACTGGAATAACATTATAGTAACCAAATTTCTTCAAAATTTTCTCAACATAATGAGTTTCATTCAACTTAAAACTAGAGTTAATCCTGCCAACTTTGATTCCCAAAATAAATTCCATAGGTCTAAGATCTTTCATATCAGAAGAAGACTTTAGCACACTCTTAGTAGTATCAATGCCAGATAAGCTAGTACTAAAAATAAGCATATCATCTACTTAAAGATTTATGATCACACAACTATTGGTATCCAATTTCACATAAATACAAGAATCAACATCACAAAAGGTGAAACCATGTTTAAAATCTCATTTTCAAATTTTTCATGCTACTATTTGGGAGCTTGTTTAAGTCCATACAAAGATTTAACCAACTTACCCATCTTTTGCTCTTAACCAGGCACTCTAAACCCCTTAGACTGGACCACATAAATCTGATCATCTAAATCACCATTCAAGAAAGTTGTTTTAACATCCATTTGATGCACATGAAGTTTAAATAGTGAGACAATAGCAAACAACATCCTTAAATCTATGCAATTTTAGTAATATGAGAGTCAGTGTCAAAAAAAGTCCAATCCTTCTTTTTGTTGAAAGCCCTTAATCATAAGTCTTGCCTTAAACCTCTCAATGATTCCTTCAGGTCTCAATTTCTTTTTGAAAATTCACTTACACTCCAAAAGCTTACACCCTCGAGGTAGATGAACTAAAACCCAGTTTTATTAGACATGATAGACTCTAACTCACTATCTATGGCTTCCTTCCAAAATGTAGCATCCACAGATCTCATTGCTTCCTCATAAGTTTTAGGATCTTCCTTAATAATATAAGTCACCATAAAAATATCATCTATCTCCTCAGGTTTTTTCACCATAAAGGAAGTAACAAATTCATAACCAAAATTAGTGGGTACTCTAGCTCTTTGTTCCTCCTTAGTTCAACAATTTGCTCTTCCTCTATGTCATCATTAGTAGAAGAACTAGGGACAAATTCTCTAGGAACTTTCACAGTCACTTTCATAGGAAATATATCCTAAAAAAACATTGCACCTCTTGACTCTATAATTAGTCTATAAGTGTTAGATCCCTCTTCTTTAACCATAAATCTATAGGTAACATTATTAGAGACATATCCCACAAAAATTGAATCAATAGTCTTAATTGAATCAATAGTCTTAGGCCCAATTTTCTTCCTTTTATGTTCAGGTAGAGTAACCTTAGCAAGAGACCCCCACACTTTCAAAAGACACAAGTTAGGTGGATAACCTTTCCAAATTTCATAAGGGGTTTGATCTAGTTTCTTATGAGGGACTTTGTTTAGAACATAATAATCTGAAAGAATAGCTCCCCCCCACCCCCAAACATAAAATCAGGTACACTAGAGGAAATCAACTTTATATTTATCATATCCTTAAGTGTTCAGCTTTTCCTCTTGACTATTTCATTTTGCTCAGATGTATAAGGGGCTGAAAACTCATGAATAATCCCAATTTTTGCACAAAAATCAGCAAAGAACAGTATTATACTCACCACATCGATTAAACCTTAATCCCTTAATTTTCCTTTCTAATTAATTTTCAACCTTAGTTTTGTATTTCATAAACATTTCCTCTACATCACTTTTATTTTTCAATAAGAAACTCTAAGTAAATCTAGCACAATCATCTACAAAGGTAATATGATATCTTATGCCTCCTTTACTCATACAATTCCTAAAATCACCTAAGTCTGTGTGCGCCAAGTCCAACAATTGTGATTCTCTCTCGGTCACTGACTTAAAAGGCTTCTTTGAGTGTTTAGCCTCAACACAAATTTGACAGTTTTCCATTTTATTAGTGATCTAGTTAGGTAACAAGTTTAAGCTTTGCATCCTCTTAATTGACCTCACATTCATATACCCAAGTTTAGAGTGCCATAAGTCTAAAGACTCAACAATACAAGCAGAAGAAGTAGATGCATTTATTTCAACGTCAAGTACAAATAAGCCCCTATTACAAAAACCTTTTCTAACAAAGTTACCATTCTTAATCAGAACTATCTTATCAAAATCAAAGGTCAGTTTAACATCGAATTTGTTAAGCAATGCACCATAAATCATGTTTCTATGTACATCAGGAGCAATCAAAACATTTTCAAATGTCAACACTTTTCCAGAAGTGAGTTTGAGAGTGACTTTGTCACCTCCTTGGATAGGAACTCTACTAGAGTTGCCCATATATACAAATTCACCATTGGCAGCATCATTTAACTCCTTGAACAGGTCCGTATTGGTGTAGACATGGTGTGTGGCTCCTGTGTCAATGACCCACTCAACCAAATTTCTAGTAAGGTTGACTTCGGACACCATGTTAGTAATAATCTCCTCGTTATCACCAGCTTCAACCATATTAGCTTGAGGCTTACCATAGTTCTTCTGGTTAGTCCATTGGTATCCCGTCTGGTTTCCTTTCTCGAACTATCATAATTTATGTCCTTGGACTTTCTTCTCATAGTTGATTCTAGCTTGACAATTGGCAACAGGATGGCCTGGCTTATGGAACTACCAACAGTCACCATCAATCCTCTTGCGCTTAAACTGACCTTCTTGTTGTGAAAAGACTTGTTTTATCCACCATTCTTCTTAAATTTATTATCATTTCTATGTTCTACCACGTGAGCCTTAACAGTAGGGACAAGGTAATTGTTTTGGTCTTATCTTATGTACGGTTGGCATCCTCAATTTTTATATGTCCTATCAACTCCTGAAGCTTTATGTCTTTCTTCTTATGCCTCAACTGGTTTTATACTCATTCTGTAAGACAAGTAGTTTCTCAATTAGGGCATTAGTTTGAAACAACTCACACATATTCATACCCTCAACAAGGATTTCAACAACTAGATTTTCATACTCATGTAGTTGGTCCATAATAGACTTATCATCAACAACAGTAAATTTTAACCACCTAACAACTACATATTTCTTAGTACCAGCATCATCTGTCTCATATTCCACTTCTAAAGCATCCCAAATTTTCTTAGTAGTTTTGTACTTATAGTAGATATCAAACAAAGGGTTGATCATATAGTTGAGCAATACTCCCCTAATGGTACAGTTATCCTTAATAATCTTAGGGTCAATATTGTCACTAAGAATCTCTTGAAATAGTACACAATCGATTTTGTATTGTTGAAAATAGAACAGAATTTTCTCAGACCATCGTTCAAAATTTCTCCCACCTAGAGGCTCCAATCTAGTTAAGTCAGGTATAATTTTCGAAGCTACGGTGATAGGGGCTGAGCCTATGTGGGGAACAATAAGTATAAAACCTACATTGGTCTCATTTGCAGATGATATATCAAATCCAAAAGCAGAAATGTCTCACATGAAATAATCAAACATTACGAAGAAACAACACAGTATACCGACTTCTACCAAAAAAATATGTAGCAGTAAAATCGCAGTAATTTTCAACAAACAGTAGCAATATAACAATAATTTTCTAACTTAGATTGTTAGAGAAAATAACAATAACAATTAAATTGGAACAACTTATTTGAATAAAAGGCATCATGAAAAATCACTACCTTAAGTCAAAGATTCCCCCTCTACGGTGCAATAGGATAACGAGATCAGACCTTAGGCTTAACGTCTTCTCCACCAGATTTGATGACTCCAAAGGATAGAGTAAGAACTGTATCTGAGATTAAAGAAAGGCAAAAGAAGTTAGAATTTGTGCGTAAGACAAAATACGTGTGTAAGATGTTTGTATGAAGAGGAAAATGCTTGTGTTGGATGGAGCAAATAAAGATACAAAAGAGATGAAGAAATAGAGAAAGTGAACAATTGTTTTTAGTGGTAGTTGTGTCTTTAACCAAATGTGTGACTCCTTTATATAG
>JAOSBN010000005.1:23185827-23212228 GCA_027563595.1 Erythroxylum suave
GCACTTTTCATTATCCAAAGAGAGCATTCAAATCACTTACACAAAAAAGAAGTTTTCATGACTTATGCATATAGAAGAATAAGGAATGAATTTATAAATAAAATTTATAAAGTTCATCATCATACTATCAAATTTTGTAGATGATATATTACTTTTATGGTAAATATGGTCACATTAACAAATTCTACTTTTCAAAATAAAGGATAATGAATAAACCCTCAAGCATGTGGGTTAAAAAGAAGAAGTAGACTAACAACCAAAGAATTATGCTCATTCGGATACCTAAAACACAATAATTGGATTTTTTGTAGGTCTCTAAGAAAAAGAGGAACAAATGGTGCATGGATGATGGGTGCCCAAGGTATATAACCAACGATGCTTCCCAATACTCAAATATTAAAGACAAAGATGGATGATTCGTTATGTTTAAAGATCATGACAAAAGTAAGATAATTGGCATAGACAAAGTTAGCAAAAAGATCACACTATTATTGATAATGTACTTTTAGTTGATGAATTGAAGCATAACTTGTAAAATGTGACCCAACTATGAGACCAAAAAAAAAAAACAAATTACCCTTTAAAGGGAGATCATAAATTGTATCTATAGCAGTTGACAATAGCATTGCATTTTTGGAGAAAAGAGAAGGAAACGTGTGTACAATTGATCTTAATGATTTCTCCAATCATGATATGAAGTGTCTAATGTCTATTAGTGAAGATGCATAGATTTGGCGTAGGAGGCTTGGACATGCAAGCATAGACCTCATCTCTAACCTTAACTTCAAAAAACTTACAAATAGGCTCCCAGAGGTCAAATTTGAGAAACACAAGATTTGTGAAACCTATTAAATGGGAAAACAAACTAAAAACTCATTAAAAAGATAAAAAGTTAGTGATTTCCACTAGACTTTTATAATTATTTCATACAGGTTTATTTGGACCAACTAGGGTTGCTAGTATAGGTGGTAAATTTTATGCTTTTGTTATAATTAATGATTTTAGTAAATACTTAGGTCTTATTTTTAGAAACAAAAGTGAATTCTTTGGGGCATTTTGTTAAATTTATCAAAAGGATGCATAATGAAAAGAAACTTTCTCTTGCTTTTATTAGGAGTGACCTTGGTAAGAATTTGAAAATAAAAGGTTTGAAACCTTTTTGAGGATAATGATATCTTCAACAATTTTTCTTCACTAAAAACCCTTTAACAAAATGGAGTTTTTAAAACAAAATGTAGGACCTAACAAGAAATGACTAGGATCATTATCAACGAGTATGATCTTTTTAATTATTTTTAGGCAGAGGAAGTCGCGACCATATTTCACATCTCATAAGACAAACTTTGGATAAAACCCCCTATAAACTTTGGCATGTGAAGAAGCTAAAGAATAATTACTTTAAATTTTTTGGTTCTAAATTCTACATCTTAAACACAAAAGACAAGTTGGGAAAGTTTGATTCCAAAGTGGATGAGGGAATTTTTCTTGCTATCTCTTAACTACCAAAGTTTATAGGGTGATTAATAGAAAGAGCCTTACTATTGAAGAATCTACACATGTTTTCTTTAATGAATCTAACCCTCTTGTCCCCAGGAAATATCTTAAATATCATGATATAGTTCTATCCAAAGAACTAGAGGCATTATCCCTCTAGGGAATTAAGAGTGATCACTGAAAAATCTCTTCTAAACACATTGTTAAACCAAGTATAGGAAACACATTTAAGAAGAGCCATTCTTTAAATCAAATCCTAGGTGATGTTTAATAAGGAGTAATCATTAAATCTCATCTTTAAGATTTATCTCATCTTACTTTCATTTCTTAAGTTGAACCTAAGATAATAGAAAAGGCTTTTATAATGAAAGTTAAGTTATTTTTATAAATGAGGAGTTGAATCAATTTAAGAGTAAAATTTGGACTTTGATTCGTAAACCTAGTGATCACCAAATCATAGGTACTAAGTAGAACTTTAAAAAGAAATTAGATGAATCGAGTACCATTGTGAGAAATAAAGCTTAATTAGTAGCCAGAGGATACAATCAAAAGGAGGGCACAGAATTCGAGGAAACTTTTTCTCCAGTGGATAGGCCAAAAGTCATTAGGCTTCTGTTTATATTTGCATCCTATATGAATTTCAAATTACTTAAACTAGATGTTAAAAGTGCTACCTTAAATGGTTTCATCCAAAAAGAAGTTTATGTTAATCAAACTCTCGATTTTGTAAATCATTTATACCCAACCATGTCTATAACTTTTCAAAGCTTTATATGGTTGAAAACAAGCCCCTAAAGTATAATAGCCAAAGTGTATTCGTTTTAGAAAATAGATTCTTTAAAGGCTAGGTTGACACTAAACTCTTTATTCAAATGCACAAGAATGGTATCTTAGTTGTTCAAATTTATATTGATGATATTATTTTTTGTGCTATTAATGAAAATATGTGTAACGAATTTTCCAATTCTGAAATGAGCATGATGGAATAACTTAACTTCTTTTTTGGACTCCAAATCAAGCAAATGAAGGAAGGAATCCTTGTCAATTAAGAAAAGTACACCAATGAACTACTTAAATGCTTCAGAATGGATTGAGACTAACCATTAGGGAAAAATATGAGCATTACAAAAAAACTAAACAAAGATGAAGAGGGTAAATTGATGGATGTAAAGCTCTGTCGAGATATGATTTTTAGCTTATTTTATCTTATCACAAGTAAACCTGATATCATGTTTAATGTTTACCTATATACTAGATTTCCATCAAACCCTATAGAATCACACATATTAGTCATTAAGTGCACCCTCAGATACTTATGTAGAACCATTTCATTAGGAATTTGGTAAGCTAAGAATACATTCTTGGACTTAATTAGTTATTCGGATGCATATTTTGCTAGTAGTCCTTTGGATAGAAAGAGCACATCTGATACTTGTCAATTACTAGGAAATGCATTAGTTTCTTACTTTAGTAATAAACAAAATTCGGTTGCTTTCTCAATAGTGAAATTTAAATACATAGTGGCCGATAGTTATTATGCTTAAATCCTTTGGCTTAGATAATAACTTAAAGACTATGGATTAGATCTTACTAAGATATGAATCAATTATGGTAATACTAGCACCATTTGTCTCACAGAGAATCATATTTAACATTTTAAAACTAAACATATATAAATTAAATACCATTTCATTAGAGATCATATGCAAAAGGGAGACATTAAGTTATAATTTTTGGATACACAACATCAATTTACTGACATTTTTACTAAACCTATGAACAATGATAGATTTTGTTTAATTAGAAGATAATTTAGGATGATTAATGGAAATTCCCTTAACTAAATGAGATTTTATAATTATTAATGAGTTTATTTGGGTTTTTCTATATTATTTCATTTTAATTTGACCTTTAAAGGTTATGTTCTAAGATTCCAAGGCTTACTAGTTGATCAATAATCTAGGTTGGTTAACAAATATAATTAAAATAATGATGTTGGTTCACTTCCAAGAGTGTCAGCCAATTAATCACAACTATCAACCAATATTCCTGACTTTGGGATTTTTTTCTCCCAAGAGTTTGGGGAGAGTTTAGTAGCACATACTTGTTGACCAAATTCTCTCAATGGTCAATGAATATGTAACACCCAAAGACCCCCTAAGAGGATATGCAGATGCCATACAAAACATACCTAAAACATATAAAATATTCCAACACTTGAAAGAAAACAAGGTAATATACTTCACATTGCATAAGTTGTGTTATTTACAAAACATAAGATACACATTGTCCTTATCATATACATGCCTTAAATCCAAATCCATCCAGTATTATAGTTATTACAAACTATTTACACATAATATAAAATGTCTCATATTATTAGATACAACTAAAAAAAAAACTCAAACAAAACATCTTCCAAGCATATCAAGTCCTTCATTGGCCATTGTGATTGTCCCAGCCTTAAGTCTTCTTATCTTAACCTATAAGGAGGCAAAACCACCATGCTAAGCATATAACTTAATGGGGAATTACTAAACAAGATATAAAATGGTGACTACTTCTAGCAATCAACTAGCATTCACACACACTGAATCTTGTCATATCGCAAACAATCTTTAATTATTCAAATTAAAGAGCAATCCAACATTATTTGCATCAAAACATAATATAATTTATCATGACAGGATATACTTGGATCAAAAAAAGCATATAAGTATTTCATAACAGAATACCATTACATCAAGAGAGAACATAAAAGTATCAAAACTTAGCTTGCATCAAAACTGAACAAAGAACTGAATATATATCAAAATACAAATAGAACAACCTGTTAATCCTTTCTACAGAAATAGGTAACGGGACTAGAACAAAAGATACCTATGATTGGTGTCACAGAATAGGAGAGACTTATATCTTAATAACAGAAGACA
Organism: Erythroxylum suave; assembly: GCA_027563595.1. Taxonomy (NCBI): domain Eukaryota; kingdom Viridiplantae; phylum Streptophyta; class Magnoliopsida; order Malpighiales; family Erythroxylaceae; genus Erythroxylum; species Erythroxylum suave. Next base: position 23,190,255 of record JAOSBN010000005.1, read on the forward strand.
TCGAAGTGTCAATATCAGGCGACACCTTAGTGTCATAGGAGCAGTTACAGACCCTTCTAAGCATGCCTATTTACCCATGACTAGGACTTAATAGTCTCAAAACAATCCATTTCAGATTCAGAATCACAAGCAAGTAATGTAGTATATAATATGTTATTTTTCTCAAATTGAACATATTTACTCTCTTTTGATCAAACTCAATTTGCCTTATAAACATAATCATTTGCATCAATATATCAATGACACATTAAGTCATTACATATTACATAACATCATAGAAATTCCCACTTTTCAAACATCCATATCCAATTCACATCCCTTGGAGCACATTTGTATTCTTAAGAACACATTCATCTTGAACATATGATACATTTTAACATTAGACACATTATTAAATAATCACACATTCTTTAAGTTATTATCTTAATAAATAGTCCATAAGTAGATTAACTTCTACTCAATTAAACTAACATCATCTAGGTTTGCTAAATTATAGTGATACCCGAAAGAGTTTTGGAGCAGATTCAGTAGCATTTTGTTAAGGAAATATTCATGTTTAGGCTAAAAGTGTGTGTGATGCACAGCTGTACCCAATTTCTAGTTTTTCTCAGGATAATTTTTCGGGTAAATTTTATATAGCCATTCTGACATAGAAACTGAGGTTTCTAGTCAATATGTTCTCCTAAAAAAATACTCCTCTATGTATTAAGTTTCTAACTAAATAAAGTTAATGCAATTTGGTTCATTATTCCTAGAGTTATACCCAAAATACTACAGACTGTTTTCAAACAGTGACAGCAACTAGTACTCAACTTCATGCCAAATTTCAAAACTTATAAACACAAAAATAAAATTCTATTCCTTCATTAAAATTGTAGACATATGTATTTAGTTTAATATAAAATTAAAATCACCCCATTTGGATATCTACAAGTCAAGATATGGCTAAAATATCAATGTCTGTTCAGTGGAACCACTACAATAAACTCACTTCAGTCTTATTATGCAAAAGTAATGCCAAAGACACATGCAAATTCGCCAGCAACATCCCATTTTTATCTAGGATACTTCTCTTAACAAAATACCTCATGTTACACTTAAAAACCCAGTTCAAATATCATTTATTAGACAACACACAACTTACTATCTTACATACATTAAAACCAAAACTGCATTTGCCAAACTATAATTATTTTTCCAACACCAAATTATCAACATCATAACACATAGTTCATGCAAATTCAATTACCATAAAACCTGTATCAATACATTATGTCAATTTTATAATTACCTTGCCTATGTAACTTCAAATTCAACTTCAAAGAACCAGCTAATCAACACAACCTCAAGGTGATAACAAAGTGATTTTCAGACAGCAATATGGAGACGACTTTGAACTGGTTTCTTGGTTGTTTTGTGTAGGGTTAATATATGATTTTTGTATAATAAGTTGGCTAGGAGTAAGAATACAATGCAAAGAGAAACGAAGAGAAAATTCAGTGGAGAAGTAAAAGGAAAGACAGCAGAAACTTGCTGCTGGAATTTGCCTCTTCAACATGCTAGGTGTCACCAATTTACCTAGGCATGTGTTTTAAGGAATGTTAACCATTTGTTCCTTAATTAAGCTGCCACTCATCACCTTAAGATGCTGCCATTAGTCACCAATTAGTTAGTCCACATGTCACTCTAAGATTGGTCCTCTTGTCACATAATAATTGGTCCATTTGTCAACTGTTTCCTAGTCCACTTGTCACACGTTTAACTATGCCAAATGTCATTCAAAGTGTAGGCTTAGTCATACTAATTTTCATGTACCAAATTATCTTGACACTTGAAAATTTGCCATGTCTAAATGTACATTTTAATACCTCAATTCTATAATGGTATTAATTCATTAATTCCAACTTACTAAGTATGATCCATTAAACCAAAATTCCAGACATATGCAATTTACAATCATATCACAATTTTAACACCTATCACAAAGACTTCCATGACTATATAACATTTCAACTAGATTATAATTGGGGGGCTTATAGAATATCTATCATTGGCCAACCAATACTTCTAATACCTTAATTTTAATTTATTCTAGAGAGTTTGTGAAAACATTGGTCACCTCTTTGATCGACCAACAACTAACATTGGTCGATCAATATCAGACAGTGGTTGACTAATATATATCAAATTTTTTAAACCAAGAAAGGCTCCCTCTTTCTTTCTCACTGCACCCCCAATACACTTCAATCCTCTCTAATTTCCTAACCTTTTATAGTACACTTCATCCCTCTCAAACAATAGTGCTGAACCTCCATTTATCCATCTCCCCCATTCTCTTTCCCTTTAACAAATCCCCTACATCTTATTGAAAATAGTAGAAAGTTCCTCTATAAGGTCCATTGCTCTCTAACACTACTATCCTCTCTCTAGGGAGATTCCAATGCTTCCTCTAACTCCGGTTAGTACACTTACACTCTAAAGTGCTTGCACATTGACTTGCAAACCTTCATGTATCTTATTATTCTGAGGGTAAACCCTAACCTCACCATATTTGGGCTTCTCCTTAATTTCACACTTCTATCTTCAATTAATGATTTTTCTAAGATGTTTATGCATGTTCATGAATTATCCTTTCAATTACATCAATTTAGCATCTAAGGCGAATTAGGATTTCATAATTGGGAATTGCCTTTTTACATGTGTATCCTAGATAATTTTTCGAATGTGAAGTTTTCTTAGTTACATTGAAGATTGATTTAAGGGTTTTCAATAGTGAAATGAATTAAATTATGTCTAACTTTGTCAAAATTAGAATTTTTTCTGCTTTGCCTATATAAAATTTAGGAATTTCTTATTATGTATTAATTTCCAAAATTAAAGCTTCATAAGTTAAATTGAAGATTATTTTTTAAAGGTTTTTCAAATGTAAATTATGCCTAATTTTTTCCAAATTCGAGCTTTTGATCTTTTTACATAAATGTCAGTAGGGAATCATTTATATGCTTCCCAATTTCTTACAATCATATGCATTTTATTTATTTACCTCTTTCACTTATGTTTCGAATTCTTTATGCCTCTCCTTTGGCCTTGCTTATCCATACCATGCAATGAGATGAATAATTGAAGTTTATAGAACTAAAATTATAAAAGTATGCTTTTCTTGTAAATGTTTCTTCATACTTTGTCTTTATCATATTTTTAAACCTTTCCTCTTCCCCCTTATCTTACAAATCACCCTTTCTCTCATGGAAAGAACAAAAGGGAACCTTAATCCTATGCCAAGGACACTCGCACCTGGTAGAGCTACCTTCACACTTCTAGGATGTGTAGGACTCAAAAGACATCACTAACCTTTTCTCCTCCTATGCCTCCTCCTTGTGAGGACAAGTACTTTGATATTGATTCACCTTAAGTTCAACATTATGCTTCATATGACTTACATGAGAACCATGTTTTCTCTCTTTCTAGTTTAAAATAATTTAAGGATTATGGTATTGTTCGCTATTTTATTGACTAAATGTAAGATCCCTTCTTACCAAGACCTTTTGTATTAGTCCTACTAATGATAGGTTTTTTATGCAAATATATGTCCTAAAATAATTCCTAGTAATACCTAATCTTTTCCAAAATCTATGGTATTGACATCCATCACAATTCTAATCTCATAAACAAGATCCTAGGCATCCTAATTCCTAATCAACCTTTGTACTATAGTTGTCACACTAAATACGTCATTTGCCATTATTGTGTGCTTGATATAGTTAAAATTACCTTTGAGTGAGGCCCTGTTGTAGAGGTCTATAAAAAACCCAATGATGATTATGGCTTCAATGTCATTCCTCATTTACATTATCTTTTTCATTAAATATAATTTTGTCCCTACCCATTGGTACTTTACCTTTTTTAGGACACAATGATCTTATACTTCCTCTCTACTCTTATGTTTGGAAACCATATTCATCTTGGACATTTTCTTTTGCTTAATATGATTATATTCCACTAAATTAAGAAGAAGAAGAAAAACATTCCTTATACTGATCCTTATCCTTATCTTCTAGTGTTTTCATATTCCTATCACTAATAATGAGATTGATTTTGATTTCTTCTTTGAGTCAGTCATATAGGGTACTAATTGATTGATGGTTAGATGACCAGATCACATTGGCAACAACAAATCCACCCTCAAAAACTATCACTAATGTGTAAGGCTCTATCATATACTGATGGTCTCCCTTTTAAGTTACATTATTGATCTAGTTACGGATAATAAGACCACCACTTCATGACCACATCATTGTTTTCCATCAAATGCTCATCTACCGGCCATTAAGTATTAGCTTATCATATTATGAGGAGAGCTTGACTCTTTTACGATGCATAGACTTAAAGACTTATATAGTTTGATTGAGTTTGTTTTCCTCTTCTAGCTAGTTAATTTTTTATGTTTCCAAAAGAAAGAGAATAATTTTTTTAATATTTAAGGGAAATGTTATATTTTAGAAAGAGTATTTATTCTTTTGTATATCTTATGTTTTCTTTATGTGATGAATAGTTATATATATTTCTTTTTGTCTTCTTTATTTAATGAACAATTATAGATATTTTTACGTCTTCCTTATATGATGAACATTTATAGATATTTCTTTATGTCTTCTTCATACAATGAATAGTTATAGATATATCTTTGATAACGAATACTTTTGTTAAATTATGTTCTCATATTGAGTTATGTTTATGACATTGATTTATGATTCATTCAAGAATAAAGGGGAAGTTAATTACTATCTTGATATGGATAGCTATCTGTCTGATTAAATTCTCATATTACTTTCTAATATCACAAATGTTTTTTCATCTCAAAAAGAGGAGATAGTTGAACCAAAGTAGGTTTCAATCAATGTTTATAAAATATATGTAATATTAATGAGTTTAATATTATTGAGGAAAAGGTATACGAGAATAAGGTATTAGTGTATTGAAGGATTTTGAAAGAAAATACAAAGTTTACAACATTCAATATCAGGATCAAGTCAAAAAGAAGATCAAGATATATCGAGTTTATTTTGTGTAATACTTGTTATAAGCTTATATTGTTTGTTTTTTATAGTTTAAATGGCTCACAATCCATAAATTTGTTAACTTCACTTCATTACATAAGTATTTCCATTCATTGAGAGGCATTACGTAACGTCGGACTCTCTAAGCTTTTCGTATTGTGCCATATTTGGAGATATTGCTGTACATTAATATATACATGGTTGTAATGAGTTCAAAGATGTATTTGAATCCTTTTGGTACATATGCTAGTGATATAAAATGTTATATACCCTTACATGAACTTAGAGTTCATCGGTTTGCAAAATCTTGGAGATTTTCGACATATAAGCTTTTAAGTGTGAAAAAAATGAGTCCATTGGATGGATATGACCATGGTAGTCAAATTAAATATGTTCTAATGCCTAAAAGGTAATTAGACATGATTTATAGACTTATCGGATGCTTAGAAAGCTTCATTGGAAAAGTTGATGTACATAAGGGACTTAAATGTAATTTTCAATTCTTGGAGGACCAATATTTAATTTTATAAATTTAAGGGGCTTAATTATAATTTTAAAAATTCCAAGGACCAAAATGAAAATAAACTTTTTGGTCATGCTCAAATTTTGGGCTTAATTGTAAATTTAGAAAAGTTTGGAGGGTATAATGATAATTTCACATAAGCTAAGGGTAAAAGGATAAATTCACTATAATTGGTCAAAGAAGAGTCAAATTCTAGACTCTTCTCCTCCTTATGGTCCTGCACCCCCTATTAAATATTAAAAACACTTAGTTTTAATTAAAAAGAAAGGAGAAGAAAGAAGAAGAGAGAAGGAAGAGAGGAAACATTAGTTCATCACCAAATTCCACCATCTTTTTGATTCTTCAACTCAAACCAAGGTGTTCTAAACTAATTTGGGTCAAGGAACTCAAATCTATCATTAGATTTGAGAAATTATGAAAGGATTTGAAGATATCACTAAAGGAAAGTATAAGTAAATTTTGTCTCATCTCTTTCTACATTAGGATTTTGAGTTTGGTGTTAAGATATGTTGTTCTCCATGCTTGAATATGCACGAATCATGGTTTAGGTGAATGAAATGTGTCATATAGAGGGTTCTTTTAAGTCAAAACTGAAAATTCCCCCTTTTGGTGAAAGTTGTAAATTTTTGGATGTCTCTTGAAATTGATGATTTAAATGAATTCTAGGGTGTTAATTGTGCATGTATAATGTGAATTGATGATGAAGAATGAAAAAGACATATGTTGGTTAAGGTTAGGCCGAAATGATGAAGAATAACTGGATTAATGTAATGAGTTATGCAATTGATAAATGTAGCTTAAATGAAGGGAATTGGTTTGAATGGAGTGGTGGAATGTGTCTTTGAGTGGAAGTGCTACTATGTGACATGATAGGAGCATGAATTATTATGATAAAGTCTTGAAAATGTGACTTGAAAGTTATACACATTAGGTGTTTGATAAAATGCCTAAGTGAACTATTAAGTCAAGAGGACTTCACAATAATTAATTTTGATGACAATCAAATAATGATTATGTTAGAAATAAATTAACGTTTTGATAAATGTGTTAAGTGTGCAGAAGCAGTATAAAACACAGACAAAGTCGAAACACAAACAAAGTCAGAATACAAACAAAGCGAAGAACACAGACGAAGTGGAGAACAGAGACGAAGTCAAAACACAGACAAAGTCAAAACACAGACGAAGTTGAAAACACAGACGAAGTCAAAATACAGACAAAGTGAAAACATAGACAAAGTCGAAACACAGACGAAGTCAAAACACAGATGAAGTCAAACCACAGACGAAGTCAAAAACACAAATGAAGTTGAAAACACAAACGAAGTGAAGAAACACAGACGAAGTCAAAACACAAACGAACTGAAGAAACACAAACGAAGTCAAAACACAGACGAAATCAGAATACAGACGAAGTGAAAACACAGACGATACAAAGAAGATACAGTAGTACGTCGGACAGTTACTTAGTTGGAGTTAGTTAATGAACTAAACTAAATAATGGTTATCAAGAATCAAGAAGCAGTTATCAAGGATCAAGAAGCAGTTAGAGACTTAGGCTATAAATACTAGTCGTAGTTGAAGATTTTATAATCTTACGAATCTTACAACTTTTGACAAATCATTTGATCTTTGAGCTTTCAAGTGCTTACTTAGAAAAGAGAAATTTTGTAGTGAGATACTAAGAGAGCTAAACCTACTGTAACAAAAGCTCACATTATCTTTCTAGTGAGAGAAAGAAAAGGCTGAGAGCCTGGAGAGGCTAAGGTAGCAGAAAGAATACTTTGTATAAGAGATTTGAAGAGGCTCTGGAAGGGAAGAAAGAATACTTGTAATTTTTTGAATTATAGTGAAATACTCAGACAAACTCTGAGGACTGGACGTAGCCCACGATTTGGGGTGAACCAGTATAAAAATCATAGCGTCTATCTTCTGTCCTTTCACTTTAGTTTATTTTGTTGTTAAACAAGTATATAGAAGATATTTGCGATTTAACTACATAACAAGTTCCATATAACTTTTGTGATATTCTTTTAACAAGTTAGAGAAGTTCTTAGTAAGATTTTGTACTCACGAAAAAGATACACCATTCAACCCCCCTTCTTGTGTATCGAGTTTCTTATACTTAAATTCTATACTAATGTGTGATTTACTTCAATTGGTATCAGAGCTCGGTTTCCAAGAATCACCTTTACAAAGTGAGGACAAAGATCCATGGTAGAATCACATGTTTTTATAGCTAAAGGTGCCTCCGTCACAAGACCTCCTGCGTTCAATGGTGAAGATTACCATTATTGGAAGGGCAGGATGTAGCTTTTCATAGAATCCACACACATTGATCTTTGGATATCATCAAGAATGGACCATATGAACCAGTAGATGATGAAGGAAATACCATTCCTTGCAACAAATGGTCAGTTGATCACAAAGCTAGATTTCAACTAAATTCAAAGGCCAAGTTCTTTTTTAGTTGTGCGTTAAGTAGAAGTGAATATGATAAAGTTCATGGATGTGAGACTGCGGAGGAGATGTGGGACACTCTATCCATTGCACATGAAGGCATAAACCAGGTGAAAGAGTCTAAGATCAGCATTCTTGTACATTAGTATGAGCTGTTTAAAATGAAGGAAGATGAGTCTGTTGATCAAATGTTTGGACGATTTCAAACTATCATTAATGGACTTAAAGCTCTTGGGAAAATCTACGATAATCAAGACCATGTGAGGAAGATTCTCAAAAGTCTACCGAAAAGATGGAGACCCAAAGTCACTGCTATACAAGAAGCTAAGGACTTGAGCAAACTAAAACTAGACGAATTGCTTGGTTCCTTGAAAATACATGAAGTAGAGCTTGATGCTGAAGATAAACCTAAAAGAGACAAATCCATAGCATTAAAGGCTGGTCAGAAAAATCACAAGACCCAAAGAAATAGAAGTTCTTCATCAAAAACATTAAAGATCGAAGAAGTCAAGAATGATGATACCAGTGAATCTAATCACGATTCAAGCGAAGATGATGACGAGTCATCTTTCATTTTAAGGAAAATCAGAAGGATGTGGAAAAAGAAAGCAAAAGGAAGTAAAAAATTTTCTTTTAAGAAAAACAGCAAAGAAGAAATCAAGAATGAGAAGGCCTCTATCATTTGCTACGAGTGTAACAAACCAGGACACTACAAGTCTGAATGTCCATTGCTGAGAAGAGAACTGAAGAAAAATAAAGGAAATAAAAAGAGTATGATGGCAACTTGGGAAGATTTGTATTCATCCGAATCTAATTCTGATTCAGAAGCATCAGAACAAGCAAATATATGTTTGGTAGCCAAAAAAGAAGGTGATGAGGAGGTAACTTTTAACTTTAATGAAATTCAAGATGCATATTTAGAATTGTTAGAAGATTCATATGTTATACTAACATAGTATAGATCCCTAAAAAGAAAGTTTGTCGAAAACTTGAGGAACACGAAAATGTTAGAAAAAGAAAACGTCTATCTTAAGAAACAAGTAGACGATATGAAGAAAAAATTTTCTATTGATAGATCTGAGGAAATTAGTCAATTGAAACAAAGGAATAATTCTCTCTCAGCAGATTTATCAATTTTTACTGAAAGTAATAAGAAAATGGATGGCATGCTTAGAAATTATCGACACCCTAATGACAAGAGTGGTCTAGGGTTTACTAAAAGCAATATCTGTTATAAAAAGAAGTTTGTTCCTTATAGAAAGAAAATTTACCAGTCTTCTTTTTATTATTCTATGAATAATTATAAGACTAACCATAAATGACCGGGTACCTAAAAAGGACATCATATCTACTGTAGATCTCCTTCCTTGGAAAAAGCAGCTAGCACCAATGGTATTTGGACAGTGGATGCTCGCGACACATTACGGGAAGAAGGTCTATGCTCCTAGATCTTCAAGATAGGAAGGGAGGATCAGTAACTTTTGGAGACAACCAGCAGGGCAAAATAGTTGGAATCGACAAAATCGGTAAAGATTCCTTTACATGTATTGATAATGTTCTGCTAGTTAAAGGTTTAAAACATAATTTGATTAGTGTAAGTCAATTATGTGATTTTGGTTTTGAAGTATCATTTAATCAAAACTCTTGTGTAGTCAAAAACAAAGACGGTTCCATATTCTTTTCTACCAAAAGATGAAATAATCTTTATAAGATTAATTTAGAAGACTTGCAAAGTCAAAATATTTCTTGTTTTATATCAACAGATAAAGAAAAACTAATCTAACATAAAAAGCTAGGTCATGTTAGTTTTAAACGTATTTCCAAGTTGATTACACATGATTTGGTGAGAGGTTTACCAAAAATAATTTTTAACAAGGATTTCTTTTGTGAAAGTTGTCATAAAGGAAAATAAGTTAAAGCGTCTTTTTCTTTTAAAAATATTGTAACTTCGTCTAGACCTCTAGAGATGATACATATAGATTTATTTGATCTAACTAGGACATTAAGTATTGGCGGAAAAAAGTACGGTCTCAAAATTGTTGATGACTTCACTAGATTTTGTTGGATACCATTTTTGTCTCATAAGGCTCCAAAAAGTTACAACATGAAAAGGGAATGCTTGTTTTTGGAATTAGAAGTGATCATGGTAGTGAATTCGAAAATGAAAAATTCAGAATTTTCTGTGAAGAGAATGGAATTTTCCATAATTTCTCTGCTCCTAGAACACCACAACAAAATGGAGTTGTAGAAAAAAAGAACGGGACAATTCAGGAAATGGTAAGAACTATGCGATGTGAAATGAATCTTCCTAAGTATTTCTGGGCAGAAGCTGTAAATACAGCTTGTTATATTCAAAATAGAATACTTATGCAACCATTGTTGAATAAAACTCCATATGAGTTATGGAATGGAAGGAAGCCTAATATATCTTACTTTCATCCATTTGGTTAGAAGTGTACTATATTGAATACAAAAGAAATTCTAGACAAATTTGATTCTAAGGTCTATTCAGGAATTTTTCTAGGATATTCATTATCTTTTAAAGCTTATAGGGTTTATAATCTTGCTTCTAAATCTGTTGAAGAATCTATTCATGTCAAGTTCGATGATAGTTCTCAACTAGATAGAAGTAATGATACTGATAATGAAACCATAGCAGTACCCTTGGTTGATAATCAAGACGTGTCATTAGATGTTCCTCTAGATAAAATAGAAGTTGTTCCTGAAAATTCTAGTCTGAAAAAGGACTAGAAATATAAATCTTTTCACTCAGAAAATCTGATTATAGGAGAAATTTCAGACGGTGTGAGAACTAGGTCTAAATTCAGAAGAGAAGCAAATGTAGCTTTTATTTCTGAACTAGAGCCTAAGAAAATTGATGAAGCTCTTCAGGATGAAGCTTGGATTTTAACCATACAAAAAGAGCTTAACCAATTTACTAGGTGTGAAGTTTGGTTTTTAGTTCCTAGACCCTCCAAAAAGTCTATAATAGGAACTAGACGAGTCAGGTAGATTGAGTCATAACAAAGCTAGGTTAGTAGCTCAAGGTTATAATCAACAAGAAGGAATAGACTGTAATGAAACATATGCTTCTATAGCTAGATTAGAAGCTATTAGGATTTTGCTTGCATATAATGTTTGTCATGATATAAAATTGTTTCAAATGGATGTGAAAAGTGCATTTTTGAATGGTTTTATAGATGAAGAGGTGTATGTAAAGCAACCTCCTAGTTTCGAAGATCCTAAGAAACCAGATCATGTCTATAGACTTCATAAAGCTTTATATGGCTTGAAACAAGCTCCTCGAGCTTGGTATGATTGTCTAAGTTCCTTTCTTATTGAAAATGGTTTTAGTAGAGGACATATAGACAAGACTTTGTTCAGGAACTGTATTGAGAATGATTTCATCATAGTACATATATATGTTGATGATATTATTTTTGGTGCAACGTTTAAAAAGCTATGTTCTAGTTTTGAGAAATTGATGAAAACCGAATTTGAAATGAGCATGATGAGTGAATTAAAATTCTTTCTTGGATTACAAGTTATGCAATCTGAAGAGATTTTTATTCATCAACAAAAGTATATCAAAGAATTGTTAATTAAATATGGAATGGATAAAGATAAACCTATGTCAACCCCCATACACCCTTCAAACCCTTTGTCTAAGGATGAAGCAAGTAAAAAGGTTTATCAAACCCTTTTTAGAGGGATTATTGATTCTTTACTTTATCTTACAGCAAGTAGACCTGATATTTTGTTTAGTGTCTGTTTGTGTGCTAGATTTCAAGCAGATCCTAGAGAATCTCATTATATTGCTGTTAAAAGAATTTTGAGATATCTATTAGGTTCTATTGATCTTTGCTTAATGTATGAAAAAGGTAAAGATTTCGAGTTGATTGGCTACTGTGATGCTGATTATGTTGGAGACAGGATTGATAGGAAGAGTACAAGTTGAGTCTGTCACTTTCTTGGCCATAATCTAGTTTCATGGTCTAGTAAGAGGCAAAGCTCAATTGCACTATCTACTGAAGAAGCTGAATATATGTCAGCCGTCAGCTATTGTTCACAAACGTTATGGATTAAGTATCAGTTAGAAGATTATTCAAAAAAAGAAGAACAAATCTCAATCTTTTGTGACAACACAAGTGTTATCAACCTATCGAAGAATCCAATACAACACTCAAGAGTAAAGCATATCAAAGTTAGACATCATTTTCTACAAGACCATGTATAGAAGGGAATCGTTAGTCTACAGTTTGTTGAGACAAATCATCAATGGGCAGACATATTTACTAAGCCTTTGAATGAAGAAAGATTCAAAGAAATCAGACGAAACTTAAATATGGTAGTGTTGAGTGACCAATCGTCTGACACGTCATGACCCAGATGAAGTTTCACGGAAGGAAGATAAAAAGTCATAAGTCTTCAAGAGCCAGTAACCGCAAGTTACAAATTGTAATTTTTTTGAAGAGGAAGTATAAAGGGAAATCCTTTCAAACGGTTTAGAACATCACCGACTCTAGAATACTCTTGAGATCCTCTAAAATCAATTTTTGCAGAACTCTCTTCATTACTCTATTATTGATATCAAGCCCTTTCGGTTTACATTCTCATCTTCAAATACTAATCCCATTACTTTAAGAAGTTTCTACTGTCTAAAGATCACAATGAAGCAAGCTATGATTTATGGAAGACATTTTGATTTCGACTCCTTGAAGAAGAATCAGATGGACATTGAATCAGAAGTTGATACAGCTGGATGGAAAACTTCTTTCAGGTTCGTGAAGCAGTTTATCATAATGAAGTTTATGAGTTTTGGAAGAATGTAAAAGTAGTAGACAATACTGTGGTATCAACAATGGATAGATTGTCGGTTATTATGACAATAGAGCTAGTCGAGAAGATCAGTGGATGCCCACGTGTTGGAACAAAGGTGTCTCATAACACTAGATGGATGACTGAAAGCCATGTAGAGAAGGCACAGGTAAATCGACAACTCTATGGAAGTAGTGACGCAAAGGACAAGAGGGCTTCAAATCTTGTTCCGAAGTCTAGGGTTCCAAATTTATACTTTTTCATTGTATTCTACCAAGAACAGGATCAAAGAACGTTGTGTCAACGATAGATGAACAATTCCTGTTCCATTTACTCAATCATCAGGCAATAAATCTTCCACATTTGATTTTGAGGTATAAGATGAAGACAAAGAAGGATTCTAATGCCTTACCATATGGTATGTTGCTAATAAGAATCTTTAGAGATTCTGGAATTCTTTTTGATAGAGGAAACAGGACGAAGATGAATATTAAAAGCATTATTAATGTAACGACTATCCATAGAATGGGATTGAATATTCAAGAAAAGGAGGATACGTCTTTTATGGTGAAAGTAAGGACTGAGGGGGAGAGTATTGTCAAACTCAGAGTGAGTGGAAATGTTACTCCCAAAGATAAGAAGAAACCTCAATCCTCTGGAAGAATGGTTATAGAAGAAACGAAGAAGAAACCGTCAAAGGTAGCAGCTAAAGCTGAGACAATGTTACAAAGAGAAGAAAGCCAGGTGCATCTATCTAACAAACAAGTGTCGTTGAAAAGAAAAGCAAAGACACTTGATTTTAAGAAAGTTAAAAAATCAAAAAGATCACCAAGGTTATTAACTCTCCGACAAGATGAACAGAAGAGAGGGAAAGGATTAACTCTTGGTAAAGATTCTGAGAAGGTAGAGAAAGCACCACAGGCCACTAGGTCTTTAGTCTCAATTTTGCAACAGGAGGCAAAATCAACTACAGAGATTGGAATTAAAAGGAAGTTGGAGTTTGAATCGAAGAAACCCCAACCACAACCACCTTCTAAACTGGTAGAAGAAAATAAGAAGTTGAAGACCAGTCAGAAAGAAAGTACTTCAAATGGTGGTCAACGAAAAGAAAAATCAGTTGAACACAGAGTGGTATCTCATAGTCCTATCAAAAAAGAGGATTTAAGAATGAAGGTGATAGAAGAAATGGTACCTATTAGAAGCAGAAGCTCAATTATCATAAGAGAACCTGTGAAAAGGATAGTCAAGGTATAGGTTGAACTATATTGGTCAATAATCGGTCTATACATCTTCTGCATCATGAAGAAAGAAGATTATATAGGATTCTGAGAGATGAAAAGTCATAACCATATCCTTTAAAGATGAGTAAAGATCGATATACTATCTACCCAGCTACAAGTAGAACATTGATCAAGATTGTGCCAGATATACAACCTAGAGCTTCAAACATTGTACGTAATATAGAAAAAGGGAAACAGAAGATGTACCCTAAACGAAAAATAGGTGACCTTACAGAAGAGCAGATACAAGAAGCTGTGAGAGACATAGATGAAGCATGCAATGCAAAGCAATCAAGAGGAATCTATGTTTCACACCATATTTCAAAAACATTAAGAAGTAATTGTGGACGCTTCACTACAGATGCAACTTCTCAGGTAGTTGGAAGAGTGACTAAAGGATAGTACAGAACTATCAAAGTTAAAGGTATAATTGTCAACTTAGAGACTTTTGTGCACCTAATCATGCACTTTAGACCTTTGAGTTTTATATCTTCAATTAAAGATGTCCTTCACCTTCTTAGAAAACTTATTCTAAAATTGCCTAGACCTGATGATCTTGATCTCCCTGAAGGCAAACAATTTTTCAAACCTCCTGTTCTGAAAATCATCGAACTAGATGTTTTACCTTTAGAAACATTTGTTGCTACAAACTTCTATCCATCAAGTGCACCTCAATAAGTCAATATTATTGGATGGAAGAAGTAAGTCACTCTTAGCACTGGAGTCAGGAAACCTTAGTGAAGGAGATTGAAGAAATTTATACTAAGCTTGATGATCTGCATGACTCAGTGAGTGATCTACATGAGGAAGTAGCCTATTTACGAGTTTCAATAGAAGAAGACCTCAAGTTGATCAGAACTGATATGCAATGCATGTTAACTGAAATCATGAAGCATATGAGGTAAACTTTTTGATTAATAACAAATAGGGGGAGAAAAGAAGAAGAAAGGGGGAGAAAAGCAGAAGAAAGGAGAAAAGCAGAAAAAAAGCAGAAGAAAGAAACAAAGCAGACGAAAGAACAGAACAAAAGATACGAAAGTAGAAGATAGCATATGTGTATTTTGTTTATTATCTTCTTATTCTTTATCTGAATAATATGATTTCATTCATATTTTATCTTTCTAAAATGATGATTATTTGTTATCATCAAAAAGGGGGAGATTGTTAAGTCAAGAGGACTTTACGATGATTAATTTTGATGACAATCAAATAATAATTATCATAGAAATAAATGAACACTTTTGATAAGTGTGTTAAGTGTGCAGAAGCAGTGAAAAACACATATCAAGTCAAAACACAGACAAAGTCAGAATACAGACGAAGCGGAGAACACAGACGAAGTGGAGAACACAGACGAAGTCAAAACATAGACGAAGTCAAAACACAGACGAAGTCGAAACACATACAATGTCAAAACACAGACGAAGTTGAAAACACAGACAAAGTTAGAATACAGACGAAGTGAAAACATAGACGAAGTCGAAACACAGACGAAGTCTAAACACAGACGAAGTTGGAAACACAGACAAAGTCAAAACACAGAGGAAGTTGAAAACATAGACGAAGTTGAAAACACAGACGAAGTGAAGAAACAAAGACGAAGTAAAAACACAGACAAAGTGAAGAAACACAGACGAAGTCAAAGTACAGATGAAGTTGAAAACACAGACAAAGTTGAAAACACAGATGAAGTTAGAATACAGACGAAGTGAAAACACAAACGATACAAAGAAGATACGATAGTACATCAGAAAGTTACTTAGTTGGAGTTAGTTATAGAACCTAACTAAATAACGGTTATCAAGAATCAAGAAGCGGTTATCAAGGATCAAGAAGCAGTTAGAGACTTAGGCTATAAATACTAGTGGTAGTCAAAGATTTTACAATCTTACAACTTTTGACAAATCATTTAATCTTTGAGCTTTCAAGTGCTTACTTAGAAAAGAAAAATTCTGTAGTGCAATACTAAGAGAGCTAACCTTACTGTAACAAAAGCTCACATTATCTTTCTAGTGAGAGAAAGATAAGGCTGAGAGCCTGGAGAGGCTAAGGTAGCAGAAAGAATACTTTATGTAAGAGACCTGAAGAGGCGCTAGAAGGGAAGAAAGAATACTTGTAATTTGTTGAAGTATAGTGAAATACTTAAATGAACTCTGAGGACTGGACGTAGCCCACAGTTCGAGGTGAACCAGTATAAAAATCATAGCGTCTATCTTTTATCCTTTCACTTCAGTTTATTTTGTTGTTAAACAAGTATATAGAAGTTATTTGGGATTTAACTACATAACAAGTTTCATATAAATTTTGTGATATTCTTTTAACAAGTTAGAGAAGTTCTTAGCAAGATTTTGTACTCACGAAAAAGATACAACTTCAACCCCCCCTTCTTGTGTATCGGGTTTCTTATACTTAAATTCTATACTAACGTGTGATTTACTTCATGAACTTGGCTTAGGATTTAAGTATTTTGATGGTATGTATGAAAGAGGCTTTCATGTTTACTTAGAGTAAACTTGAATTGTTGCTTAGATTGATGAGTAATGGCCTAATGTGCATGGATAAAGATGTGCATAAGTATGTTTCGAAATGAGCAAGTATTAGGTTAAAGGCATTAAATGCCTTAGAAAATGCAAAAGAGAAGCTAATGTGAATGGTAAGGAAGTAACCATGTGAGAAGCTTAATGGTCGAATCCTATAGCTTAAAGGAAATGATATTGTGTTTTATACACTTATATGATGGTGTATAACTATAAAAAAATTTATGTTTAGGTAGTAATTTCATTGTATGTCTTTTTATGTATAAAGGCTCGGGAGCTAGGAATCAAGGAGCTCGTATCGAGTATTTTTGAAAGCAAGGTAGTGCACACCTTCTTTTGAGGTGAGTTGGGGAAACCATATTTCTCTTATGGATTTAGATCACCCTAAGACATGTATGATGACTTGTATGTGAATTTTGAACCTAGGTAATGCTTAATCTCAAATGGATACTAATACGCTTATGTATTTATGAAATGACATTGTTTTGAACAACTATGAATTTGAAGCACAAAAATTGGATTTTATTTCATGAGAAAATGTTTTGGGAATTTTCATATGCATAATCGAATCATGTATGTTGCATGCATGTATTCTCTTTTGGCTTAAAGGCTTAGCACGTTTTCGGTTGGACCGATAAATAAAAGCATGGTGCTTTACTTGATTTTAGTATTCAATGTTTTTATATGACTTTTTGTGATTGGTGAGGAAACGATTGGTCAATCGTGTGCTAGGCACAACTGATTTAGCAACCCCCATACCCTTGACGCTGGTACATAAAAGTCAAGTCGCTGTATCAACACCTTTCTACGGCACTTGCGGGTGATTCCACACCTAGGGTCTGGAAACCGACGAGGTCATCACCGAGGGTCATGATGCTCTTGTCGACTGTAAACCGGACTCACCACGGATGAAGTCAAGCCAACACCATGGATATGTGGATGTGCACGCTAGTTTGGCCAACTAGTGGTGTCACACATAATTGTTTTGGCTTACCCTAATATTTGTTTTTTTAAGAGATTTGATTTATAAATGTGATGTTTTTTTCTTTTGTGTATTGGACCTATGTTCTTTGAATGAGTGAATTAATAGGCTAGGCCTATATGGTTCCTAACCAGTATACATTGAGTCATAGGCTAAGCCTATGTGTTATATGTTCACCTTATGGGTTATCTATACCTTCTTAGTGTGTATCGAATTCTGTTCGAGACATATGTTTTTCCTGCTCAAAGAGTACATAGTGTACTCACCCCACTCTGCTTTCTAACCATGCAGTTTTTTTAATGAGCTTGAAGTTCTGAGTAGATCGTGCTGTCTTTTGACAGTTTTGGAACATTATCGCATGTGGGTAGTTTCTGTTTTGTACTTTAGTTGCATAGTGGCTCATGAACTACGTTACCGTTTAACTGTTTTACTATTTTATTAAAATGATTATGTCGATATGCTTTAAAATTTTGTAAATTAACTTGTGATTGTCTTATGGTTTGTAAATAACTTTATGTATGAACAATTTGTATTGTCGTTGAGATTGATATTCAGTTAGCCTTGTATAACTAGGTTAAGGGTATCGTGAGTATCCTTAGCCCGAGTATGCGACGGTTGTTATGTGCCCGATGTGGTTCCAGGTCGTGACAATTAAAACTTTTGATTTTAATAAAAAAGCCTCTCAATCTATCAAATAAAGTTTCAGGGAACATTTTGAAATGTTTAATTCATAATTGCATTAATCAAATTGAGTTTGAGCATTTGAAGGTGATAAAATAATGTTTTTAGGGTGATTGGTTGACTTATATAGGTTAAAGTTGTTAAATGTGATGTACCGTGAGTTTGTCATAACATTAGTTGATGTATTCATCAATATGCCTATTGGTTGACTATTGTTTCAACAAATAGTGAATCTAAAGTTTTTAATTCATATTAGTTTCCTAGTATGCTATATTTATTGACCAGTACTCTATAAATAGCCATTGTAATGGCTAGTTCTTATCTCCAACTGCTATTAGGGGTCCTAAAAATACTATAAATAGGTGTTCGCTATTTATTTTAGTGACAAGAAGCATTTGAGTGCAGTTTGGTACTAATTTCTAAGTTTTTTTTAATCATTTGAGTATTCATTATATCATTTTGTATGAGTGAGCTTTTTGTGATTATCAAAATCAGCAAGTGAGCAAGTTAAAGTTGTCAACTATTCTTAGGTTTTGTAATCATTATATTGAGAGTCCCTAAAGTGGTTTAAGGTTCCTCTTTACTTTGAAAAAAGATTGAAAAAGAGATTCCTCTTTGCCAAAATAAAACATTGTACAAAGGTAATTCTTTGCCATAAAAAAAGAAATATAATGTAAATTTAAAAAGAGTCTTGTGAATGGAGGTAGGTAAGGATTGTCTGTTGAATCACTGTAAATTAGTTTGTGTTTCTCTTCCCTTACTCTTTACTTTATTGTTTACAAGCATAGTTAAATTCTTTTACTTTTATTTCATTCTTGCATTTGTGACAATTTGTCGGTATTCTTTCTATAAGTTAGCATCATTTAAATAAAATCTTAAATTCACCTAATTCACCTTCCTTCTTGGGTACCATTAGGAACAATACTAAACTGCAACATTACTTCTTTTAAATAAACTTGTCAACAAGGTTGTTGATAGGAAATCTCTTCTAGTAATCAAATAGAAACTTAATAGGGTTCTTTAGAATACTTAACCAATAAATAAAGACCCATATGATTGTATTGTTGTGCCTTTTAATCATATAATGATGCAATATAGTTATTGTTGTTTCTCCTCAAACAATAAGGTGAAGACAAATAGGTTAAACCATAAAAAAAAACATGTCATATGATGTTTACCTATTATCATTATAAGTATAAATAGATTCTTATAGCTATAAATGGATTTAGCTGTTAACTATAAAATAGATTAACTATAAAATGAAAATGGATTTAGATTTAACAAAAAAGAAGATTTAACTATAAATAGATATTATTATATATAATTCTAATTTTAGTTAGGAAACATGAAAATTAAAAATACAACTTGTAAGTTACTCTCCCAGTTCAACCAATGATCTCATAAAGGTTATAAAATAATGACTATATCCTATGGTTGTTCCTTTGAATTGTGCACTTTTTCCTATAAGATTGGAATTTAATATATACTAACTCTTCAATTCGTTATTCTTTATCAAGTTCTTTTACAGTTGGTATATTGTTGCATCTTCTTTTGATCCTTTTGAAGGTGAAATCTGACTAATTAAATGGTTGCTTACTTATCAACCAACATCTAGTCCAATGTAAACTATCTAAGGTCTACCACAAAATATGTAATTTAGAAGGGTGAAAGATAATCATAAAAGTCTTCAAAAGGAGTTGTATTGATAGTTGATTGGTAGGTGATATATCACCATTTAGCTAACGTTTACTACTAGAATCACATGATTATATAATCGCTTGTCATATATCATAGATAAGTCTTTAAGGTTATGTTGAGAACTCCAACTTGCTTATCTGTTTGTGGATAATAAGCATATAAAAATTATAGCCCAACTCCTTAAATTTTATAAAATTCTTGTTAGAAAATGTTCAGAAAGACATGATCTCAGTCACTTGTAATAGTCATTGGCGTCCCATAAAAGCTGAAAACTTGGGTAAGAAATGTCTAAGTCACAAATTTAACTATGTAAAGGTGTTTAAGGCTTAAGAAATAGCCATACTTTTTAAACCTGTAAGAGATAGTAATAAGCCTTTTATGAAATTCATATGTATATGAGTTCAACACTAATTAGGAACCAAATATGGCTATAGTAACCTAATAGTGAATGTTGTTTCATATTTGGTTTCAGTGGATTTTACATCTATTTTTATAAAAGTTTTCATATCTTTATGCATTCCTTTACAATATAATAGTTTGTAAGTTTCTTTACATAGCTAGTATCCTCGAATGACCACTATAAACTCCTTTATAAATAATAAAGATTAGTTTAGACCTCAATTCAAAATTGAACCCCACCATAAGCCTCCTTTTTCACTTAAGTGTTTCATCTTACCACTGATAAGCATTTGACACCCATGCTCCTTAAGAAAATTTGAAAATTAGATCATTTATAGTATTATCAACTTTCGAACTCTTATTTTAGGTAACAAATTAGTTTGTACTTGAGAAATGATCATAAAGAAGGTTCTAACACTTAAAATTCTTGAAAGGGAATCTATTGTCAAATTTTCAATATCCTTTTACACCGAATAAAAAAGTTTTACCCAGGTAACTTAGGTAGATACATTTTCTGAAAAAGAGTGATTATCCTTGCTAAGTAATGCTTCAAACTTTTTTTATTATCTCTTATTATAAAAGCCTTTCCATTTAAATAATGACGTCAATACTTAATAGCCATAATCATAACTAAGCATTCCTTTTCATAGATAGAGAGAAATTAGAGCTATGGCACAAAACTTTTACTCACAAAGTCAAGAAGGAGTGTTCTTTCATAAAGACTACCTCTAACCCTAATTTAGAAGCATCAATCGCAATCCCAAAAGGCTTGTATGACTAAGTAAAGCCAATATAAAAGTATTAATTATTGAAATTTTAAGTTTTTAAAAATTAGATTGTATATTATCACTCCAAGAAAATGTATATCTATTTAATAGTTCAATTATATATTTTCTATTAAAGCCAAAATGTTGAATGAACCATTGGTAAAACCTAACTAAACCAAGGATACCTCTAAGTTCTTTGGTGCTCTTATGAACTAGCAACTAAAAAATTGTTTTCTTTGGTGCTCTTATGAACTAACAACTCATAAATTGTTTCAATCTTCTTAGGATCATTAACAACCCAATATATAGAGATTAAATAGTTTAAATACTCAATTTCAATTTCTCCAATGATGCACTTATTATCTTTAACATAAGTCTAAATATAATTGCAAAATTAGAAAGGTAAATCAAAGATAGAGTATATGATCTTTAAAGATAGGATTGTAAATTAAAATGTCATCAAAGAATATTTAAATAAACATTCTCAAATGTGGTTTAAAGATTTCGTACATAAGGATTTGAAATATGAAAGGAGAATTAGAAAATTCAAAATGCATCACTAAGAACTTATATTAGTTATCATAAATTCTATATGCAATGTTGGGGACATCTGAAGGTTGCATCTTAATTTGATGGCATCCTAACCTTAAGTTGAGCTTAAAAAATTATACAATTCCATGTAATTTATATAACAACTGTAACACCCCACTCCCACAAGACCCGAACCCGACATCGATGGTGATGTCCGAATCCGCGCCCTGCGAGGGTGGCGT
>JAOSBN010000005.1:23217508-23231470 GCA_027563595.1 Erythroxylum suave
AATGACAAGTATAGGAAACTTATATTTAATTATATACAAGTTTATATTTAATTATATACAAGTTTAATTTCTCATTATTAGGGTTGGTAAATGGGTAAGTTAGTCGATTCAAATTTTTTTTACTCTATTCTAGGTTTGAATTAAAATTCGATCGAATTTTAAATTAAAACAACGATCATTTTGACATTTTGACTTAACTGTTTTTTACTAAATTAAATTGACCCTCTTAAACTTAATCTCATCAACCCAAGTTAATGGGCCTCCCTACTTATAATCTATCAAAGCCTACTAACCACTAATAGCTAGATATTTTGCACTTTAAAAAAAGGTCAACATACTCCTTATATAAGACTTTCTGTACGAGGGTTAGAGAAGAGTTATCAATATACGTAGCCTTCCCTTTATAATTTTTACAAAAAGATTGTTTGTGATTCGAAAATATGACCTGTCACTTTATACACTTCATAGCTTCATTTTTGAATCACGAATAGCTGAATCAAGGCGATTATGTATTATGCACAAGTTGAGTCCAAAAAGATACCCTTCAGATGATAACTTTAATTTGAGGAGGAGTGGCTTATATGTCCATAGTGCTGGGCACTCCTTTTTGTAGTGTAGTTGCGTGGTTCATGTGTTTGAAGCTAAATTGACAGGTGATGCTGAAGTCGTCGGTTTCTGGTTAATAACTATTGTTGTTGAAGATTCCTGCTTTGTTTCAGCTATTTTTCTTGCATCTCCTTGTGTAATACCGAATCTCGTTACAAAAATTATCCTCCATTTTCTTTTTGATATTTGAACTCCTAGCACCCTTTGCCATTCTCCTAACGGTCACAATACTAAATGAAAATTTATTTTCTTACAAAAAAGGAAGTGGCCTTCTCTCAACATATACCCGCAACTCAAATCTTCCTAATTTATTGGACCATATTATAACATACTAACCGATATAAGCATTAACGAATGCTGGTCTGAATGATATCATTCCTCTGGGAATTTGATCCAATCAATCAGCAAACTCTACATTCACACTTTCATGGCAATAAGAGTGTCGTACCTACATCTTTCCTCTTCACCCTCGTGATCCTCCTGGATAGCTTTGATGGATTGAGTTGATGACCCCTTGAAAATCATATTCGCTGCTGGGTTTCCAATGTTCAAATGTGTCCAGAATGACAGGAAATGTGATACCAGAATCCAAATTGACCAGGGTATGACACGAGTACTGAGACCTCTCATTTTGCTAGAAAAACAGTGACCGTCTCTTAATTAACGTCTTCTACCATATATATACCATCAACTTAAAACTGAAAGACGGTTTTGCTTCTGATAAAATCTTGGTTGCAACAGTAAATTTTCTTTTCGCAGAACCCCATTTGAACAATGTTAGTAGACAAAATTGATATCGAAACAACATTTGCGACATCTTTAAACCTTTGACATATACATATTATATTATATTTCCCCAATGAATGGAACAAGGTAGCTAAGTGGCAGCAAGAACTGAAAGCTGTGAAGACTGCATATAGTTTAGAACTTACCACAAATGTGAGTTGCAACTGGAATCACTTAATTTTAAATTTTAAATGAATCCTCCATTTGATGAATGAGCTTTCTGTTTAAGTGTTCCTTGTCAGCTCCGTTTCAGGCTGCGGTTAGATAGTTTTGGCCGGTTAATCACATCGCTTGACTCACTCGCACGGTTGACGTTCTCTATCAAGGACACCCACAAAACTTTCATTTCTTCTCTCCCTCTGGCATTGGTAAGTATTGGAGGTCTCAGTGTGGGAACCTTTCTAGACAGTGAGGAACGATTTAGTTCGGAAAAATGGTAGTGGAGAGTTGGTCCAAATCAGTTGCAATCTGATTCAAAGTTGACTGAGTATTTCTATGTTTTGTTAGTGTGTTTCCTTTTTTTTAAGCAACTATCTTATTGTTAGGAAAAATCCCTCGGTGTAACCAGTGCAAGAAGCATGGTCATGAAGAAGAAGATTATTGACACAAAAGAAAGCCTCAATGCTACAACTGCAAAAGATTTGGACATTTACGAAAAAATTGCAGATTTAAAATGAAAGAACAAGTAAATATGGATGAAGAAGAAACTCTTTTTTGATTTAATTGGTGAGAAGTGCACCAAGAACGTTACGTGCTCCAATGGAAAGTTGACGAGAAGTGCATCATGAAGAGAAGAGAAGTGCTTCTAGAAGTTTTGGAGAGATGTGCTCCAACAAAGCAATTTGCTAGTATGAGAATTTGAATCAAGAGGGAGTGTTAAAATCTTATTCGAAGTTGACCGAGTATTTCTATGTTGTATTAGTGTATTTCCTTTTTCTGAGCAACTATGTTACTGTTGAGAATAAATGGCTGTAGTGGGATTTAATGCCTAGATATTTTGCTTTGTATGTTTTATCCGAGCCTTATATAAGGCGTTGTTGTTACGATAATTAAGAGTGTGAGCAAACAGCAATTTTCCATTATCTTTTCAACGTTCTCATCTTCTCTGCTCATTCTTTTTTCTCTTGTTTTCTGTTTAAAATTTCCAACAATGACGTTGTTGAATGATTACTGAAGATAAGACCAAATGGTGAAGTAAAAGCTTCCGTATGCTCTACATCCAATGCCTTATTTGTACTTTTGTTGATAACGAAACTTCACTTGAGTTTACCTCAGGAAAGAGTGGTGATAGGAAAAGTTCCGAGTTCGATGGAGTGAAGACTTGACCATAACAGCCTTATTTGTTGCCTTCCCATTCTTCTGCAAGCAAAGACAAATATCTGTAAAATTTGGACGTCCAAGAGACAATCTAATGGTTACGGTTTATATTTGTCTGAAGAAGAGGTGATTGATCATGTTTAGCCGAATGACCACGTTAAGCAGCTGTCCATTGAGTTTGGTAATCAGTTGATTGGGTTTGCTGATTAAACCCAATCAGCTGATTTTGAAGAAGCTCCTTTAGAGGACCATTTCACTTAATCAGCTAATGGTTTTTATTTTAGTGTCGATCTTGCCCTTCGTCCACAGATTGCTCTTTCCTTGTCAACCCGTTAATGTTGCTTTCCTCGTCGGTTACGTCGGTTTTGTTGGCAGGTCACACCCACTTTGTTCGTGATCAGCTATCTTTTGCAGGTATCCTTTTTTTCCCCCCCTAACCAACTCAGCACTTTTTCCCTCATTTCTCTCTGAATTTTCCCGGACTTTGGGTAGCACAGCCAAACACCCTACCACGCTTTGTTTTTCTCTTTTATCTCTCGAAATCCTCACTGATTTTTATTTTCACATGCGCATTATATGCACTGAGGATTGTAAAGTGAGAATCGATATGAGTATGGAGAAGGAAATTGTTGAGCTGTACGGACGCCGAGTCTTCCTCTGTTGACCATCTCGTTATCATGGTCCACGGTATTCTTGGAAGGTTTTTTTTTTTTTTTTTTGTAGTTTGTTGAGGTGCTCACTGAATTATGAGGGTTGATTCTTGATTTTTATTAAAGTTTCGATTGAGTTTTTTGTTGTCTTGTTGATCTTTTATTCCCATTCGTTTTAATATATGACAGTAATTAATGGCGTTGTGGACATTGAACTAGAATACTAATTTTTCATGATGATTATGTTCTTTTTTCCCTGGTCCAAACTATGAATTACGGTACTTGCAACATTCAGTTGGAGGATTAGTGACAAGATATGCCATTGGAAAATTGTATGGACCACTCAAGACAGAAAATTTGGAGGCTTCTATGGCTGCAGGGAAGGACTTAAGGTGTACAATTGGTGGGTTAGAGGCTATGAACTTCATAACCGTTGCAACACTACACCTTGGTTCAAGGGGGAATAAGCAGGTATCCTTTTTTGACAATTAAAATTAGCTTTTAGTTCTTTCAGCATAAATGGTGCACTTGATTATGATGTATACTTGCGAATAGAGGTAACCACCTTGGGAACTATTGGAAAACAGAGGATGAAATATGCATAAAAAAGAAAAAATGTTTCTTTTGGATAGGGACAGAAAAGACACATTGTGAAGTACAAACTCTGATGGTAATATACCTTTCTAACGTGTGCCTATGAAAGTATGAGAGTAGTGTTTGGGGAGTGGTTTGTGCATTTCAAAGTTGACCTGATCTTTGCTGGACATGTTCATGCTTATGAATAAGAAACATTGATATTGATCATACAGGTTTAGAGATCCACAACCAGATTATTCTGCCTTCAGAGAAGCTAGTTATTGACATTCTGCGTTGGAAATATTGAATAGAACACACGCATTCTATCACTGGAATCGCAATGATGATGATAAAAAAGTGCCAACTGATAGGATCGAATTGCACAATCAGTATTAGTGAGAACAATACTATACTGTTACAGATTGAAGCTAATCAATCATATGATGCAAATTGGATTCTAATGAATGCATTTATTTATAAGAATTGTGTTTGTTTCTTCAGGGGAACCAATATGAGAAGAAGAAAGCTGAAGAAACATCACCAAAGGAATGTTGTTGACTGAATTTCCAGTTCTTAACATGAAACCTTGATCACAGTACGTTACTGTATTCAAGAGCATTCAAGTGGGTTGATGAAGCTTCCAAGAACCATGAACTAACTATATCATAACACCCTGTGAAATAAGATGTTTCTTTTTAGAATTTATCCTGTAATCCATTCTTCATTACATGCATAATGTCAGTTCAGTTACTGCTTAACAATCTAACCTTGCATTCGAAACAAAAGCATAACAAAAGCAATCTTATAATCTCCGATCAATCAAAAATGAATACATCAAGATTATTACATGAGGTCTAAACTTGACTGGAACAATAAAACATTTCATTGCTCTCCTTTTCTCTCCACTCACATGTAACAAACAAGTTTTCTTCTTCAAAACTTCTACTCAGACTGTGCTTGATGTGGCACAGCAATATTATATACAATGAAGGGCAGAGTTTACCTCACGGATACAGGTTGTGTTATTTTTTTCTAATATTCTACAAACACAAATGTCCATAACGTGTGTCCTATGATTATGCAGCAAAACTTCACCAACTGCTTATTAAATTATCCTTATTTATCAATAAATAACATGATTGGTTCAAATATTTTAGTAAAAGTTTGTTAAATTCTAAATTTGTAATAAATAATTGATTTATCTATCAAAAATTCAAGATGAATATAAATTACAATATATATCAATAGTTATTTTGTATATCCAATCAGTCATAAGAGATTTTATTCTTTAAAAAAGGAAGAAAATAGCATGCACTGAAGTATGTATCTTCACAAAATATTGTAGATGCATTAGATATTAGAATTTAGATCACACTACATTGAAAATAGAGTAATTATATTTTTTAATTAAAACAGCTAAATACAATCAACTAATTGTCAAACAAGTCATAGTATCTTTCATGATGGCTTACTATATTTTCTAAGTGAGAAATTCTAACGTTGCAAGTCCGACAAAAAAGGCATAGAAGTGAATAGCTATGAACGTTAAGAATTAACTTCAGTATCTTCTCCCTTATGGGAGTAAGCTATGCACTTCAAACATTATTTACAACAAACATATTCTGTTGGGAATAAATACCTGTCAGTTTCATATTTGTACAGAGCGTCAAACTCAACCAAGCTGATAAAAGAGCAGTTGGTAATGGTAGAATTTACATCCAGGAAAACTAATACAAAGATCTTCCCTAGGAAGAGTGAGCTGGAACAAATAGAGCAAGTCTCGCTGCCTGGAATTAAGATTCTATCATTTACGGGAAGGGAAACTGGAGCTTTATAGGTCATTTTAAATTCCATAGTATTTTATTTACTTTACGTCTAAGTGAAGAAAAATTCATGGTCATGGACCAGTTAATAATCTTCCAATGTTTTTTGGGTATGGATAAGAAGAGTGGTTTAGAGGTGGAATTGTAACACTACGACCATCATTCCCACGTTGTTGAGATCCATACTGATCCATGCCGCCATTTAAAACACCATGGTAAGTTGTAACTGGATTTCCTTGAACCATTCTGAAATTGGATCCACTTGTTTGGAGTTGGATTTGCGCAAGCTCACAATCCAAAGCTTGCTGTTGATCACTCGATCTATTTTCAGCAGCTGAACTAATCCCAACACCAAGATCAAGGCTAATTGTATCGCTTTCATCTGATCTCACCCCTGGTGGTCCATTCATTGCTGTTGATCCTGCTGTGTCATGACTACTGGTCCTTGATACAGGCACATCATGATTGTGTTTCCCTTCGTATGTCGTTATAACTGCTTTTGGATCATGAGATGCCCTCTCCACATGTTTCCTAACTGGGCATCCAGCATTTGTGCACTTATAGTAACTCCTGAAGAAGAGAAAACATGAGATGAGATGAAACATCTTAAGCTCATGAAGACTATTATGAACATGAAGATATGTAAGAAATAGCTAACCACATAAGATTGCCAAACAAGAAGTGAAAATATTTAAGCTATTTCTAACTATTTGTTCTCTCAAATAACAGCACAAATGTTCTTATGAATTGCCTTTTTATGGAGTCCCAGACTAAAAGAATCCTGTTCCCAAACAATTAATCAGCCAATAACAGAACCACTATCAACAGCATCAACAACTTTATAACATGTTCCGGTAGCATAAATTCCAAATCTGCATTTGCGAATGTATCACATTACTTTGACATCCATATCACCATTAAAATTTGCAAACTTAAGTTTCCTTTGGTACTGAAGTTAATAGCAAAATGAAAGTATTGGAGGAACTGAGGCCTACACATTGATGGCAAAACACAAAAGTAATTGTGACATCATAATAAGATCCGCTCTGTAAAACTCCGAATGAGTAAGTTGCCTAAAAGGCCTTTCAAAAGACACATAAGGAAGATACACAAGCAAATAAGATAGTTAAAGAAACTAGTTGTCACTTCTCCCACTGTGATCAGACTGGAACAACCAGAAGTTATTTGTACCCCTGATGCCATGACAGCACTAGACCTCAAAATACAGGACATCTATCAATTTATAGAATGTCATTTGGTTTAGAATCCAAAATTAGTTCTGAAAGTGCATAAAGTGAGCACAATATCAATATTTATTCAATAAATATTAACAACATCGAATACATACCTTGGATTAGGATTGCCTCTCACCACTTTCTGCCCATATTTACGCCACCTGTACCCATCATCCAGGATGTCAACCTCACTCAGAGTCTGAACAACAACACGTGGTTCCCTTATTGGCTTAACAACTGGCATAATCTCAAAACTCCCAGGATCCATTTTCCTGTTTGAAGCAATTGACCTTACATTAGTTGGTAAAACATTGGGTGATCAGTATTCATGAATGACCTGAGAAAGTATTAAGTACCTCCTTTTTGCAAGGGCATCCTCATCATCCTCGGCACCTTCTATGCTATCATCATTTGTTACACTGGGAGACAGATCAGGAGTTCCATTTGGATCCATGGATTGAGGCATCTGACCACACAAACCCAATGTCTTATCTGCAGAGGAAAACAACATAACAGAAGCACATTAGTTAAAAGATAATAAGACAAAAAGAAGACTTACAAAGAGAAAATTATAAAGTTTCCGCTTTACCACCATGGCCTGGTAAAGATGAAATCTTGTCAGATCTTTCTTCTTGTAAAGACAGAACAGAGCCAGAGGTATGTCGACGACTGTGTTGGGGCTTAGGATGATCATGTGTTCCTTTATAGATAATCTCGGTTATTTGTCCATCATGTGAGCGCTCAAATAGCTTTTTCACCTCACAGTTAGGATGTGTACATTTGTAATAGCTCCGAGGGAATTCACTTCCTTTCACATGTTTCTGCCCATACTTTCGCCAGTTGTACCCATCATCAGACAGAATGGCAGTCCCACCTCCTTTATGATCAGATTGAGATGCCTGAAGACCAGTATTAGAGAGCCCAGTCTGCTTTAGTTCGTCAGGATCAACTTCAACAGCTGCACTATTCCCTTTATCAGCCCTATGCAGAGGTGCTGATAGACTTAGCTCACTTGAGGAGACTGCTGCCTCACTTTTAACTAGAGAAGATGACGCAAATGATCGAAACTGACTTTGGTTTTTATCTTCAATAGATTGGTCACTTTTATGCACGTTCATATCTGCAGAAGCCTTGAAGTCAATGAAAAATGTCAGGAAAAATAACAATCATCAACTAACAGCTCAATCTTGCAGACAAATGAAAGAAGGCAACATAAAAGAAGATAGTTGTGCAAGATGAGAGCAGTATCAAGGTTAAATCTGAATATTAATTAGGATGCATGAGTATAATTTGATCTCAAAGTTTAAAATTGGACTCGCCATGCCGACAGTTGATTAGTTGCATCACAAATTACCGTGTTTGGAATAGCTTGGGTTTCGAATTCAAAGCAGCTAGAATTTGTTTCTCCAATAGCATTAGGGGAAACCATAGTTGCAGGGTAAGAATTTGAGACAAGAGAAATTCTTAGGATGCATGAGTATAATTTGATTCTCAAAGTTTAAAATTGGACTCGGCATGCTGACAATTGATTAGTTGCATCACAAATTACCGTGTTTGGAATAGTTTGGGGTCTGAATTCAAAGAAGCTAGAATTTCTTTCACCAATAGCATTAGGGGAAACCATAGTTGCAGGGTAAGAACTTGAGACAAGAGAACCATGTGCTAATTGAGGTTTAGCAAAGGAACCAGTAGTTGGAGAAGGCTCTGCCTGCAAAAATGACAAATAGTAAGAACCTATTCATTTGGAAAATACTTTTTAGGAAGCTATGCTGAGTCAATTGCTTTCCCATTGTTCTAATACTGACAAAGACGGAGCTGATCTACTGGGGAAAAAAAAAAGGAATAAAAGGAAACACGGAAAGTTGCATTCTCCTTGTATGTCCTAAGTCTACATCTGTGACTGAACTAATTAATGAAATAGTTATCACACTGCTACCTCCACATTTCTCCAAATAACAGCATCTGCAGATCTTCTAAAAATCCTTCCTCACCAGAAACATTAAATAGAAGAAGATCAAAGCACGTAATCATATGAGCCAAATGATTCTTACAAGAACACATGTGCCACTACTAATAAACAAAGATCATAGATGGAATAATGGGTGATGTTACTTTGCGTAACATTGCTTTTTTAGTCCAATACAACTTAATGAATAGACTTGAAGGATCAAAGTCTTAACCAAAGTCATATGCTTGGTGCTGCACTTTTTGAAAGTGCATGCAGCTCTAGATAGGCTTTTCCTTGACCCACATAGTCTTTTAACTATCTGCGTTTATGCCTCACAAGAAAACTATCAATTTTCAAATGAATGCATTTATTCCATATTCCAGGCGCAAAAATTCTTCAGTTATTTAATTTTTATTTTTTTAATGAGGAACATCCAACTATCTTCAAGCGCAGACAAACCAAAAGAAACAAGTAAAGGGAAAGATCCATTACGTGAAAAATCAACAGTGGCATTAGAAAAAAGCAAAAAGCCATGCCACTACCACAAATAATATTCTCCAAACAAATTCTGATAGAACAAACCACGTGGACAATGCGCCAATGTAAAATTTCATTTCATTAAGCATCAGAATCAAACTTCAGTATCCAACATAAGGAGCACTAAATATACACAAGTTCTAGTCACATGAACATAAAATAAGACAAAAATAGTAAGTGGCATTTCAACTTTTGAGTATATAGGATGAAACAACGAGCATCTCCTTTTAAAGATTATTATCTTTAACACAGAAACGCAAGTGCACCATCAATTCATCCACTTGATAATTGCACCAACTTCTACAAACTATGGACAGGAATCTCCAAACAATAACGTTCTTTTTTATAAACATTAAAAAAAAGAGAGAAAACTGAATGAAGAACTCAAAAAGCGAAAAACAAAAAAGCTTTGAATCTTCAACTGGTGGATGCTTCACTGACTAAAAATTTCTAAATTAACAACTTTGTTTGGCAACACAGTCAGTAAATGGTCATTCACCTTACTTTTCTGAGCTCCTAAAAAAGATCTCAACGCTTTCAAGTTCCAGCTAAACTAATCGACCAACCAAACAGCACTCAGAAAGCACATAAAACCGAGTTCATTTCGCACCATTCCCACTTTCCATCATTTTTCTCATAAACGACACAGAAACTAACAAAAGAAGGAAAAGCGAACTCGATCCACAACTAACCTTAACATTAGAGAGCAAAACCGGAGACTCTAGAAACGAAGTGGGACTCAGACCGGGAGGGATCGTGATGCACGGCGACCGCGAGATCGGAAGCTTCGCCGGCGACATGAGTTTGTACCTGGCCCCAACAACGGCAACGCCGCGGGAATCGGAGTCCAGTACCGCAGCCGGATCACCTGAATCTCCTGCGCAGACGGCATGGACTCCTCGCCGGATGTTGTAGTAGTTGTCCATTGAGAGGGAGAGAGCAGCGAGTGGAGCGTCAAGAACAACGAAGAAGAGAAGAGGTGCTAGAAAAGGAAGAGGGTAGGGACAATTTGGTAAATTTGAAAGAAACTTTGTTCTGTGCGAGAGAGAGAGAGCCTTTTGACTTGTTACATTGGATCTGCATTGGGAAGATGTGTCATTGGCTTGTACTTTCTTTTCCGGCATTTTCTTTTTTTTTTTCTATTTTGAAGTGGAAAGAAATTGTATAATTTGGTTCTAAACTAAAACCTGAATATTGTAATGCCCGTCAAACATCATAAAACGTAGACGTATATAACTCATCCCTCCTTCCTCTGCTCCTTGTTATTCAATATTAATTAGAATATATTATACCGTAGAATGAGACTTGTGACGCCTGTCCAACTCTATTTTGAAATTTTGAACGATACAGTGTCAATAAAGATTATATTGAAGATCATTTGAAAATAGTAAAAATCTTCGTATATAGGGAGATTAAAATAATGTAATGTAATCTGATTAGGATAAGATGTGATCTAGTTAGTTCAATTCAATTAGGATTCTAAATTATAAGCTAGAGAAGTCTATAAATAGCTCATTAGAGCCTTGCTCCATACGTGAGATCGAGAAGAGACAGTAAGTGATGTCACAATATTCAAAAGTGAGAAACAATAGAGAGAAAGCAAAGAAGGTTAGATTGTCATCCTTATTGAATGTTTTTTGGATTAGTTGAGGGTTTATTGATTGTAATATCGACTTTGGTTTCAATCCTAAAATTTTGTGGGACAAGTAGATTTATTTTTCGAGTTGTCCTATGATTTTTCCCTCTACATAAGAGGGTTTTCCACGTTAAATCTTGGTATTTATTTCATTGTTTAGTTTCTTATCCTTGTATTGTTCTACTATTGCAATTTGAAGAGTTATTTCTAGTCATTGATATTCGATTGACTTTTTTAGAGAGTTGTGTTATTTTTCTCCCAACAAGTAGTATCAGAGCTATCGTAATAGAAGGTGGAAGCAGCTCTATGGTCAAGTTAACGTTATAAAATTACTCAATATGGAGGTCCATGATAGAAGACCTTATGTATTGCGAGGATCTTTTTGATCTTATTGATGTGGACAAAGGTGTAAAGGATGATGTTCCTTTAAAACCAAAAAAGATGTCGGATAAAGAACGAAGGAGGTGAGAGATCAACTATTTTTGTAAATCGTTATTGAGTTTAATAAATTTATTTTTCAGTTTGTCCTGCGATTTTTTCCTTTTACATTGGAGAGTTTTCCACGTTAAATCTTAGTATTTGCTTCATTGTTTAGTTTGTTATTCTCGTATTATTCTGCTGCTACAATTTGAAGAGTTATTTCTTGTCATTAATATTCGGTGGACTTTTTTAGATAGTTGTATTTTTTCTCCCAACAAGTTATATCAGAGTTATCGTAATGGAAAGTAGAAGCAGCTCTATGGTCAAGTTAATGTCATCAAATTACTCAATATGGAGGTCTATTGTGGAGGACCTTATGTATTGCGAGGGTCTTTTTGATCATATTACTGTGGACAGAGGTGTGAAGGATGACGCTCTTTCGAAATCTAAAAAGATGACGGACAAATAATGAGAAAGGATAAAGCGAAAAATTGTAGGTGTTATAAGACAATAGATTGATATTAGCATATTCAACCATGTGTCTTAAGAAACAAATCTTTTTGAGTTATGGAAAAAGCTAGAAGGTCAGTATAAAAGGAAGACTGCTCACAACAAGGTTTCTTTGATTAAGAGGCTTGCGAACTTGAAGTTAAAGGCTGGGAACTCTGTTTCGGAGCATCTAAGTGATTTCCATAATATAATCAACAAATTGACTACAATGAAGATCATTCTTGATGACGAGCTCCAAGTTTTATTCCTGTTGAGTTCATTACCAGATAGTTGGGAGACACTGGTGGTGATGATTAGCATTCAACCCCTGAAGATGTGCTCTTTTTGGATGTAATCAAAGAGAATATGTTTAATGAAGAAATCAGAAGAAAAGATATTGAAATTGACAACGTGCAGACTTTCTTGACAAAAAGTAGGGGAGGAACAAGAGTAGGGGTACTCATGATCGTGACAAGTCTAAAAATAGTTCAAAATGTAAAGATGACAAAGAGGTGAAGACGTGTCACTATTGTGATAGGCCAGCACAGATTAAAAGATTATGCTATAAGTGGAAGAGGGATCAGAAAAAGGAAGCTTATAAGGATGGTGACGATGATAAAAGTACAACTGCAACTATTTCAAGTATGGATGATGAGGTGACACTAGTTTGTGCAACTAGTTAATGCTTCCATGTCAATAATATTGGTTTAGAACAGGAGCATCTTATTATTGTGTTCCAAAGAAATAGTACTTCTCAAGCTACAAGTATTTTGGGAGCATCAAGATGGAAAATTAAAGCTTCGTCAAGATAGTCAGTATAGGTAATATTTGGTTACAAACATCAGATGCTTACTGACCTTGAGAAATGTACGACACATACCTGATCTAAGTCTAAATATGTTATCAGGGAATGTGTTCAAGAAGGACTAAAGCACACTTTTGGGGATAGGAACTGTGGCATCAACAATGGAGACAGATGAATGGAAAGGGATCAAAGTTGTTGGCTGAAAAATCATTTATCCCAATTAAGAATTCACAACTGCTTAATCCTGGTAATCATTGTATGGCTGGAAACCAACGTAGAGCCTCTTTTAAGAGAAGATCTGCAAAGAGTTATTGGAGTTGATACATTCAGATGTCTGTGGTCCTATTGAGGATAATGAGCAGGAGGAGCAATGAGATACAACAGCTGATGAAACTCAGTTTTGAAAGTTGACAAAGAAGAAAAGACCTTCTAAAAGGTATTCAAGTTCTGAGCACTTGTTACTTACTAATGAGGAGGAGCTTGAGATGTGCAAGATGTTGCATTTTGTGAAGATGTCATATATCGTTGATTGATGTCAACGATAGAAGAGCAACAATTAATATTAAAAAAGATTCATAAAGATTTGAACGGTGTTGATATGTTAGCTAAAGTAGTTCCTGGAAACAAGCACGAGCTTTGCAATAAGCTTGCAAGGGTGAATCTCAAGCAAATGACGGAGAATAACGTGGCTTCCCTATATTTGGGCTAAAGGGAGAGATTGTTGAGTGTCCGACTCTATTTTGAGATCTTAGATAATGTGGCGGATAAGATTACATTAGATAAACATCAATTTTAAAATTAAAGATCATGTGGGAGGATTATTTGAAGATAGTGAAGATCTTCGTGGATAGAGATGTATCATTCCTAGTTAAATATAATCTCTTATCTTGTTAATAGTGATGTAGATAAAATCCTATTTAGATATGGATTTTGTCTTATTGGATAATGTGATGTAATTTGATTAAGATATGATACAATCTACTTAGTTCAGTTCAATAAGGATTCTGAATTGTAAGCTAGAGGAGCCTATAAATAAATCATTAGAGCCTTGCTCTATATATGAGACAGAGTGAGTACTGTCACAACGTCCAAATGTAGGCAAAGAAAGTTAGATTATCTTCTTTATTTGATTGT
>JAOSBN010000005.1:23250905-23265351 GCA_027563595.1 Erythroxylum suave
ACTTCTTCAATCTTTAATGCTTTTGACGAAGAATTTCTATGTCTCTTAATCTTGTGATTCTTCTGACCAGCCTTCAATGCATGGATTTGTCTCTTCTTGGCTTATCCTTAGCATCCAGCTCGACTTCATGTATTTTCAACAAACCAAGCAATTCATCTAGCTTTAGCTTGCTCAAATCCTTAGCTTCTTGTATCGTAGTAACTTTAGGTCTCCATCTTTTCGGTAGACTTTTGAGAATCTTCCTTACATGGTCTTGATTATCGTAGATTCTTCCAAGAGCTTTAAGTCCATTAACGATAGTTTGAAATCGTCCAAAAATCTGATCAACAGACTCGTTTTCCTGCATTTTAAACAGTTCATATTGATGTACAAGAATACTAATTTTAGACTCTTTCACTTGGTTTGTGCCTTCATGTGCGATAGATAGGGTATCCCGCATCTCCTTCGCAGTCTTGCATCCATAAACTTTATCGTATTCACTTCTGGTCAACGCACAACTCAAAAAGAACTTGGCCTTTGAATTTAGCTGAAATCTAGCTTTGTGATCAGCTGTCCATCTATTACGAGGAATGACATTTCCTTCATCATCAACTGGTTCGTATGGTCCATTCTCGATGATATCCCAAAGATCAATATGTGTGGATTCAATGAAGAGCCGCATCCTGTCCTTCCAATAATGATAGTCTTCACCATTGAACGTAGGAGGTCTTGTGACGGAGGCACCTTCAGCAATAAAGACATGTGATTCTCCTATGGATCTTTGTCCTCACTTTGTAACGGTGGTTCTAGGAAACCGAGCTCTGATACCAATTGAAGTGAATCACACGTTAAAAAGAACTTGTATATTATAAACTAGATACACAAGAGGGGGGGTTGAATGGTTTATCTTTTTTTTGAATACGAATTATAAGAACTTCATGAGCTTGTTAAAAGACTATTGAGAAGTTTATACGAAACTTGTTATGAAATCAAATCATAATTTAACAACATAAATGAACTGAAGTAAAAGGTAAGAGTGTAGACGCTGTGATTTTATACTGGTTCACCCCAAACCGTGGGCTACGTCCAGTCCTTAGAGTTCGTCTGAGTGTTCCACTATACTTCAAACAACTACAAGTATTCTTTTTGCTTTCTGAGCCTCTTCAGGTCTCTTTCACAAAGTATTATTTCTGCTATAGCCTCTTCAGGCTCTCAGACTTTTCTCCCTCTTACTAGAAAGGTAGTTTGAGCTTTATTTACAATAAGATAGCTCTCTCAGTATTGCATTACAAAACTCTCTATTGTAAGCACTCAAAGATCACTGATGTCGTCTATTCGTTCACTAGTATTTTCTCATTTGTTCATTAGCCCAAAAGCTTCAACTTAGACTTTTATTTATAGTCTCATTCTTTAACTGCTTCTTTATCTTTGATAACTGCTTCTTGAATCTTGACAACTGTCTCTTGATTCTTGAAAACCATTATTTAGTTGAGTTCTGTAACTAACTTCAACTAAGTAACCATCAGATGTGTTGACGTAACTTCTTCTAAGTATCGTCTGTGTCTTGCAATTCTTCTATGTTTTCCGCTTCTTCTATGTTTTGCGCTTCTTCTATGTTTTGCATTTCGTCTGTCTTTCGCATTTCTTATGTCTTTGCATTTCGTCTGTTTTTTGCATTTCTTCTGTCTTTTGCATTTCGTTTGTCTTTTGCATTTCTTTTGTCTTTGCATTTCTTCTGTCTTTGCATTTCGTCTGTCTTTGCATTTCGTTTGTCTTTTGCATTTCTTCTGTCTTTGCATTTCGTCTGTCTTTTGCATTTCTTCTGTCTTTTGCATTTCGTCTATCTTTTGCATTTCTTCTGTTTTTTGCATTTCGTCTGTCTTTTGCATTTCTTTTGTCTTTTGCATTTCGTCTGTCTTTTGCATTTCTTCTGTCTTTTGCATTTCTTCTATCTTTTGCATTTCGTTTGTCTTTTGCATTTCTTCTGTCTTTTGTACTACACACTTATCAAACTTGTCAAAACGTTCATTTGTTTCTAACATTATTATTATTAGTTTGTCGTCAAAATTACAACATCGTAAAGTCCTCCTGACTTAACATTAACAAATCAAAGCACCTATTCTAAAAAAAAAGTTAATCAAAATTTTATTAAACAAAAAAATGAAACCAAAATTAAAAATTTTTAAACAAAATAATCAAAAGAATTGCAAACCAATGAGTTGCCTCCTACTAAGCACTTCTTTAACATTGTATTAGCTAGACTTGGTTGCATTAAGCATAAAAAATAAGGATACTTTCAATGAATTTAGCTCCTCGAAATTCATCCAATTAAGGTTTCACTCTTTGGCATTAACCTTGAATGTTTCATTTATCTTTAAGTTTAAGAGCTCGATCACCCCGTACAGAAAGAATTGAACAATTTGAAACAGTCCACTCCACGAGACTTCAATTTCCCAAGGAATAACCTTATCTTTGAATTGAACAACAACACTTTCATTCCAGGTTTGAAGGTTCTTCAAATGATCATTCTATCATGCATAACCTTAGTTTTATCTTTATAAATCTTTGAACTTTCATTGGCTTCATTTTGAAGCTCATCAAGCTCTGAAATCTGCAACATTCTTTGGCCCTTTTCTTTGTCTAAACTTATATTTATAGTCTTCAATGCCCAATCAATTTTATGCTCCAATCCCATCAATAAGTGGCATGCCTTCCTGAACACTAACCGATATGGGCTTATCCTAATAGGAGTTTTGAAAGCCATTCAGTAGGCCTAAAGTTCCCCATGAAGATAGATTGTCCAATCTTTCCTTGACGTGCTCACCATCTTTTCCATGATTCCTTTGATTTGTTTGTTAGAGATTTCAGCTTGTCCAGAGGTCGGGGATGATATGGGGTTACCACCTTGGGTCAGGTTCCTAACTTATTCATCAAATTTTCAAACCATTTGTTGCAAGAATGGCTTCCTCCATCACTTATAATGGCCTTGGGTGTCCTGTATCTACTTAGAATATATTCCTACAAAAACTTCAAAACAATGTTAGCATTATTTGTCCTAGTAGGGATGGCTTCCACCCACTTGGACATATAATTCATAGCTAGCAATATATATTAAAAGTCAAAATATTTGGGAAAGGCCCCATGAAATCAATACTCCAAACATCAAAAATCTCTACTACAATAAAGTTAGTAAGAGGCATTTAATTTCTTTTACTTATATTGCCCACCCTTTGGTATCTATCACATCTTATGTAAAAATGATGAGCATTTCTAGAAAGAGAATTCCAATGCAAACCACATTGAAGAACCTTCTCAATGATTTTCTTGCCTCCAAAATGCCCTCCCCAATAATGTTGTGGCAAAATTACAGAACTTGCAATTGCTCATCCCTAAAATGTTGTACATGAGAGAAGTTGCAATGAGAACTTAGGACATGCATTTCATGCTCATGCATCATTTGGCACATATACACATTAAATTGATTATTGTGCACATTAAAATGGATTTACATGCATTCATTGACAATTTTTGGGTATAATTGAGTTATAAATGCGATTTTGATATGAATTGTAGTTTATATGTCTTGAAAAATTGATTTGGTGATAATAATTGTTGATTTAGAATTTTTGGTGAAAATTAGGAAAATTCTTGAATTTTTTAGTATTTTTAGGACTAGAAAAAATGTCAAATGGCAAGACAATTGACAAATAGTACTATAAATAAGTGATAGATGTCAATAGAAATAATTGGAAAATAGCATTAGGATTTATTGATAACCTACATTGAAATTTAGAGACAATTGGAGTAGAAATTGGAGTTAAATGGACTAGTTAAATAAGAGAGTCAAGTGAAACCTATAGGCATTGGACATGTGTCAATTGCTAAACCATGTTTTGATTCACGATGTTGCTCCCAAGTGAACGATCAACTTCACTTTTACTTGTCTTTCACTGTATAAATTACTCTCATCCTTGTTAATCTCCATCTTCTTTAATCTTTTTCACCCACGATCATTACTTCTCACCCATCAACGTTGAAGCTTTCTTTAACCTTCACTTGCTACTCTCGTTTTTAGTTTTCTTCTTCCTTGTCACTAAAGACCTAACCTTACTATCTTTAGCAAGATGATGATCGTATGGTGTTGATAAATTAGGGTTAAGAGTGATTAGAAGACATTAAAGCTAGACAAGTAAGTACAAAGTATTACTCTTCATGTTTTATGGAATAAAACAAGTTTTGATGATAATTAAAGGTAAAATGTTCATGAAATGGTGATGTATATATGTGTGAATCGTGAGTAACAAAATGAACATATAAATGTCTTACTTTTGCATATGAAATGGTTAACCTTTATAAGTTGTTGTAAAGAATTTTTTGAGATAAAAAGATCATCGAAAATGGTGTAGAAAGAAGTGCAGAAATTTTGAGTAATTGGACATTATGTTCTATTTTCTTAGTATATTACATGTTTCTCTTTGGCTGTTTTAAAGATGAACTAATATGAGTTTAGAGCTAATAAAAAGGAGTATTATGGTGTCTAGACATGAGATGAATTAAGGTGATAGTTAGGAATGGAATGAAGGTGAAAAATGAAATAGAACATATGCAAAAAAATTTGATGAAATAGGGTGCATAAATATGTTCTAGTTTTTTGTGTGTGGTTATGATCGATTATGGATTTTGATTTCTGTGTAGGATGATATTGAACAGAAATGGAATTATGAATGAAGGGGAAATGGTGATGAATCAAGCTAGAAATGTTAGATTAAGCATATGAGGTGTTAGTTGTAACTTGGAAGCATTGAAAGAGCCAGAAAATTGAAGAAAATAACTAGGATTCTTCAAATGGAAGCATCCCATGATCGTGGGAATGCTTAACGAAGGAAGAAAGTTTTTGCCCACTAATCTCACAATCATGAGAATTGGTTAAACATCCAATATATTTCTTTTAAGTGTGTTTTGGGATAACTAATGTTTAGGCACTTCCTATGATGCTTCTAGGCTTGAATGAAGCTTCAATTGAGCCTAGAATAATACTTGAATAAGTGATAAAATGAGTGTTATGTTTAAGGTGAAGATTGAGGATCGAACTTAAGAATAAATTGTCATACGTTAAGTGTTTAAATCTGGAAAATTGGTGATGTTATAAGAATGAAAGGAGTCCTGTGATGGCTAAAGTGATTTAAGAAGATGAATGTTGTGTATTAAATAAGATTACTGATAAATTAAGTATTTTTTTGATGTTAGAAATTTTACATGAACCTTAGTAAATGATTGAATGATGAATTTAGAATAATCTTAAACAATTAAGATGTTAACCTAAGTTTAATTTAGACATATGCGAGTTATGAAATGTGAATGATCTAGAGGTGTGAAATTAAGGAAATATACTAATAGGTGTCCGTTAGTCTATGTTTTTCTATGCAATTGGCATGTGTTTCTTGCATAATTGTTGATTATTGTTATTGTTTAGGAATCATTTTGCATGATTTGATTTAGTTTGATTTACTTTGTTGTTCTTTTATGTTTGATGATAATCTAGGGTAAGAATTGACTATTTGTATGTAGGAATGAAGATGAAGCAACTTAGAGATTTAGCTAGAGATCAAAGAGAAGACAATAGGAGTCTTTCTGCTACCAATTCCCACAATCATGGGAATCATGCTAATTTGCACAATCGTGGGAATTATAATCCAAGACCTTATGCGGGGATTCATTAAACTTGGGGTTTTTGGACTATAAAAAGATAATTAAGCCTCTAAGGTTAGAAAGGATGACAACCCTCTGTGGAAAAGGGCTTTTTTGAGTGAAGAACACATGTTTGGAGTCTTGAGGAAGGGTTGAAGTTAAGGATTATCATCAAGATTGGGAAAAATAGCTCATCAACATCAAGAATTACAGATTTTGGCAAAGAAGAGAAGAAG
Organism: Erythroxylum suave; assembly: GCA_027563595.1. Taxonomy (NCBI): domain Eukaryota; kingdom Viridiplantae; phylum Streptophyta; class Magnoliopsida; order Malpighiales; family Erythroxylaceae; genus Erythroxylum; species Erythroxylum suave. The sequence goes on from JAOSBN010000005.1 coordinate 23,256,809, forward strand.
TCTTTTCATTAAATTTTCTGTCACTTTGATCACTTCTGTTCTTTATAAAATGGTTTATTTGAATGTTGATGATGTTATGGAGACCATGTTAGGTTGATTTAGTTTAGGGATTGCTTTTAATTTATTGTGTTAAAATCCTATTTTATTGATTTGAATGAAAGTGTCTTTGTGTAGGATGTATAAAATCCTATGTGTGGTGCATTTCACTACATGAATGTGTAAAAGATAAAGGCAATTATGACCAGAGTTTTCAGCAAAAACAAGCTTAAAGCTCCTAATATGGTAAGAGTTTCTTGCTCACCATGTAAAATGAGCCATACATCTCCAACGGATAAAGGATAGTATTAATCAGCTCGGTATCCACAATGGATACGGGACATTGAAAAATTCACTCAATCACAGGAACGTAATAAATGAATGTGAGTCTCATGAACATCGCATACACAAATGCTATGTATAATTTGAAAGATTGCAATGTATTGTTAAATTAAGTTGACTGAATACATGTAAAAGATTAGGAACACAGTGTCTCACGATGCTACATGTTAACAAAGGTGAATATATGAATTAAGTGATTATATGAGTTGTATGTTATATGATATGAGTGAACCATTGAGGATGGTTAACTCATTGAGTTCGTAAAACTCACCAAAATTACAACGTTGACTTTTCAAGTTCGAGAGAGACGTTATAGCTTCTAAGGACAGCTTAGGAGACATCTAATACTGCTTTTGGATAGAAGACATTGCTCAAAGGTAGGTCAGCTTGGATTAAAGGACGTAGATAAACCTTTTTGTGTAATCTCTCATATATGTAGCATGTTTTGTAACAGAGTTGTAGACTTTGATAGTTTGTTGATTTTGTATATATATACAGATGTTGTAGTGATGCTATATTGTATATCATGGTTTATGAAATGAAATGAGGAATTTGGGTTTTTGATATTGAGTTAATTATGTTTTAAAAATAATAATTCCATGAGATATATGAAAGTGACACAGTTAGCGCGTCACTTCCGTCGAGCATGTGCTCGAACATTAGAGGGGCGTACGGGCATGTGTCAGGTAGGGGTGGTGTGCTCCACTACTTGATATCAGAGCACGGTTTGGCATTCATAGGGACATATAAAAATGCTAGGCATGAAATATCATGAGAAATGTGGATAGTAAATGAAGTTATTGTCTATTATAGGTCATCCGCCATAGGTGATCAAGTAGGAAGGTTAACTGACATAAATGACCTAGAGTTAGTAGGAGCCAGTAGGGAGTCTTCTGTGTTGAGACCAGAGAGAATGCCTTCCTGAATTCCCAATATAAGGGAAAGGAGGTATGATAAACTGCAAAAGCAGGGGGATGTGGGCTTCCACAGAAGTACAGACCTTGTAGAGGCTAAGGGATGGCTAGAGAGGATGGAGAGAGTTTTTGATCAAATGGATTACGAGCCAGATGAGAAGTTTAACTATACAGTGTCCTTACTGCAAGGCCCAGCCTACCAATGGTGGAAAACTATTCCAAGCAGTACCACCAGGCTTTGTAACTTAAAGTGGTAAAACTTTCTAAGAGTTTTCAGAGAGAATTATATGCCTAAGATCTACCTATATAGAAAAGATGAAGGAATTTCTAGATCTGAAGCAAGGCAATTTATCTGTGGCAGAGTCTGAGATTAAGTTCAACGAGCTGATGGGTTATGCTACTACCTTGATTCCTACAAAGGAAGACAAGTGAGGAGATTCAAAGATGTGCTAAACATAGAGATTCAGACGAGGCTAGCCATAACAAATTTGAGAAGTTTCTTTGAGTTGAGAGTAGCCTCGATCTGAATAGAGCAACTGTTGAAAGATGATCAGGGAGAACATAGACAAGAATTTAGAATGAAGAGGCCCAGTGAATCTCAGGGTGGTTCTAGAAAAAGGTCAGAATCAAGTTTTTAGACCACAAACTAGATTAAGACAGTCAGGTTTCAAACAGAGGGGTAGCTCTATACAGTCTAGCAATGGAAGAGGTGTAGTATCAGGTCAGTTGTTTATTGTGAGCACTGTAGGAAGAAACACAGTTGTGAATGTTGGAGATTGATAGGAGCTTGCCTTCGATGTGGCTTTTTTGATCATCAGGTTAGGGATTATTCTATTGTTTATGGAGCACATTCTGGTAGGAGAGGAGAAGTGGTAACAAAAACTATGGTCCAGGAGAGCCGAGCTAGTGGGTCTAGATAGAGAGGCCATGGTAGAGGCAAAATGAGTTCTGGGGGTCTTACAGTCATGACTGAGGTGCAGAGCAACCAACCGCAGTCTCAGGCCCGAGTATATACAATGACTAGATATGAGGCTTAGAATTCTCCAGATGTCATTGCAGGCGTGTTATACATCTTTACTTATGAAGCTTTGGTAATGGTAGATCCTGGATCTACACATTTATTTATCACACCGCATATGACATCTAGATTGCATTACGCTAGAGGGCTATTGAGATATGGATTAGAGTTGAGTACACCGATAGGTAGCACTGCCGTAATAGGAGAAGTCTGCAAGAGGTGTTTAATTCAAATTGATCAGGCTGAATTGGAGGCAGACTTGATTATGTTACAGTTAAAGGAAATAGATATTATCTTAAGCATGGATTGGCTCACTGGTCATATGGCCATCATAAACTCTTACACTAAGGAGGTAATATTAGAATCTCCTAATCAAAGAAGAGCAATTTTCAGAGGTATTAGTCAGGTAGTACCAATCAGGTTGATCTCAACTGTGAGTTCTTTGAAGTTAATGCAAGGAGAATGTGAGGCTTATTTGGCCTATGTCATCGATACTCGAACTGAGCATAATCTTCAAGACATTTCTATTGTTAGAAAATTCCTGGATGTGTTTCCTGCTGAGCTATTTAGCTTATCTCCAGATAGGGAAATAGAGTTCATGATTTATCTAGTTCTCGATTATGTTCCTATATCTATTCCTCCATCTAAGATGGCACCCGTGGAGCTAAAGGAGTTGAAGGCTCAGCTGCAGAAGTTCTTGGAAAATGGTTTCATTAGACCTAGTGTATCACCATGGGGAGCTCCAATGTTATTTGTGAAGAAGAAAGAAGAAACTCTGAGACTATGCATCGATTATAGGCAACTGAATCAGGTAACAGTGAAGAACAAGTACCTGTTGCCTAGAATTGATGATTTGTTTGATTAGTTGTAAGGAGCTCAGGTGTTCACTAAGCTAGACTTGACATTTAGGTACTATCAGTTGAAGATAGCAGACGCTGATGTATTGAAAAGTGCTTTCAGGAGTAGGTATGTGCATTTTGAGTTTTAGTAATGCCATTTAGGTTGACTAATGCCCCAACTGCATTTATGGAATTGATGAATAAGGTGTTTCAGCCCTACCTAGATTGTTCTATAATTGTGTTTATCAATGACATCTTAGTGTACTCAAAGAGCAGAGAGCATGCCTCACTTGAGAGTAATCCTACAGATTATGAGGGAGAAACAACTATACGCTAAATTCAGTAAATGTGAGTGTTGACTGAATCAAGTAGTGTTTTTGGGTCACATAATAACTTAACAAGGCATGCAAGTGGATCCAAAGAAGATAGAAGCAGTGATGAAATTGTAAACTCCGAAGAATGTGTTTGAAATTTGGAGCTTCCTAGGATTAGCCAAATATGATCGGAGGTTTATCGAGGGGTTCTCATTAATCTCAGCCCCTTTGAATCAACTTCTGAGGAAGATTATGGTGTTCAGATGGAATGAAGAATGCTAGAGAAGCTTTGAGAAACTAAAACATCGATTGACTACGACATCGGTGTTGACTATTCCATCAGGAAATGGAGGATAGGAAGCATACAGTGATGCTTCAAATCAACGATTGAGATGTGTATTAATGCAGCAAGGCAAGGTGATAGCCTATGCATTGAGACAATTAAGGTCTTACTAGAGTAATTATCCGATACATGATTTAGAGTTTACTGTAGTGGTTTTTACTTGAAAGATATGGAGACATTATTTATATGGAGAGATATTCCAAATATCTACTGACCATAAGAGCTTGAGATATCTCTTGAGCCAAAAGAATTAAATATGAAACAGAGAAGATGGATGGAGCTGTTAAAAGATTATGACTGTATGATTGAGTATCATCCTAGAAAAGCTAATGTGGTGGCAGATACATTGAGTAGAAAGTAGAATAGCAGTGTAGCTCAGATTCAGTTATCGAGGTTACCAAGCTTAATTCAATTGAGAGCATTGAATGTGGAGTTAAACCTAGAATAGAATGGGGCATTAATAGCCAAACTGAGATTGAGGCCAATGTTACAAGACAGAATTAGAAAAGTTTAGAACAAAGATCCTCAATTAGTGAAGATTATTGGGAAGATTGAAATGAATCCAGATTATGAATTTGGAATGAGAGATGAGAAATTGTGGTTGAAGCAAATGTTGTGGGTGCCTGACATAGATAATATGAGGAAAGAGAATCTAGAGGAAGCTCATATAGCCACCAATGCTATGCATCCTGGTACTATCAAGATGTATAACACACTGAAGCAGCATTTCTAGTGGCCAAGGATGAAGAAGCAAATAGTTGACTATGTAGCTAAAAGCTTAACATGCCATTAGGTTAAGGTTGAGCATCAGGCTCCTGTTGGGAAGCTTCATTCATTACCACTTCTGGAGTGGAAATGAGAATGAATTACTATAGATTTCATAATGGGATTGCCAAAGACTCTGAGGAAAACTAATGTTATATGGGTAATGGTGGACCAATTGACTAAGTCAGACCATTTCTTACCAGTGAGAAAAAATAACTCACTGGACCAATTGGCTCGGAAATATGTAAATGAGGTAGTTAGATTGTATGGGGTTTCGGTATCCATTATATCGAATATAGGTCCTTGATTTACTTCGAGATTTTAGAAGATTCTACAGTTAGTTATAGGTATGAAGTTAAACTTCAATACTGCATTTCATCCTCAAACATATTGACAGAGTGAGAGGACAATAAAGATTGTTGACAATATGCTTAGGGCATGTGCATTGGAGTTTCAAGGAGCTTGGGATCAGTATATGGCCTTGATTGATTTTGCATATAATAAACACTATCATAGTAGTATCGAAATGGTACTGTATGAGGCATTGTATGGCAAAAAATGTCGATCGCTTCTATATTGGGATGAAGAGGGTTTGAGAATGGTAAAAGGCCTATAACTAATACAGGATGTTGTGGATACAGTGAAACTAATCCAAAGTAGAATTGAAGCAGTTCAAGATACATAGAAGAGCTATGTGGATCAACACCGGAGAGATATAGAGTACAGTGTAGGAGAAAGAGTGTTTATGAGAGTGTCACCTTGACGAGGAGTGCTGAGGTTTGGTAAAAAGGATAAGTTGAGCCCTAAGTATATTGGTCCTTATGAGATCATTGAGAGGATAGGACCATTGGCATATAAATTGGCCTCACCGAATGAGATGTCTCATATACACAATGTGTTCCATATGAGCATCCTTAGGAGTTATAGATCTGATCCAATGCATGTATTACCAGCTCAAGAGATTGAAGTTGCTAGTAATTTGAGTTATATAGAGGAGCCAGTTAAGATTGTGGGATATCAAACGAGATAGTTAAAGAACTAAGTAATTCCATAGGTGAAAGTTCTATGGAAGAATCACTCGAGTAAGGAAGTAACTTAAGAAATGGAGGAGCACATGAGGAGATAATATCCCCATCTATTCGATGAATCGGGTAAGAATTTTGAGGACGAAATTCCTTAAGAAGGGGAGAGTTGTAACATCTCGTTATCCAACTCTAAAATATTGTACATGAGAGAAGTTGCAATGAGAACTTAGGATATGGATTTCATGCTCATGCATCATTTAGCACACATACACACTAAATTGATTGTTATACACATCAAAACGGTTATACATGCATTCATTGACAATTTTCGGGTATAATTGAGTTATAAATGTGGTTTTGATATGAATTGTGGTTTATATGTCTTTAAAATCGATTTGGTGTTAATAATTGTTGATTTAGAATTTTTGGTGAAAATTGGAAAAATTCTTGAATTTTTGAGTATTTTTAGGACTAGGAAAAATGCCAAATGGTTGGACAATTGACAAATAGTACTAGAAATAAGTGATGGATGTCAATGGAAATAATTGGCAAATAGCATTAGGATTTTTTGATAACCTACAATGAAATTTATAGATAATTGGGGTAGAAATTAGAGTTAAATGAACTATTTAAATAAGAGTCCCAATTGAAACCTATAGGCATTCATGATGTTGCTCCCAAGTGAAAGATCACCTTCACTATATTGCTTTCATCTTTGTTAATCTCCATCTTCTTTAATCTTCTTCACCCACGATCATTACTTCTCACCCATCAACGTTGAACCTGGCTCTAACCTTCACTTGCTACTCTCATTTTTAGTTGTCTTCTTCTTTGTCACCAAAGACCTAACCCTACCACCTTTAGGAAGATGATGATTGTATGGTGTTGAGAAATTAGGGTTAAGAGTGATTTGAAGACATTGAAGCTAGACAAGTAAGTACAAAGCATTAGTCTTTATGTTTTATGGAATAAAACAAGTTTTGATGATAGTTAAAGGTAAAATGTTCATGAAATGGTGATGTATATTGTGTGAATCGTGAGTGATGAAATAAACATATAAATGTCCTGCTTTTTCATATGAGATGGTTAACCTTTATAAGTTGTTGTAAAGAAGATTATGAGATAAAAAGATCATTGAAAATGGTGTAGAAAGAAGTGTAGAAATTTTGAGTTGAAATTTGCCACTATGTTCTATTTTCTTAGTATATTACGTGTATCTCTTTGATTGTTTTAAAGATGAACTAATATGAATTAAGGTGATAATTAGGAATGGAAAGAAGGTGAAAAATGAAATAGAACATGTGTAGAAAATTGATGAAATAGGGTGTATGAATATGTTTTGGTTTTTTTATGGTTATGGTTGATGATGGATTTTGATTTGTGTTTGGGATGATATTGAACTAAAATGGAGTTATGAATGAAAGGGAAATGGTGAGGAATTAAGCTAGAAATGTTGGACTAAGCATATGAAGTGTTGGTTGCAACATGGAAGAGTTGAAAAGGCCAAAAAATTAGAGAAAATAGCTAGGATTCTTCGGATGGAAGTATCCCACGATTGTGGGAATGCTTAACAATGGCAAAAAGTTTCTGCCAACAAATTCCACAATCGTCGGAATTTGCCACGATCATGGGAATTGGTTAAACATCGAATATACTTCTTTTAAGTGTGGTTTAGGACAACCAATGTTTAGGCACTTTCCTATGATGCTTCTAGGCTTGAATGAAGCTTGAATTGAGGTTAGAATGATGCTTGAATAAGTGATAAAAATGAGCATTATGTTTAAGGTGATGATTAAGGATAGAACTTAAGAATAAATTGTTATACATTAAGTGTTTAAATCTGGAAAATTGAAGTAGTTATAAGAATAAAAGGAGTCCTATGATGGCTAAAGTGATTCAAGAAGATGAATGTTGTGTATTAAATAAGATGACTGATAAATTAAGTATTTTTTTATGTTAGAAATTTTACGTGAACCTTAGTAAATGATTGAATGATGAATTTAGAATAATCTCAAACAATTAAGATGTTAACCTAAGTTTAATTTAGACATATATGAGTTATGAAATGTGAATGATCTAGAGATGCGAAATTAAGGAAATATATCGGGGATTGTCAATGAGCATGCATTATACATACCACATATATATGTTTATATGATTGAGTATTCATTTAAATGTGTAAATTAGTAATGTGTGAAGATGTATGATTGCATGATATAGAAGAGCCATTGAGTGACCACTTCCAGACATTGCGGAGTCTTCAAGGCAATAAGTTAACGAGAGCAAACTGTGAGTAACCTAAGATGGTCTCACCATAATTGTTTGTTTGTTAAATTATGTGATGTGTATGTACTGATTTCCTGCAGGGTCGGTCCTGAGGTTTTGTAGGCCCGGGGCGAAAGAGAAAATATGGGCCCCTAATTTTAATTAAAAATAAATGAAAAATAATTAAAAATTTATTTTTCTTATTTTTATTTTTTTATAAATACCACTTTATATTATTAAAATTGGGCCTTGGGCAGAGGCCCAGCTTGCCCCTACCCAAGGTCGGGACTGATTTCCAGACATTGACTGTCCTAGGTGTTAGATGCACGAATAAAACATTGGAAGTGCTCATTGAATGTGAATTTGACTAAATAAATGGTTTTCAACTTGTATGTTGAATGTCGGATCAAGGCCCGATGACAAATGAGAAAGAGATAGAGAATGTGAATGCAATTGATGGAACATTGTAGCACCCCCTTACCGCAGGGTACACACCGGGATGCCCACAGGTCATTCCAATACATATCCTACGATAAGGGTGAACTACGATCAATCACTACAAACACCTCACTTAGCATCATAATAAAACATCAGTATAAAAATCCTAATGTTTTTTAAACCAAAATTTTCCTCATTTCATTTCATCAAAACCAGAAATTTATACATCTGTCATCTTTTACTG
>JAOSBN010000005.1:23272055-23308480 GCA_027563595.1 Erythroxylum suave
AAACATGTACTTCGCTATCTCAAAGGCACACAAACCCAAGGCCTATTCTATGCATCAGATTCAAACCTTTCACTCACTGCTTACTCAGATTCCGACTGGGCGAGCTGCATCTTTAGCCGAAGGTCTCTAATTAGGTATTGTGTCTTCCTCGGGAAGTCGCCTATTTCGTGGAAGACCAAGAAACAGACCACCATAAGTAGATCTTCAGCTGAGGCTGAGTATCGGAGCTTAGCATCAACCACCTGCGAGTTGAAGTGGATTGTTTAGATCTTAGCAAACTTTCAAGTAAAGGTTCCAGAAGCCATACCTCTTTTTTGCGACAATCAGGCGGCGCTCCACATCTCGAAGAACCCAGTCTTCCATGAACGAACGAAACACCTAGAGATTGATCTCCATCTTGTATGGGATGCGGCGAATCTGGGGTTTCTCGATCTCAAACATGTTCGAAGTCAAGATCAGTTGGCAGATCTGTTTACAAAGACGTTGACCGCACGAAGCTTCGCAACCCTACTTCTCAAGTTCGGCTCCGTGTGGTTTCTCGCGGATCCAACTTGAAGGGGGGGTGTTAAAATCCAGCCCACTCCTTTCATGCACACGACACCGTTGAGCTATTTCATATTTTGTTGTTCCTTTTTCTTTTGTCCGTTGCCTCCTTTGTATATTTTGTACATTCTCTAGAAGTTTCATTAGCTGGCATTCTGTTATAGCCAGTACAAATAGCCAATAGGAATAGGACATGCTCTGTATATATTTCATACGTCTATACACTTTCGAGAGATATGATGAAATAAAATTATTCTTCATCAACGTTTAATTTCTTTACAGTGATGGTTGTCCAACTATATCCTAAAGACTGTGACTTGCAATACATGCATTTCATATCGTTCATCCCAAGTGTAGAAGGGTAAAGCGAAATTGCTACAAAGGTACATAAGAGTTTTTTATAACGCACTATCCTTAGACTTGAATCAAACTTTGCTATCCAAGTGTTACTATCAAACACCACTCTATCCAGAGATAGCCCAACCGAATGCATTTTCTATCTTCATCGTCTTTTCTTATACACTTGTGGAATCACAACCTTTGTGGTGATGTAGTCTAAAGAATCAACAACTGATGTTATCCTTAGCCCAACGAATGAACTCAAAACCTAAAGTTAGCTCCAACGCAACAAGTGTAGAAGCATCAATAATTGTTGTTTATGACAAATGACAAAAAAAGTCATGTTACTACCCTACCAGTAGTTGATGTGAACGAACAACTAACAAAGTAAGGGAACGAAATTCTCTATACCTACTACCTTGTGGCTAGTCTGTTCTATGTGATTTCATCCATTTATTTCTCTGGATCCTATATATTTATACGGGTGAGATTGCATGAAACAGAATAGGTACAGAATAGTGAGTATAGAGAATTTGATCTCCAAAGTAAGAAGGATTCAACAAAAAGAATGCCACTAGTAGGTCCCTTACCTACTAAACCCCTATAGTGAAAATGTTTGTACAATAGCAACATGTCTAAATCCTGAGCCAACCAGTGAGAAGCAAAAAATGCTCCTATAGAAAGAGCCCAATCCATCAAAGATTTCGTTAGGCATACCCCAAAAGGATATTGTAGATTCTCTGTCTAATATTTTTCCATTTTATTCTGTTTAACTGAAATACATTGTCGTTTTTGTTGAAATTTTAAACGTGAGACAAGTCACAAGCGTGATACTTAAGTCATGCCCGTGATTTTTTATTTTTGCTTTTCTATCATTTTAATTTTAATTATATTACTATTATTTTAATAAAATTTTAATTATGTTACTATTAATTTTATGTCACAGGTGTGATACTTAAGTCAAACATGTGACAAATTTTCCAATTTTTTAATTTTAATGATAAAAATTAAAAATTGTGCCACGTCTTATGGCAAATTTTCTATTATTTTATTATTTTAATTTAATTTTTAAATAAAATTTAAGATAAAAATTTAAGTTTTAAAATTTGATTAATTTATTAATTTTTCTATAACTAAATTAAAATGATAAAAATAAAAACTTTGTGTCATATTGTGATAAAATTTTCCATTTTTGTTTTTATTATTTTAATTTTAAATTTTTAAATAAAAATTTTAAGATAAAATTTAAATTTTAAAAATTGATTAATTGATTAATTAATTTATAAATTATAGAAAATATTAAATTAAATTAAAGAAATTGATTAATGTTATTATTATTATTATATTAGCATGCATGCGTATTAATACAATATTAAACATCTTGTATATTTATGATAAGTTTTTTCATAAAATGTTCATAAAATGCAAATAAATTATACAATATATTATACATGTGGAATAACTTATTTTGCCTCCAATAACTTATTTTAATTTATTAATTTATTATAATTTTTCATTAATTTATAAATTATAGAAAATATTAAATTAAATTTAAAATTTGATCATTTTTTATTATTATATGTTCTAAGTTTTTAATTAGATTAATAAATTTAGTTTTTTGTAAAGATAAATATCTAAAATCTAAATTCTTTTGAAAATATTTAAAAAAACTAAAATATAATACTCATGTCTTTATAATTTTTTTAAAGTCATACCCTTATAAGTCATTTTATACATAAATAGTTAATACTAAACAACTAATTTTACCAAACATCTTTAATAAATAACTGATATTATCTGCTGGTCAAATCAGCTGATATAATGGGCTATTAGCTAACCACTGATAGAATCAGCTATTAGCTAATGCATTCAGCTAATTACCAAATAGGGCCTAAACATGACCTATTTGGCAATCAACTGATTGCATTAGCTGATAGCTGATTCTATCAACGATTAGTTGATAGCTCATTATATCAACTGATTTGACTAGTGGATAACATCAACTATTTATTAAAGATGTTTGGTAAAATTATTTGTTTAGTATTAGCTGTTTATATATAAAATTCTTTAATTTATAAATTAATTAAACAATTTTAGTAAATTAATCAATTAAAATAAGTTATTGAAATCAAAATAAATTATTCAACATATATAATATATTGTATAATTTATTTATATTTCACAAGCATTTTCTATTAAAAAAACTTTATCATAAATATACAAGATGTTTAATATTGCATTAATATGCATACGAGCTAATATAATAATAACAATAACATAAATCAATTTTTAAATTTAATTTAATATTTTCTATAATTTATAAATTAATTAAACAATTATAATAAAAGAATCAATTTTAAATTTTTATTAATAAAATTAAAATTAAAATAATAAAAACAAAAATGGAAAATTTTTGTCATATGGTCACGCCTGTGACTCAAAATTTGTTTTTCAAAATTTTTTTATCATTATAATTTTAATTTTTAAAGAAAACAAAAATTGAAAAAATTTGTCACAGGCATGACTTAAGTGTCACATCCTTGACACAAAACTTGCTTTTTATCTTTTTAATTTTAATTTTTTATAAAATTAATGATAACATAACTAATTTAAAATTTAAAATTAAATTAATTTTTTATTAAAATAATAGTAGTATAATTAAAATTTAAATTAAAATGATAAAAAAGTAAAAAATAAAAAAGTCACCGGCATGTCACGAGTGTGACACAAGTCACACGCTCGTGACGGTTATGAGTGAATGAGTCATTTAAAATTTTAGCAAAAGCGATGACGTATTTCAATTAGACAGAGTAGTATTAGACAGAGAATCTAGACTCTAAAAGGCAACACTACATCGCAACACAATCAGTTATGCCTTAAGGGGATCAATAAAATCCAAATTGTGACAAGCCTATCACATCAACAAATATAAATGAGCTACTAGCCTTAGGTTCAAATTCTTCGGCAATGGCTTGACTTACCCGACAATCTACCTAGTGCCTAATAGGGAGATCAAAGACTTATATGAAGCTTTAGATACACTAAAATGCATAGATTTATTGTCTAGACTGATTAGTGCATTAAGGGATCATTATTAGGCTATCCTTCATAGGTTTATATCTGGATTCACACAGTTTAATTCGGTTTGAATTCTATTTTGCATGCAACAAATAAATACTTAAGGATTCAATAACAATTTTTAACAACGTACAATTATATAGGAAAATTTATGATGTTATACACAAAGATTCACTATTGAGGAAACTTATTTCCCAAAATTTAATCAAACCACAGTTACAATAGTGAATAAGGAAGGTTTATGTAGACACAAACTGATATAGAAATCCATGTTAATAAATAAGGTTCATAACTTTGAAGAGATACAATAGAGGAGATAGTGGTTTATTTGTTTAGAAGAAGTAGAGGATATGATAAAGCTGCACAATCTACAACATATGGCTTGATTGACAAAATAAGAGTAGGTGATGAAGAATTCTTGTAACTGACCAACAAGAAAAGAATGAACAATAGATACAAGTATAAATGTCAAAAAGAACCTAGTCAAATAGACTTGCCACGTTGAAACGCATCTATAAGAGACTCATGCACTATGTTCAAGAGAAGGACATATATATTGGATTTCCTAAGGCTATGTTTGGTTGGACGTAAAGTTTTTAATGGAATAGAATGGAATGAAATGGTTTATAATAGAATGGAACGTAAATGAATGTAATATTAGAAAATTATTGTTTGGGAGGGATGGAAGGGTTCATAACAAAATATAGTGAAATGTTGTTTGGGAGAAGCGTTTATAATGTAATATACTGTAAAATTGTTTATCATTTTACATTCCATCCTAAACTCCCCAAATTGGAAGTTTTTCACTTTTACTGTTTATGATGGAATGAGATGTAATATTACCCTCCTTTTCCATCCCATTCCATTTCATTTCATTATAAAACCTCCTCCCAAACGATGGAATAATATTCCATTCCATTTCTTTCCATTATAAAACCCCCAACCAAACATAGCCTAAAGCCTTTTTCACAAGTGTTAGGGAAGAAGAATACATATATGTATTCTCATTTCATAGGGATTATGATCAATACACTAACGACTTTAGGGACTTGAAGAATGAAGATAATGACTTGTTTCATAAAGGGTAATTAGGATAATTTTTAACATAAAGACCCAAAGTTGATAGAGAAGTGCAACATTATACAACTACAATATGGTCTCCTAATCTACAATGTGGGTAGTCACCTTTTGAATCTCTCAGTTTTAATGTAATCAATATGAAGGTAGAAGGAGCCTTAAAGTTGAGTAAGTCGCAAATCAAAAAGTCTCTAAAAAGTCATTGTAAGATGGTGAATGTTGTACACAAATCTACACTTAAAAGGTATTAGAGAGAGTAAATATGTTTTAATATTAATTAAGGATGCCTATATAAACCAAATGATAGTTCCATTATCATCAATGTTGTAATGTCTAACTTTAAGGGGACAAGTATCTTTGTGGATAACTACAACTCCATAAATATACTATTTTATAATGTATTCGTCACTTTTGACTTATCTCCTACTCAACTCTAGCTTGCACGTACCTTTTTATTAAGATTTAAGCGAGGCTAACTTTAGTAAAAGATAAGTTGTCAATCCCACTGAAAATGGGCATCATTTGAGACATACCATAATAATGGTGAAGTTCCATGTAATGAGAAGGCCCGCAAGCTTCAATGCTATACTTGGTAGACCATCACTTTATATACTCAATACTATGATGGGCCCTTACCAAATAAATACGAACTTATAATATATTAAGGAATATGGAAAGTGAAGAAGAACCTTACCACCGCAAGAAAGTACAACATCACTTTCTCAAGAAAAGGCATCCCGCTCATAAACATCGAGGTTGTAGATTATCAAGGTCTAGAAAAAGAGTTACAAGGAGAACCTACGAAAGAGGTGGTTAAAGTTGGGTAGAATTCACACATGCCTGGGTAGGAAAAGTAATAGCCTTGTAAAGAGATCAGGGTTAGAGGTTTTAGGAGTTGTTGGACATGCAAGGGATCAACCCCTTGATCATCATACACCAATTACATATTAATCCTAAGTTTAGTCTTATGAAAAAAAAGGACTTTTGTACTTAAAAGATAGTAAATCATCACTGAAAAGGTCCAAAAGTTATTGCACATATATTTCATAAGGTATGTACAATAACTTCAATGGCTAGCAAATTGTTAATTCTAATTTCGATTCTATTTCTAATTTTAGGTAGTCAATTGGAGAAATTTATGGTCAGTTAGTTTAGATTGGTATCATTGTTAAATAAGTCTCTATTATATCCCATAGAAATAGGAGATTAGTTTAAATTAATATCATTATCGAATAAGTCTCTGTTATATCCCATAGAAGTAGGAGATTATGGTTACTCTTGAGTCTATTTAAACCAGAAGCATTCTCTGTAATATGCATGTGAAAATCATAGAAATAAATGTGCAAATTTTTATCTTCGCCACAATCTTTTTTCTTCCTTATCTTGAAACAACATGTTTAGCAGAGCGTATAGCCATGAATGGCTCGGTTCCACTTTTAGTTCCTATTTTAGATGACAAGAATTATAATTGATGGAGCACCCAAATGAGAGTGCTTTTAGACTACCATGAATTCCTAACAATAGTGGAGAATGGAGTTTCAAGTTTGGTAAAGAGTGCAACTAAGGTGCAACAAATTGCTTATCACGAGGGCATAAAGAAAGATAAGAAGGCTTTGTATTTTATCCACCAAGGAATGAGTGATGGAGAATTTAAGAAGGTAGTTGGTGCAACTTCCGTAGAGCAAGCGTGAGATGCTTTCATGAATTCGTTCAAAAGAGCAGACAAAGTTAAGAAGGTGAGACTCCAAACTTTTAGACATCAATATGAATTATTACAAATGGAGTCATCTGAAAAAAGTCATTGGCTATATAAGTCGAGTTCTTTCTTTGACAAATCAAATGAAAATTTATGGAGAAAAGTACATTGATAACCACAAAGTGGAGAACATTTTATGATCACTTACAACACAATTTAAGCATATTGTGGTAGCAATCGAAGAAGCTCATAATTCATCTAAAATGACAGTTAATGAGTTATCTGACACATTGGAAGCCCTTGAACAACGTATGAATGAGAAGCATATTTAAAAGCCTATAAAGTAAGCAGTTAAAAGTCAAGTTTCCATCTAAGATAAGCAAGGCAATATAATAAAGATTGGTGGTTCCTATGGTAGAGGAAGAGGATGACGTGTTCATCATAATAATATTGGCAATTGTGGTGGCCATAATAATAATTATGAAGGAAGAGACAATAAAAATTAGGAGCATCGGAAATCAAATTCGAGTTGCTACTAGAGTTTGAATTATAGAGGTCGAGGTCATGGACTTGGTAAAGGAAGGTTTGATAAATCTGAAATTAAATGTTACTCATGTCACAAATATAGGCACTATGCTAATGAGTGCAGAAATAAAGAAAGCAATCATATGGGTCATTGTGCACAAGAAGATGATGATGGAAACCATACTCTCTTGATGGTTACTACTACCAGTGAGACAGCAAACTATCACAACTGGTTTCTCGACACTGGGTGCACCAATCATACATGTGGAAAGAAAGAACTCTTTGTTTATTAGGATGAATAAGTCCAAACCAAAGTAAGATTTGCAATGAAAGAACTATATTAGTTATAGAGAGGGGAAGAATTCTCATCAAGTTAAAGCATGGAGATCACAAGTTCATTTCAGATGTGTTATATGTGCCGTATATGAAGTATAATCTACTAAGTATGGGCCAACTAATAGAAAAAGGATATGACTTTAGCTCACATGGAAACCAACTCTCCATTTTTAATTAAAAAAAAATTACACCAATTCTCAAGGCTCCTTTGACTGAGAATCGTATGTTTGAAGTTGATATTATCGAAGATTCTTACACTTGTATTACTGCTGTTATAAAAGATGAATCTTGGTTATGGCACCTTCGTTTTGGCCATTTAAATTTCAAGGTCTGAAATTGCTTGCTAAAAAATTATGGTAAAAGGATTGTGTATGCATCATCCTGAAAAATTTTATGGGGTTTACACTCTTAGAAAACAATGTAGATTGCTCTTTATAACATAAAAAATCAACATGCAACACATCCATTTCAACTTGTTCATTATGATATATATGGCCCAATGAGTGTGGCACCAAATGGATATAACAGGTATTTTCTTACCTTTATTGACAATTTTATAAGAAAGAGTTGGTTCTATTTTCTATAATAAAAATATGAAGTTTTGGGTCAAAAATCTGAAGTTTTTGGTTACTTTAAGAAATTTAAGGCTTAGGTTGAAAGACAAAGCAGGATTTTTATTAAAATTTTGCAAACTGACGGTGGTAGTGAGTATACTTCTAATGAATTCAAGGAGTATTGTGATGATTATGGAATCAAACATGAAGTCACATTTCCTTATACTCCACGGCATAACGAGATTGTTGAGCAAATGAATAGGTCCATAATTGATATGGTGAGGAGCACATTAAAGACCAAAAGTATTCCTAATTCTTTTTGGGGTGAAACTATCATGTTCTATTTACTTGTTGAATAGAACTCCAATAATAAAGTTTCGAAATATCTCCCTCACAGAAGCATTAAGTGCCTATAAGCCAAGTGTAAAGCATTTGAAGGTGTTTGGTTCCATTGCCTATGCTCATATGCCTTCACAAACAAGAACAAATAGAAGAAATAAGACAATTATTGTTGGCTATATACATGGTGGATATAAATTGTTCAATCTATCAACAAAAAATGTGAATGTGAGTAGGGATGTGAATTTTGCCAAAAATGAAGCTTGTAATTGGAATATGGATAAGGACAATAATACTCAAATTTGTCATATTTACATTTTGGAAAAAGAAGGCTATCATGTTCCTGTTGTAAATGAAGTAGCTCCATTAAATGATGAAGTCATTATGTCATAAATGGAAAGACCAATGAGGCATCATCAACAATTTATCATGCTGTGAGATTTTGAGGTAATGTCTAACAATGCTATTAATGATGATGGAGATTTGGTACACTTTACTATGTTTGCATATTGTAAACCTATAAAATTTAAGGAAAGCAATTCAAGAACCCAAGTGGGGGAATGCCATGAATGAAGAATTATAGGCAATCAAAAGGAATAATAAATGGGAACTTACTACCCTTCCATATGGTCACAAGGATATTGATGTTAAATGGGTTTTTAAGACAAAAGTAAAATCAAATGGTGAAGTGGAGAGGCAGAAAGCAAGATTGATGGCAAAGGGCTTCGAACAACAACCTGGTTATAATTTTCAAGACTCATAATTGCTTTGGCTACACAAATTGCTGGAAAATTTGTCAAACAGATGTTAAATCCACATTTTTTAATGGCCTACCAAAGAAGAAGTATTTGTTAAACAATTACCAAGTTTTGTAAAGATGGGCAATGAATATAAAGTGTATAAATTAAAGAAAGCATTGTATGGATTGAAACAAGCACCTCAGGTATGGAACAAATGAATTGATTCCTTCTTTCACAACATCAGATTTCAAAGGTGCCCTTCTGAGTATGCTTTGTATGTAAAAGCTAATGACTCTGGTGATGTATTATTACTATGCCTCTATGTTGATGATTTAATATTTACTGGAAATAATAACAAGATGATTAAAAACTTTAAGAAGTCTATGATGCATAAGTTTGAAATGATTGATCTTGTCTTAATGTCATCCTTTCTTATTATTGAAATAGTTCAAAGAGAAGATGGAATTTTCATATCTCGAAAGAGATATGCTATAAAGACTTTGAAGAAATTTTGTATGCAAGATTGCAATCCTGTGAGAGCTTTTGTAAAAGTTGGGACAAAATTATCCAAAGAAGGTGATGAAACATATATTAATGTAACTTATTTCAAGCAAATTGTTGAAACTCGAAGATATCACACCTGTACAAGGCTTGATATAACATATGGAGTTTGTCTAATTAGAAAGTTTTTAGAATCTCCAGGTCAATCCCATATGCAAGTTGCCAAAAGAATCATTAGACACATAAAAGGGACCTATGTTCATGGTTTATTTTATTCCTTATCAAATTATTATGGTCTTGTAGGCTATTCGGATAGTGATTGGGGTGGACATCTTAATAATCATAGAAGCACTTCTGAATATTGTTTCAATTTTGGGGTGACCAAATAAACAATCTATTATTGCAATTGCAACTTATGAAGCTGAATACATAGTTGTAGCCTTAAGCAAGTGTCAAGCAATTTGGCTACACAATTTATTGAGACAAATTATGTTTCCAATTCAAGTTCCTATGAAGATTTTTGTTGATAATATTTCAGCAATCAACTTGTCCAAGAACCCCATCACACATAGGAGAAGCAAGCATATAGACACATAAAATATGGTTGAGAATGGAGAGATTGAGTTGGTATATTACAAGTATGAAGAGCAAGTAGTCGACATTCTCACCAAGCCTTTGAAATATTAAGTTTTCATGAAATAAAGAATAAGATGGGAGTGATAGTACTGTCGAATCGAGATTAAATAGGGGGTGTTGATTCTAATTCTAATTCTATTTCTATTTCTAATTTTAGGTAATGGAGAATTTTATGGTTAGTTAGTTTAGATTGATATCATTGTTGAATAAGTCTCTATTATATCCCATAGAAGTATGAGATTAGTTTAGATTAATATCATTGTTGAATAAGTCTCTATTATATCTAATAAAACTAGAAGATTATGTTTAGTTTTGAGTTTATGTAAACCAGTAGCATTCTCTGTAATATGCATGTGAAAAATCAGAGAAATTAAAGTGTAGATTTTTATCTTCTCCATAATTTCTTTTCTTCCTTATCTTGAAACAACACGAATATAGTGGTGAAAAAGTTAGGTCAGAAGTGGAGAATATGCATTAACTTCACATATTTGATTAAAAATTTCTCCAATGATAGTTATCTCCTTCCTATAATTGATCAGCTGGTAGATGCAACCTTGCATCACTAATTACTTGGCTTAATGAATGTTTATTTTACGAATAATTTGATATGCTTGTAGCAGAATGAGTAAGAAACCACCTCTTTTATCACTAAGAAACCTACTGCTACATGGTAATTCCATGTAGTATGAAGAATGTTACTCACTTATCAGTGTATGATCAACAAAATATTCAGCCCTTGATTAGAAAAAAAAAAGAAAGTATATGTTGATGACATGATTATTAAAAAGAAGGGCTAAAAACATCACTTAGCATATCTGAATCAATGTTTCAATGCTTTTAGGAAAGTTAACATAAGGATGAACACTAAAAATTATCTTCAAAGTCTCCATAGGAAAGTTTCTTGATTTCATAGTAATATAACGAGACACTAAGATATACCCTCATAATACAGATGTCAATGTTGATGAAACCTAAGTTTTGAAAGACACAATGATTTATAAACATATTGCTAGCTAGACTTAGACTTATTTTCCAAGTATACAGAAAATTACTTCTTGTTCTCTAAAATTCTGAAAAGGTTAGAGTTTCGTTAGGATGATGAATATGAACAAGACTTTGAACAACTAAAGACTTACCTATGATATCCACCATATAGTCCACCCATTCCACAACTAAAATGTTATATCTATACATTCTTGCATCATTAGAAAATATAAGCTAATTTACGCTATAAAAGAGGAAGATAATAACTAGAGACTGTCAAAATTTTGCAAGGCACGGATGAGTTATATTAAGTTAGAGAGCACAACTTTAATCACGGTGATTGTTGCTAGATAGCTAAAGCCTTACTTTCAGTCTCATAAGATTAACATTGTGACAAACCTATCATTGCAATAAAAGTTGATCAAAGCTAACTTATCGATGTCGTGTTGCTTATATGTGTCGGTCCTTGAGGCAGATCAAGCCTAAGCAGCTCGTGCCCAAGACTCGTCGATTTGCCTAGTTAACCTGAGCTTGGCCTATTGACCTCAAGCGAAGCTCGACCTTATATGTCATCTTCATAAAGAAAAATCATCTTTTATTGTAATAAACATTTAAAATAGAATAAGTTATTTAAAAAATAAACACCCTTTTTATTAAAAAAATAAGAAAATATAAACACTTAGATAAGTTTGTATCTTTTATTTTCCTTTAGAAATTGTTAGATGACAATTATTAGTTAACATAAGTCTAGGATATTTATAAATATAGGTTTAGACTGAAAATTTTAATCTTTAATAATTTAAACTTAATTCATTAATTTTTTAGTTTAATTTTTCAATCCAAACTTATAAATTTATAGACTGATTCTTACAATTCAAGCCCTTTAATTTTTAGACTTAACCTATTAGATCACATGGACTAAATAATTTGTACAAGTCTACCCAACAGTGAAGTTATCGTAAGATCATAGAGGAGAATTTTATTAAATACAGAAGATTTGAGTCAAAAATTAAGAACAAGTAGTTCTTTAAACACGTGAAAATATGATTAGTAATTGCAACGAAGAAAAGCAAACAAATGATAAATAAGATATTAATTCCAAAAACAGGGGACAAACTTATATATGATTAACCTAACCTCGACAGAGGCGACAAAGGTAAAAATAGCAACATGGAACGACATTCGACAAGGGTGATGAGAGCGACAGACAACAATGACATCGATGAAGAACACGATAGAATTTGAGTACAAATTAAGGATTCTAGGTAAAGGTAAGAAATATGTTTTGACTGTTTGCGAATTCCAGCCAAACGACATAGTATACGAATTGGGCGAGGCCTGTGAGTTTGGTCATATAAAGTCCAAACTTAGCCCAGTTAAAAGTTTTTGATTTAATTTTCAATCCGACGTTAATTTAAAACTCAACCAATTTAAATTTTATTTGTTGACTTTAGATTGGACCGGATTTGAACGCATTCGTCGTCCCTAATCATTTTTCCGAATAAAAATATAGTTTGTATATTAAAAAAGGAAACAATTTTTACCTTCTTAATTTATTGGAAAAATAAGCTACTTCATGCCTCCATTGGCCTGAACGAAAAGTGCAGGAGATTCGAGTCCTAATGCTAATAGCTTGCTACATTCCACGCTTCCGCACTCATTTGCCTTCCCATACTTTCGCTAATTGTCTATTATTATTGGACCGTCCTCTTTGGAATCTGTATGTCCTCCCCATGTTCTAATCCTATCTCCAGCAACATAAGCCTGCAGCTCACAACAGTCTAATCGCTTAGTTACCATTTCTTTTTCACCTGTCTTTTGTACAAAGACGCATACAATAATAGAATACGACATTCAAATAGACTGTAAGACTGCAATAACCTGCAGAAAACTATGACTGATTAATAAAAGCTTGTCTAAAAACAACAACACATGTTATATATACTAACCTCTTTGTTCCAATTTGTTCTGAGCATCATCCAAGAAAGGATTAAAGTTTGTGCTACAGTTCCTGATATCAATCCAATCCAAATTCCCTGATAACAAAAAAACAGACCCGTTATGCCATTTTTTCAAGTATCTTTACTTGTGGTGCAATTTAAAATAAAAGAGGAAGAAAGTAAATATGAATCTTCAAGTACAATTTCAATAGCAATGAATTACTAAAGGCACAAATTATTGAGTTTAACAAAGAAAAGAGTATAGATTATGTAATTAAGTATTTGGTTTGATAATAAAAAGTAAGAGAATCTTTTATCTACTAGAGTTTTTAATGTCAGAAATTTTATAAAGTTCCATATAATTCTAGGAAAGGAACATACAGTGACACCCATGCCAATCTTGTAACCTAATAGTAGACCGAGAGGAATACCAAACACATAGTAACACCCAATATTCATATAAGCAACAACAGTTTGCCATCCAGCACCAACAGCCACACCTTTTATAAAAATCCAACAGAAAGGAAATGTCAGCATCAGTTTGTAGCAAACGTAATAGAGAAGGGGGCAAAAAAAGCGATTTCTCTAAAATTTTTTGCAGGAGTATATTTAAAATTAATGTAGATTACCAGAGAGAACAGGCTGAACAGTGTTAATGATAATACTGAGTCCCAACAATGGCGTTAGCTTATTCACAACCTTTCTGACTTTTGTATCACTCGAAAACATAGATGGATAGCTGTTCCTTGCAATCAGCAGAATGAGAGAAAGAACGAGACCAATAAAAAAAGAGGAGATAACAGCTACCATTAGAGAAAATTTTGCAGTCCTGGGATGAGCTGCTCCTAGTTCATTTGAGACTCTCACGCTGCAAGGCAAATAAGGAGTTTTAACTAGGGTTTTGAATATAAAGACTTCCAAATCATGTTGAATTGCAGTTGCTGCAATAATTGCATTTGATGCAAATAAAATTATGTGGAGTTAAATTAAATCACAATAAAATCAAAGTAAATAAAATTTAAAATGTAATGTATACATATATTATAGTTAAGTGATTCTCATATAAGCAGAGAACAAACCTTATAGCTGCATTCATGCCTATACCCACCATCAATGTCCAATAGAAAACGTTCATGCTGCAAATTTAACAGTAGAATTAATTTTACTTTCTTAAAGGGTAATAGAAAACAATAAAGAAATAGAAGACATAAGGTTATTATTAACATACTTTAAATTATTAATTTTTATACAATTATTGATTCTAGTTTGATTTCTTCACTAATGATGAGAAACATATTTGTATCTACATGCCAAGTAAATGTAGAAATCCAGTATTTAATTATTTCATTTTATGAGCTGCGCAATGTTATCACGAAATACACAGTATAGAATTAGGTAAGAAGTATAGATTTAGTCCTAACTGTTTTATCAAAATATAAGCTAGGAAAAGTTAAATGAATTTTAATATTTATAAAATATTAAAAAACAATTTTGAATAGATGAAAATTAGAATAAAGTTTAATTTTCATTTATTAAATGTCATATCAATATTAATGTAAGAAAATTTTATTATTTTTATTAAATATGTTAATAAATAGTGGTATAAATTTATCATTTAAATCTTTGGAGTTTCAGAACCAAATGACATATTACACTAAGCTCTCATTAATTTCCAGCACTCAATCATCAAGCATTAAACAGTGGTTGGGATCCCAAACATACAGAAAACATCAATCCTTAGAATTAGCATACGTTTCGTAAGAAAACAATAATAGGATTTGAATCATTCTAAAGCTTTATGCTGTACAGCTAGCTCTAATTTAGATATTTGGATAAGACAAGGGATGAACAAGAACATTCCTGCCAAATTCAAATTTTGAAATTGAAATCTCTTAATTCTATACCTTGGTACATACTTTGAATGGAAAGTATACGTCTCAAACACGATTTTATACAGGGATATGAGTAATTTGAACAAGATTTTCTATCTTATTTGACAACACACGTTTCACATCACTAGGTAAACTAGACATAGACAAGCTGGAACATAAACGAACTAGAGTTTGTTTCCATAGATCTTATGGTTCTCTCCCTATTCACTAAGTTTATACTTGGGTTGACTGTTTGTGGATACATCAGACTTGATACAAATGGTGGAGTCACACCGTCACTAGATGATGATGCACTGCTTATTAACTTCAGCGACGGTACTTTGATACCCCTGTTTGGGCAACAAAACACATGGCTCTGATCTCACTTTGTCTGAATGTCTGCAAGTTCAGATCCAGATCATTGGAGCAGATCAAGATCCAAGAACTATCATGACTACTTTACATCACCAAATGATCTATCATCTACAGAATCAAGCTATGGACCTTAATTTTCCTAATCCTACTTTAGATGCCCTTTACATGGTTGCTAATCGTTCCAATGATCAGACAATTATCGTTTAGACCCCGAAGCAACTACTAACAGTGGAGTTTGAAAAGTTGATGCCTATTGAATGGATCACCAACTACCAAAAGGTGTTCCATGCACCTCATTGACACTCTTTTCATATAACGACTCCTCCGATTCTAAAGACACTCAGTGGTGGAACTGTGAAGTCCATCTACTCAAAGCCTAGTGAAGATTCGACATGCTCTACTTTCCAAGGGGGGATATTTAAGATTTAGCCAGTATTTTCACATAAAGAAGGTAAATCTGGTCCTTTAATCCATTATTTCAAATCTAATGGAGATCTGGTTTACATTAGCCATCATCATAGACATTTTGTATGGGATGTCGACCCATTCATGTGCGATCAAGATTGTGAAATCTGTCTCAACCTTGAATCAGATAATGACGATGATGATGATCACTACAGAAGATGAAGGAAGAAGAAAAAGTCCAAACCTTGGTGCAAACCTTTGTCCCCACAACATCATCTACTGAAGGATGATGAAGATCCAGACGATGCTAGCTTATGCATAAGCGTATCTACTAAAGGATACACACCTATATCTACTGAAGGATTCATAACCGGATCTTGTAGCATACATGTATCTACTGAAGGATACATACCACCTGTATCTACTGAAGGATGCAGACCCAGATCTCTACGAGAATTTCTGAAATCATCTAAGAGTAGTTACACTTTGCCAACAATTTCTGTTGTGACTCATACTCCTATTCCATGCTATATGGTAACACCATACGAGGAAGCCTTTCCAGACTTTCCATCTTTACATAGGAGTACTGATGAATCTATGAGGGTTGTCTCTAACCCATACATTCGACCCTCAGGAATATCTTCACAAGGAACATTTGTGTCAAATCCTTCAAAAGAAGTTCTGAATTGGTAAACATAAGATGCAGTAGCACAGAACAAAGTCCTACGAAGGATTGATTCTAAGCTTGAGAGAATCAGGAAACAGACATAGGTTACTCATCATAAAGGTTATGCAGTCTCTAAAAAGATCCAACAAATGTACCAATCTTACAAACTTTAGATCAAATAACTTGATGCTGAACTTCGACACTACATTGACATACATTAAATGAGTCCTAACCTTGACAACAAATACAGAGAAATTGAGAAGATACAAGGAATCTTGTGACAAATGGAAGCTAACATGCAATTTGCACAATCGAAAGCTGTATGTGGCTCGTCCTCTTCATTATTTCCACATACTCAGCTAGTATATGCTTCTCTTACATATCAGAAGTATCCAGAGGAAACTGAAAATTCAAAGGTATTCAAGTTCAATTATCCTTTGATTAGGAAGTACATACATCCTTCGACAGCTCAAGCTAAATAGGCAACAAAAGCTAAGTCAACAAGTAAATCAAAATCCAAGAAACAGTTTGAAAAGGTTCACGAACCATCCGCATCATCTTCTCATACCTATTATGGTTCAACATAACAACAGTGGAGAAATTTAAAAGGAAACGTATAACATCTCTAGTAAGTCCAACATCTCCACCAAAGTCTCAGCCTTCTACATCTACTGGGAAGGATAAAGCGCTCATGATAGAATTCATTGCAACTCTTGAGACTATGACTGCAGTAGAAAAATCTTCTACCTCTGATCAATCAAATAATTCTTCAAACACTTACTCTGGAGCCTCTGAACAATCTAATGATATTGCAACAATTTTTGAGTCATCAACTGGTTAGATTTATGAACCGACCACTGATTCTTCAGCCTAGCTTGCTGATCTATTAGAATTAGCACAAGTTCTGATGACTATGCCTCAACCAACTGATGTTGATATTGAGCCTAAAATAAGTGAAGTGAAATCCACAGGTATTGAACCTTTCAGACTTGAACTAGCACTAGCACAACAAGCTGACCTAGCTGCACAGGGTACACAGACCAATTCATCTTTTGGTACATGGTTTATGTTTGATGATCTTCCATATAAGAAATGGAGAGATTGACTACATCAATTCGGTGCATGGATTGATGTACAGGTGAATAGACCTAATCATCCCTTGCTAGACATCTTATCTGAATTTACATCTCGTTTCATTGGTACTTTGTGAGAATGGTGACAAAGTATTTCTAAGTATCAACGAATGCAGTACAAGCAAGTCATTACAGTCGAAACTCTTCTTGATGTTATTCATAAGGAATTCATTAGTGACTTTCAACTGATTGACAAATAGATCTGTCAGTAGTATTTTGCTATGAAATGCTGCTCACTTGACAAGTGTGATATCCAAAAGCATACAAACGTATGACAAAAAGATATTATCTTTTGAATGGATGGAATGATGTTAATCTAAGATATACTTTTATATCATCCCTTCTAGATCAATTGCAACCAAAGCTGCAAAGGACTATTACATCTTTTCTATGTCTACTATATCTTTTGGAGAGATCTACCAATTTGCTTTCGTGTCTCTTGATAAGTTGTGTGATCAATATGCTTTATTCAAGAATATCATTAAGGGTGGTCTTCTACTTAAATAGGCTTGCAAGAAGCCTTATTTTTAGCTTAAGTGCAAAGATCTAAAGAAATGTGATTGTAGTACCAAGAAGAAGAAAGGAGTACTACAGACCGGTTACTCATCGTAAGAAGTGCGGTAACAAAGGTTACATGTGGCAGCTTCTGTGCCATCTTTTTCCACTTTGCTCAGACAACATCCACCTTGACCTCTTGATCAAATCTCTTCCTCATCCTTATCCTCTTTGGTCAAACATAATCTTTTGACAGGATATTTGCTCAGACACAATCTAGTGACAAGAGAATCTCAATCTCCTTGTAATCTACTTCGTCAGCATCCACCATAGCCACCAAACATTTTCCCCCACTATAAATTCTTAATTTGTGGTCATCAGTTCACACTTCCTTCTAACCAAGTGTTTTAAACTCTTTGAAGAATTGTCCTCTTTTGTTTTGGCTAATGGAGTTTCCCAGAGTTGCAAAATACAAAAAAGATTTTCCTCCTCTGTTTTCTACTTCTCCTAAGAGTGTCGCAAAGCTTTTGCCAAATTTACAACAAAGTTTGTTTTATTATTTGCATTTGGTTCTTTGTCAATTTGACATTTCTCCAGTTCCTAGTCAGTTTGACATTTTTACTCCTTACAAGTTGATCTACCATATTTATGATCATATTTCTAATGCTACTTTATGACATCTTTGGTCTTTGTCTTCATTAAATGCATGTTCAATCTTATTATCTCCACTACATGTCTATAGTCATCTTTCTGATCTGACTCAGTCCA
This sequence comes from Erythroxylum suave, assembly GCA_027563595.1. Lineage (NCBI taxonomy): Eukaryota > Viridiplantae > Streptophyta > Magnoliopsida > Malpighiales > Erythroxylaceae > Erythroxylum > Erythroxylum suave. The sequence continues at coordinate 23,291,058 of JAOSBN010000005.1, forward strand.
ACTCCTTGTTATGGACATTTTTGGAATGGTTCTAACCATTTGACAAATGACGTATTGACATGTCATAACTTCTGACTCATCATCGTTTATGGGACACTACCATCACAGATAGAAAACCTTATGCTATCCATATCATCCATCATCCTTATTGTATGAGCACTACTGGACACTTGTGCACATTGAATCATATTCAGCATTGGCGAACAACCCTTGATTGGTCCACTAAATCAGATCACCTCATGGATTAATTACGTTATGAATTGAATAAAATTAATCTGTTTCCAAATCCCTCACTTTCAGATATCTGCATCGCTCTTGGACCATACTTTGGAGAAACTATTATGCTTGCACCAATAATTCCACCATTAACAGAGCATTAGACATCAATTAATTCCTCTGATGTCATTCATATTTGAGCCAGTGACATTCCCTGTCCAGCATATTGCCATTGTATAGTATTCAATTTACCTACTAGTCTAATTCCTGAGCCCAGACAAGAGCCACTTCTCAGCCCAAATTTTGCTCAATGGGCTATGATTGAAATAGGCCGCATTTTTGAATAACTTGACAACGAAATGGCCTTGACTGATGATGATCTTAATCTCACTTTATCCCTTTAAAGTGAGTCCCATGCTTCATGATGCAATTTTGTCATTTTCTCTTTGGAGTATTTTAATAAAGAAGAATCGCATGCCCGCAAGCACTATGCCATGATTCCTTCTTTTCAAGTAACTGTGTGCTTTAGGAAAGTGGATTCCTTTAATTGTTGCTTTTAGAAAAGTAGCTTACTTTTGTTAAAGTAGCTTTGTTAAAGAGCCATAATTGTACTCTTCTTTTCTAAAGATGTAATGAGTGTGTTTTTAGGTAGATTTACCTTTGTAACCTTTGCTTCGCCTATAAAAGCAAGGCCTCTAGTCATTTGTAACAACAACTTTTTTTTTAGTTTTATATGTGAATATGAGTTTGAGTGTGTAAAATCTCTCTCTTTCCTGAAAGCTATTAGTTTTGGGTTAATGTTTGTATAATCCTAGTCTTGATATAGATAGATAAGTATTCTCTACACTTGCCTCATATAAGGAACTTCTGTATCAGAAAGTCTTGATAGTCTAAGACTGTTTTCCAAACAATTCCACTGCATGATATTAAAACTAACGGGGAAAGAAAGTAGATACTAGGGTACACTTGCCTTATATGAGGAACTTCTATATCAGAAAGTCTTGACAATCTAAGGTTGTTTTCCAAACAATTCCACTGCATGATATTAAAAATAACGGGGAAAGAAGGTAGATACTAGGGGGTAAGCTTCCTAAGAGGCAAGGCTTGAGAGTTTTATGCCCGATGGACAATGGTTTATGTGTCTGTCCTAGCATACTTGGAACTTACTAATTGCCAGTAGTCTACAAGATGACCCTAGGGAGCATATGATCTCTAAGTCAAAACGTTGTTTGAGAATGGTGTCATGTATGTCGAGGACATACTGGTGCATCCAGGACTATCCTTTCCCTGTGTTGCTCTTTCGGGGGTCCCAGAGTGGTATCAGAGCCAGGTATGCAAGAACAAGATCTCATAGCATACATATATCTACTGAAGGATACATACCACCTGTATCTACTAAAGGATGCAGACCCAGATCTCTACGAGAAATGTTGAAATTGTCTTAAAGCAATTACACTTTACCAACAATAGAAATTGTGACTCCTACTCCTATTCCATGCTATATGGTAACGCTATACAGGGAAGCCTTTCCAGACTTTCCGTCTTTACACATGAGTATTGATGAATCGATGAGGGTTGTCTCTAACCCGTATATCCGAGCCTCAGGAATAACTTCACAAGGAAACTTGTGTCAAATCCATCAGATGAAGTTCTGAATTGGCAAACACAGAATGCAGTAGCACAGAACAAATTCCTAAGAAGGATTGATTCTAAGCTTGAGGGAATCAGTTAACAAACACAGGCTACCCATCACAAAGTTGGCATAGTCTCTAAGCATATCTAACAAATGTATCAATCTTACAAAGCTCAAATCAAACAACTTGATGTTGAACTTGGACACTACATTGACATACATTATATGGGTCCTGACTTTGAAAACAAATGCAGAGAGATTAAGAAGATACAAGGAATCATGTGACAAATGGAAGCTAACATGTAATTTGCACAATCAAAAGTTGTATATGGCTGGTCCTCTTCAGTATTTCCTCATCCTCAGCTAGTATATGCTTCTCCTATGTATTAGAAGTATCTAGAGGAAATTGACTATTCAAAGGTATTCAATTTCAATCATCCTTTGATTAGGAAGTATATAAATCCTCAGACAGCTCAAGCTATATCAAAAGTTGTCGACAAGTAAATCGAAATCCAAGCAACAGCTTGAAAAAGTTCACGAACCATCCGCATCATCTTTTCAAAACAATCATGGTTCAATAGAACAATAACAATGGAGAACTTTGGGAGGGATACATATAACATCTCCACCAAAGTTTCAGCCTTCCACATCTACTGGGAAGGATAAAGCGCCAATGATAGAGTTCGTTGCAACTCTTGAGACTATGACTGCAGTTGAACAATCTTCTACCTTTGATCAGTTAGATCATTCTTCATATGCTTACTCTAGAGCCTTTAAACATTATAATGATATTGCAACAATTTCTGAGTCATCATCTGGTCAGATTTCTGAACCGAACACTGATTCTTCAGCACAATTAGCTGATCTATCAGATTTAACATAAGTTTTGATGACTATGCCTCAATCAACTGATGTCGATATTGAGCCTGAAACAAATGAAGTGAAATCCACAGGCACTGAACCTTTCAGATCTGAACCAACACCAGCACAACCAGCTAACCTAGTTGCACAGGGTACACAGACCAAACCATCTTCTGGTCCGTGGTTTACATTTGATGATCTTTCACCTAAAAATGGAGAGATTGATTATATGAATTTGGTGCATGGATTGACCTACAGATGAACAAACCTAATCATCCTTTGCCAGACATCTTGTCTGAATTTACATCTCATTCACTGGTACTTTTGAAAATGGTGTTGTGTATGTCAAGGACATACTGGTGCATCTAAGACGTATCCTTTCCTTGTGTCATCCTTTCAGGGGTCCCAGACTTGTATCAGGGCCATGTATTTTGTTTCTAGATTGGTATCAGAGCCATGTGTTTTGTTGCTTAGGGTCAGGGGGACCCCCGAAAAGGTGACACAAGGAAAGGATACATCCTAGATGCACCATGATGTCCTTGACATACACGACACCATTCTTAAGCAACCTCTTAAGTTGGAGATCATATGCTCCCTAGGGTCATCTTGTAGACTACTGATAATTAGTAAGTTCCAGGTATGCTGGGCAAGACACACAAGCCACTGTCCATCAGGCATAAAACTCTCAAGCCTTGCCTCTTAGGAACCTTACCCCTCAGTATATACCTTCTTTCCTTGTTAGTTCTAATCTCATGCAGCGGAATTGTTTGGAAAACATTCTTAGACTGTCAAGACTTTCTGATACATAAGATCCTCGTATGAGGTGAGTGTAAAGCATGCTTATCTATCCATATCAAGACTAGGATTATACAAACATCAACCAAAACTAAAAGCTTTTAGGAAAGAGAGAGAATTCACATACTCAAACTCATATTCATATATAAAACTGAAAAAAAACTTGTTGTTACAAATGACTAAAGGCCTTGCTTTTATAGGCGAAGCAAAGGTTACAAAGGTAAATCTACCTAAGAACACACTCATTACAACTTTAGAAAAGAAGAGTACAATTATGACTATTTAACAAAGCTACTTTAACAAAAATAAGCTAATTTTCTAAAAGTAAACAGTAAAGGAATCTACTTTCCTAAATCATACAGTAACTTGATAAGAAGGAATACTGGCATAGTGCTTGCAGGCTATGATGATTATTCTTTATCAGAACACTCGAAAGAGGAAAATGATAAAATTTCATTATGAAGCATAGGGCTCACTTTAAAGGGATAAAGTGAGATCATGACCATCATTAGTCAAGGCCATTTCATTTTCAAGCTATTCTAAGATGTGGTATATTTCAGTCATAGTCCATTGAGCAAAATCTGGGCTGAGAAGAGGCTCTTTTCTGGGCTTAGGAATTGGACTACCAAGTCTGCTGGATACTGTAGAATGATGATATGTTGGACAGGGAATGTCACCGGCTCAAATATGAATGACATTGGAGGAATTAATTGATGACCAGAGCTCTGTTGATGGTAGAATTATTAGTGCAAGCATAGCAGTTTCTCCAAAGTATGGTCCAAGATGGATGCAGATATCTGAAAGTGAGGGATTTGGAAACTGATTAAGTTTATCCAAATCATAATGTAATTAATCCATGAGGTGATCAGATTTAGTGGACCAATCAAAGGTTGTTCACCAATGCTGAATATGATTCAATGTGCACAAGTGTCCAGTAGTGCTCATACAATAGGGATGATAGATGATATAGATAGCATAAGCTTTTTTGTCTGTGATGGCAGTGTCCTATAAACGATAATGAGTCAAAAGTTGTGACATGCCAATATACCATTTGTTAAGCATTTTGAATCATTCCAAAAATGTCCATAACAAGGAGAAAGTCAGACTGAGTCGTATCAGAAAGATGACGATAGACATGTAATGGAGATAATGAGATTGAACATGCATATAATGCAGACAAAGACCAAAGATGCCATAAGGTATCATCTGAAATATGATCATAAATATGGTAGATCAACTTGTAAGGACTCAATATGTCAAACTGACTAGGAATTGGAGAAATGTCAAATTGAAAAAGAACTAGATGCAAATAATAAAACAAACTCTGCTGTAAAATTAGGAAAAGCTCTGCGATACTCTTAGAAGGAGTAAAAAATAAAGGAGGAAAATATTTTTTGTATTTTACAAATATGGGAAACTCCATTAGCCAAAATAAAGTAGGACAATGATGTAAAGAGTTTAAAAACACCAGGTTAGAAGTGAGAGTAAACAGATGACCATGAATTAAGTATTTATGGTGGGGAAAAGTGTCTGGTGGCTATGGTGGATGCTGACGAACCAGATTGCATGGAGATTAACATTCTCCTGCCACTAGATTATGTTTGTACAAATATCCTGTCAAAAGATTATGTTTGACTAAAGAGGATAAGGATGAGGTAGATATTTGATTAGGAGGCCAAGGTGGATGTTGTCTAAGAAAAGTCGAAAGAAATGGCACAAAAATTATATGTGGCAACCATTTAGTACGATGCCTTTACTGAAGATGTTTAGCAATAGTGATGACTTGGGAGGCCTGGTCAAACATAACTAGCTGAACCGGATTGGGCTTGGTGAGTTCAATGAGATTCTGCTTCTGAAGTAATCTCACGATCTTAATATCAGTATATGGACAAAAAAATGAGTGATACCTGAGGCCTGTGGGTGGAATCTATAAATGTAAGGCTTTACTGTAGACATCCATCCTAATAAGAACATTTGGGCTAGGTAGGCTAGTTGTGTTTAAGAATATTAGTCCAAACTGTACATTGAGGAAAGAATCGAAGACCGATATTTCTCTTTATGATAAACCTGATCTTAAATGAATTACCATCTGCGGCTGTAAACTACTGTTCATGATAAGTCTATAACTCAGAGGGTAAATGTTGGGCTTCATAATTGCATGGCTAGATCTAGTACCTATAAACCTAATAGCTTTAATGGATCTGTCATATTTGTCTTGTAACAAGATTTGGATCTGGACGCATGTTCATTGAATTGTTGTACGATCCAATTTCATGCAAGATTGCTACTGTAGCATGTAAGAAGAATCTTCAGATGATTCTTCTTTAGAAGTCCTAATCAAAATAGCAAACTTGGTTTCTTCATCTTTAGTAGACTGTTCCTCAATAAGATCTTCAAAATTATCAGAAGAACAAATAGGCAAAATGGATTGCATATGTTTTAATAATTTGACATCTTTCTTCATTTTATGAGGGCATATCTGTGCAAAGTGACCTGGTTTTCACAGTTAAAACATCTGGTAGGAGATTGAGAAGTAGATGTTCTTTTCTTAAAGAACCAAGTAGTTTTCTTTCTCCTTAAAGGCTTATATGCTTCCTTTTCCTTGTAGAACTTCTTACGATGAATAACTGGTCTATAGTACTCCTTCTTCCTAAACTACAATCACATTTCTTCAAATCTTTGCACTTAATCTGAGGATAAGGCTTTTTGCAAGCCTGTTTAAGTAGAGGACCACCTTTAATGATAATCTCGAATAAAGCATGTTTATCACAGCTTATGAAAAGACGCGAGAGCAAGTTGGTAGATCTCTCAAAGAGATACAGTAGACAAATCTCTTTGCAAAGACATAATAGTCCTTTGCAGCTCTGGTTGCAATTGATCTAGAAGGGATGATATAAAAGTATATCTTAGATTAACATCATTCCATTCATTCAAAAGATAATACCTTTCCATCATGCGTTTGTAATGCTTTTGGATATCACGCTTGTCAAGTGAGCAGCATTTCATAGCAAAATACTCCTAATGGATTTGTTTCTCAATCAACTAAAAGTTACCAATGAATTCCTTGTGTATAACACCAAGAAGAACTACGGATGTAGTGACTTGTATGTATTGCATTCGTTGATACTCAGGAATATGTTGCCACAATTCTCGCAAAGTACCCTTGAAACAAGATGTAAATTCAGACAAGATGTCTAGCAAGGGATGATTAGGTCTGTTCATCTATAGGTTAATCTATACACCGAATTCATGTAGTTGATCTCTCCATTTTTTAGGTGGAAGATCATCAAACATAAACCACGGACCAGAAGATGGTTTGGTTTGTGTACCTTGTGCAGCTGGGTTAGCTTGTTGTTTTAGTGTTGGTTTGAAAGGCTCAGTACCTATAGGTTTCACTTCACTTATCTCAGGTTCAATATCAACGTCAGTTGGTTGGGTCATAGTCATTAGAACTTCTGAGAGTGCCGAGAGATCAACTAGCTGTGCTAAACTGGTTTTTGATTCCTCAGTATTTGTCATTTTTGCTTCGACTTTTTAACCGGAGGTTTCAAAAATTTTTGCAGTACCATTAGAGGCTTCAGAGGCTCCAGAGTAAACGTCTAATGAATGATGTGATTGATCAGAGGTTGATGATTGTTTTATTGCAATCATAGTCTCAAGAGTTACAACGAACTCTGTAATGGGCACTTTATCCTTCCCAGTAAATGTAGAAGGCTAAGACTTTGGTGGAGACTTTGAACGTAATAGAGACGTTATACGTATCCCTTCTGAATTTCTCAAATGCTATTGCTCTTTTAAACCACAATAGGTATGAGAAGATGATGTTGATGGCTTATGAACTTTTTCAGGTTGTAGCTTAGATTTTGATTTACTTGTCAGTTTAACTTTGGTTGCCTGTTTAGCTTGAGCTGTCTGAGGATGTATGTACTTCCTAATCAAAAGATAATTGAACTTGAATACCTTTGAATAGTCAGTTTCCTTTGGATACTTCTGATACATAAGAGAAGCATATACTAGCTGAGTATATGGAAATACTGAAGAGGATGAGCCATATACAACTTTCGATTGTGTAGATTACATGTTAGCTTCCATTTGTTGCATAAATTCATTTATTTTCTCAATTTCCCTAAATTTGTTGTCGAAGTCAAGACTCATATAATGTATGCCAATGTAGTGTCGAAGTTCAGCATCAAGTTTTTTTATCTGAGTTTTGTAAGATTGATACATTTACTAGATCTATTTAGAGACTGCGTCAACTTTGTGCTAAGTAGTCTGTGTCTGTTGACTGATTCCCTCAAGCCTAGAATCAATCCTTCTGAGAATTGTGTTCTGTGCTACTGCATTTTGTGTTTTCTAATTCAAAACTTCATCTGATGGATTTGACACAAGTGTTCCTTGTGAATTTATTCCTGAGGCTCGGATATACAGGTTCGAGACAACCCTCATTGATTCATCAGTACTCCTGTGTAAGGACGGAAAGTCTAGAAAGGCTTCCTTGTATGGCATTACCATAAAGCATGGAATAGGAGTAGGAGTCACAACAGGAATTGTTGACAAATTGTAACTGCTCTCAGACGATTTCAATATTTCTCGTAGAGATCTAGGTCTGCATTCTTCAGTAGATACATGTGGTATGTATCCTTCAGTAGATACATGTATACTACGAGATCTGGCTCTGTATCCTTCAATAGATATAGATGTGTATTCTTCAGTAGATACACTTATGCATGGGCTAGCATCATCTAGATCTTTTATCATCCTTCAATAGATAATGTTATAGGGACAAAGGTTTACACCAAGGTTTGGGCTTTTTCTTCTTCCTTCATCTTTTGTAGCAATCATCATCGTCACTATTTGACTCAGGGTTGAGACAGACTTCACAATCTGGGTCGACATCCCATTCAAAATGTCCACAATAATGGATAATGTAAACTGGATTTTCATTAGAATTTTTTTTGAAATAAAAGTTAAGGACTTTATTATGCAAAATTAAATGAATCTAGTAAAAATGAAGGGGGAGAGACAAACCATTCCCCGTGATGCACAAGTGAACGAGTTGTGTGGGCTAACTTATGCGCAAGCACGTTCGTAGATTGTCCAACAAAACAAACCTTTACGTTAAATATCTCTGCTAGAAGAGATTTACAATCGTCTAATATAAGACTAAAACTAGAATTATCAATCAATGTAGCATCATTAATCACTCGAGCTACCTCTTAAGAATCTGCTTCCACGATCACATTATTCCAAGAGTTGACCAAAATCCAACTCAAAGCCTCTTTGACTCTAAGTAACTCAGTGTCTCTAGCATTTAGATTGTCGTCCCTAACCAGATTTCTTGCTGCAAGAAAAGAACCATCCACCCTTCTCACTATCATACCATTTCCAAATTGAAAGCTCAGTAGAGATATTGTAGCATCGACATTCAACTTCAACTAACTCTCTACTGGTGGAGTCCAGATCGAAGCTGTAGCCAGACTCCTACTTACACATGCCTGAGTCGCAGGTCTGTTGGAAATCATTCTCCATTCTTCACAATCAAATAGTGCCTTGGCTAAACATTGTGAAGGGGAAATAAAACATTGGTTCCAAACGCATTGGTTACGACTATACCAAATGCTCCCATAAATAAACAAATTCATAGCCAAGTCCAAGACATTAAACAAGGAGGTAAAAGAAAAAGTCCAATCCCGAAAGGTAGTCACCAATGGATTAAACCAACCAATCGAACTAGCGTTCCAAACTGCCTTAGCAAAAGAACACTAGATAAGAATATGTAAAATGGTTTCAGACTCTCTTTGGCACAATGGGCAAGAATCCACAACCGGAACATGCCTTGAGACAAGACACTATCTTGTTGGTAAAATGCATAAACTAGCCTGCCATATGAAATTCAAGAGAAAAGGAGGTACCTTGCATTTCCAAAGTCGGTTTCAACCTTGTAACTATACCTGGTTCTGAGCTAATTGGTGCTGCCAAGTGAGTGACTTGTAGACACTTTTAACTGAATAACATCCTTTATGCTCAAATTTCCAGCAAAGTACATCGTGTCCTTGTGCCGACGCAAGTGGAATTAATAGAATAGCTCTAGTATCAATGTCATTAAAGGCTCTAGAGATAAGTGGCACGTTCCAAGCTCGATCAAGAATTAATTCAGAAACCATAAAGCATCCATTCCAAGCCTCAAAAGTTGAGGTACGCGGCCTAGAGTTCTCCAAAGTAGGGAGCCAAGCATCCAGCTAGATAGAAGTATGATTTCTCAAACCAATACGTCGGTAAGCTCCAGAATTTAACATTGGAATTGTTGCTAAAATTCCCCGCCAAATGAAACTCGGGTTACTACCTGGATGAGAATGAAGGAACTCTGAATATGGAAAGTATCGGGCTTTCATAAAGTGCGACAATAACGAATCAGGTCTATACAACAAATGCCAACCAATTTTACCAACCATAGTAAGATTAAATTGGCCTAACCTTTTGAAAGAGAGACCCCCAAACTTCTTTGACAAGGCCAGCCTATCCCAGCACACCCAATTTGTTAATGATCCCTTCCTTTGCCCTACCAAAATCGAGACATGACTTACTGCAGGTCTTCGCAGAACGTATTAGGCAGCAGAAACATACTCATAACATAGTTAGGAAGTGCTTGGAGTACTGTTTTTAGCAACACTTCACAACCAGCTCGTGTAAGAGTCTTCTTATTCCATGAATTTAACCTCTCCCAGAGTGTATCCTTCACAAATTGCAGCACCTGTTTCTTATTTCTTCCGATAATAGTTGGTAAACCAAGATAATGCCCTAAATATGATTGCTCTTCAACTTGGAAAATTGAGTAGATTGATTGCTTCACATTGCTAAAAGTATTTGCACTTGGAGAAGTTAATAACCTGACCTGAGACCTTAACATATCTGTCCAGAATTGCCTTCAACTTGTAAGCTTCTTCAACTTTAGCATAAAAAAAGAATAAACTGTCATCGGTAAAAACAAGTGAGATATAAGAGGAGCCGTTGGCACAACCTTGCATCTGTGAATATTTCCCGCTAACACTTCTGCCGAAATCATCCTTGAAATGCCAAATTAACCCAGGAAGCAGCAAAACACATCCTCAGAAGGACATTTCGTAGATAAGACCACTCAATTTTGTCATAGGCTTTCCTAATATCAATCTTCAAAGCCGCATGACCAGGCTTCCCCCTTTTCTTCCCACTAAAATAATGCATAATCTCATAGGGCATGATGCAATTATCCTGAATTTGACGCCCAGGAACAAATGCACTTTGATAGACAGAGATCAAATTTGACAAAATAGATTTCAGTCTATTAGCAACCATCTTCGACATAATCTTGTATAGCATCTTACACAAGGCAATCGGTCTAAGTTCAGTCATCCTAGAAGGAGACACTTTCTTAGGAATAAGCACTAGAGCTATCTCATTTAGACAAGTAGGAAAAGACCCAGTAGTCAGATGTGAAATGCAAAAACCAAATACTGCAAGACCAATTAATCTCTGAAATGCTGGTAAAAACCTAGATTAAAACCATCTAAAATAGGTGATTTGTCTGCCTTCATTCTAAATACAGCACTACGGAACTCTTCTTCAGTGTAAGGATCAAGAAGGAAATGATTATCCTCACTTGAAACTATAAAAGGGATACAATTCACAAAATCCCTTGAATCAGTAGCACTAGACTCAAATAAGTTTGTAAAATAAGAAGAGATCAAATTTGACAAACCTGAACTCCAATCTTGCCAATTAGCCTCATAATCTTGTAAAGCTTCAATTTTGTTTTTTCTGTTGTCGGGAAGTGGCCACGGAATGGAAATACTGTGTATTCCGGTCACCTTCTTGAAACCAGAAAGCTTTGGCTCGTTGCTTCCAGTATTTATTTTTCCGATCCAATAAATCGAACAGCCGAACATTAATCTCAAGCACACATGTACGGCTACCTGCATCCCTCCTTCCCTTGAGTAGCCTGATCTCTTATTTGCACCGATCAATTTCTTCCCTAGATGCCTTGAGTTGATTTTTCCCCCAGCTGCTAAGTATCGAATTGCACTATTGCCGCTTGTCCAACAAATTTTCATGATTAACCTCCACCCAAGTATTTTCCACCAAACTTCGGCATTCAGGTCATAAGCCCAAGAATTCTCAAAACGGAATTCAAAGGCTTGATGGCTAGGAATGAAAGTCTTTACCTCTAATATAATTGGAAGATGATCAGAGGAGGTATAAGCCACTGTGGTTGCTTTAGAGAAGGAAAATTGTTGTCTCCATGAATTAGTAACTAAGAATCGGTCTAACTTGGCCTCCACCCAATCAGGTCTAGTTTAGCCGTTATCCCAAGTGAGTTGATATCCTACCATCTTGAACTTAGCTAAACCCGCATCCGAAACAGCTGAACAAAAGCCATTAATCAGTGAGGATGGTTGAGCTCTACCACCTCTTTTTTTGACCTTGGCCTAGCAAATCATTGAAGTCACCCAAGCAGACCCAAGGAAAATTACTGTCTAGAGAAAGTCTTCTTAAGAGTTGCCAAGACTCATGTCTATTGCTTCTAACCAGATTTCCGTAAAAACCCGTTAATCTCCAAGGTCCAAGGCCGGATATATCAACATCTAGATCAATATGAGATGAAGAAGAAGAGAGAAGATTAACAGAAAATTAAAATTTTCCAAATCATAGCGAGACCTCCACTAAGTCCCACCGAATCAACATTGGCACATTCATCGTAACCCAAAAAATCTTTTATTTCAACAATACAAGACAAAGAACATCTAGTTTCATTAAGGAAAATTAAACAAGGGCGCTTATCGCTAACTATTTTTTGAAGCACTTGTACTACCAGTGGATTACCGATTCCACGACAGTTCTAACTAAGGAAACTCATTTCTTCCAGTAGGCATGAACACCAGAACTCGCTGATTCTCCGTTTTTTGAAGTTTGCACAACATCAAGATGCTGATCATGATCCATGTCCTGGGTCTCTTCTAAAGCCTGGCCCAATTGTCTCCTCTTTTGGTCCAAAATGGTGATGGTTTGGGCCTTACCATTGCCTGACCCAAAGTTTTGATCTGCTACCATTGAGTTTAAAATCTGAATTTCCTTATCCTTATCAGATACCATTCCTTCATTGCTATTCAAATTTGAATTGAATAGCTTAGGATTTGCCTTATTTTTAGGCATCAAATTCGGCCTTCCAAATCTGTAACTGCCTCCAACAATCGTCGTAATCTCTTCAATCAAGGGTGGAATGTCACGCAGCCAACTTGCACCAATGGAGCTCATATTTCGACAAGGGTTAGACCTTAATTTCGGTCCATATCTTCTTTCCAACGGTTGACCATTGCTTTCCAATTGTCTATAGCAGAACCTCTCTCCATGTCCTAGGAAACTACATATGAAACAGAAGTTTGGTAGCCTTTGATATTTAAAATTGGCAAAAAAAAACCTTCCTCACCCTCATGCTTAAGAAACAGCCCCTCACAAATTGACCAATTAACGTCATACTTAACACGGACCCTTAAAAAGGACTTCTCTTCGCTCTTGAAACCAACAGGATCCATATAAAGAAATTCACCAACTTCATTCCCCACCCTTTCAGCCACCTTTTCTAACCAAAATCCATCCCTTAGGTTATAAACTTGAAGCCACATATAAAGATGAAAAAGGGGCACCAAGGATGGATGGCCATAACTATCGACCTTACCAAGAAATAGAATATGTCCATTGAGTGTCCATGGACTCATCTCTAGCACTCTATTCATATCCACCATATGGAAAAATTGGAAAACATACAGATTTCCTTCATTAATCTGTTGAACCGCCCTACCAAGCGTAGGGTGTGAGAGAGAAACTAAAGTTTACTTCATTGCCATAAAGTTAATAGCCATTTCTGTCAAAAAGCGACCCACAAGACAAAGGTCATAGGTTTGGACTAATCCCAATACCTTATCCTTGCCAAACACGATCTCATTTGGTTCTTCATCAACTGATAACCTTGTCATATCTTCTAAACTTCTATCATCCTCCATTGTCACAAAGGGAAGATTATTGGAAAGAATAATGGAAAAAATAAGGAAAACAAAGTATAAAACTTGCCAAGGATGCAAGATGTATAAACCATAAATTGCTCCCATAAAAGAGAGAACTCCCATATAGAGAGACTATATGGGCAATGGAAAAGTTAAAAACCCTCGACAAAGTTGAAAACAAAGAAGAAATTAAGGCTGATCTCCATTAGAATTGAAACAATGGATTGGAGGACCAGATTTATCTTCTTCATGTGAAAATACAGGTTGAATCATAAATACTCCCTGGGAAGTAGAGCATGTCGAATTTTCACTGGGCCTTGAGTAGATAGACCTCACAGTTCCATCTGTGAGTGTCTTCAGAATCGGAGGAGATGTCGTATGAAAAGAGTGTCGATGAGGAGCGTTGAACACCTTTTGGTAGTTAGTGATCCATTCAGTAAACATTAACTTTTCTAGCTCCATTGCTGGTAATTGCTTCGAGATCTGGATGATAGTACTCTTATCACTGGAATGATCATCATCCATGTAAAGGGAATCTAAAGTGGAATTAGGAAAATGAAGGTCCATAACATAATTCTGTAGATGATAGATCATTTGGTGATGTAAAGTCGCCATGATGGTTGTTAGATCTTGATATGATCCAGTGATCAGGATCTGAACTTGTAGAAATTCAGATAAAGTGGGATCATCCAACCTGATGTTAAAATTAATTGTTATGGTTAGTATGACACTTTTAGTGTTAAGAGTAGCAAGAAAGGTTCCAATCAAGGCATTTTGGTACATTGTGTAGGCAGTGTCTAGAAGAGATATCCTGGCTATCACAGGCATTCCTTTTCTTCTAGGAAGTGTAAGAAAAAGGCATGTGACTCTAACATGTAAGTGCATATGGTTGTGTTCTCTCCATAGAGAAATCAGCTCCTTAGGGATTTCAAGCTTTACGTACTGTTTTGTTGTTGTAGACCTGAGACCACACTGGTCTAGTTTGGAACTCTGGATGATTTCTTTCATGTTAGGACGTGAGGTAGACAAGATGGTATTGATACTTCTTGTCTAAGAACGATCTCGACTATAGATACTGTAAGGACTCAGCAAAGGTAAAGAAGACTCACAAACACGATTTTTTATAGAGATATGAGTAATTTTTACAAGATTTTCTATCCTATTTGACAACACATGTTTCACACCTCTAAGTAAACTATACATAGACAAGCTAGAAGATAAATGAACTGGAGTTTGTGTTTCCATAGATTTTATGTTTCTCTCCCTACTCACTTAGTTTATACTTGGGTTGACTGTTGACACCATACTTGATATAAATGGTGGAGTCACACCGTCGTCAGACGATGATGTACTGCCTATTAACTTCAGCGATGGTCCTTTGATACCCCTATTTGGGCAGCAAAACACATGGCTTTGATACCACTTAAGTGTCCTTGCATAAGGATACAAAGTATCGAGACTAATACAAAAGGACAATACATTCTCAGGTTTGATGGGTGCATGAGATGCTTTACTTTTAAAGGCTAGTGGTTTACATTCTGAGACTTTATGGGTGGTATATGAAAATGATCATTTAGAATAATTCCATTGTGGGCCTCAATTGGTTTGTAAATATGTGATCAAAGTAAGGGCTATGTATACTTAATTCCCAAATAAAAGAAACGAAAAATGATTTCTTCACAGGAAAAATGAACAATGAATGCTTCATAATGATTGACCTATCTGTTCATTACTTTTCACTGTATAACCCAAGAGACAGTGATAATATGCCATGAAAAAGATCAACTACTACCAAATTTGATGGTTATGCAAGCATGTTTAGCATGTGGTAATCACCAGTGTTTATTTTGTAGACCCGTAACAGACCATCATCGAATATCAGAACTCAACTGACATGTTTCGTTCACCAAATTAAAATTAAATAACTAGCACAAGTTCACAACACATTATAATTTAAAAGAAGAGAAAGTTGTGGTCACATCTCCTCTAAATGTATTTATTCTTTGTTCAAGTTTTTTACTTCAATAGCATATAACAAAGTATATTCAAAACAACGTATTTGTTCAAGTTTTTTACTTCAATAGCATATAACAAAGTATATTCAAAATAAATAAAATTAAAATATTATCCCTTTTTATGTATAAATTATCTTTACCAATGTCTATTTACAATTATATAATCTTTACAAACTTGTTAAAAAGAAAAGATCATATGCAATACAATCAATAATTATAAATACTCATATTTTCACAATTTATGCATCAATTAATAATGCTTAAATGCCTTGTACATATTAATAGGTCTCAACTTTTTTTTGGATCAACAAATATGTGCATTATAGAAAGACAAATTAACACTCTAACAAGGCTTCGATAAAAAGTTTTTTTTTTAAAGTTAACTCATACAAAGTATTGACTTTATGACATATAATCACAAGCAATACTCAAAATTATAATAACATCTCTACGACACCTTTATCGCATATATATACATGTTATTGTAATTATTTTTCATATATCACATAATTTACAAGCATTTATATGATCAGAAACTTCCACATATCATACATTAACAAACCCTTATATTATTTTAACTATTACATAGAGTTTTTACAATTCTTCATAAAATCCTAGAATTGAGATTATAAATTTTCAATTGAAACATAATTAAAGAATAAATAACACAAAACTACAAATAATTAGCTTAGAAAATCTTATTTGGAATATACTACCTCTTGATCGTACAAATGTACCAAAATTTCCTTTTGGTGTAAAAGCTATAAGACTACTAAAAACCTAATGTTGTTGAATCCCACTTAATTTACCTCGTTATCGCTTATAATCATCTTTATGTTGATTTTCATTACTCCCTTATCTACACTTTCACTTTCTATATTAATTTTAGCGCAAACTAATAACTAAAATCATTGAAAATAGCTTTCGAGAAAACTAGTTATCAGTGTTCTAATTTGACTCCACATTGGTTTGCTAGTAAGATTTATCATTTTACTAATGTCCCTAGCTTAGATGACTAATAAACGTGAATTAATCTTTGATCAATGCCTTCTTCTAAATTATAGAAAATTCGTAAGTTTATATAGCCTTTTGAATGATCATATTTAATATTTTTATTAAAAGTTATACTTGGTGTACTGAATTGTGCTTAGTTTTGACAACACATTGAATCAACATGCTTTTACATCAGAATTTTCACCCTTTCCTTTAAGTATTGTTAGTGCAATTGATCAGTCGTTCACCTTTTAGATATTCAATTCAAGTTCTAACTCAATTCATAAACATACTAATATATTAAATTCTTTCAAACTACCAAAAATTCTAAAATATCAAAACTTTAGGGTCTCACATTCTCCCCTCTTTAAAATAAATTATCTTTAAAATGTAACTCACAAAGAGCATCATAACATTGAGGATGCTTTTATCTCATCTTTCCTCTGATCTCTTAAGTAATCTCCCTTTTTAATTTTCTTTCTCATCAACATCATTGACCTCTCCAAGGTGGCCTCATTCAATTTTAATAGTTTGTGCACAAATCCATAGGCTAGCCATCCTTCTTACAAATAGTATTGCCACAACTTATAGAGTTACTCCTAGCTTGTTGTAACACTTTTTTCAATAATTTCAGTAAAAATTTTCAACCTGTACTAATGTCATATGGTTAGCTTCTTAAAAAATTGGGTTAATATTTGGGCAACCTTAATGACTAGCTTCACTGCTCTTTTTTATGATGATCGTTATAACTTCTTTAGGAAAAAAAAGCACTTATAGTACACGGATGACATTATCCATATTTACATCCATCAAGCTTACTAAGCATCCAACTCCTTCAACCCTCCATCTATTATTTCCCTTGTTAATGCAAGGATT
>JAOSBN010000005.1:23308580-23323053 GCA_027563595.1 Erythroxylum suave
TATAAATACATATATGCATAATGCATATATTATGTAAATATGAAAAATAAAATAAAAAGTTTAAATTGACTATATTATCATTGTTATGTATTTTAATAAATATAAATTAGTTTGTATTTTATATCTTTTATTTTATATAAATAATTTTGTGTAATTTATGAGTAATTTCATCTTATATTTTTACTATAAATGATTATGTTATAATTTACAATTTATGAATTTTAAAAAAATAAAAATACAATTTTTTGAAATTTTCTTAAAATTTATAATTTATGAATTTTAAAAAATACAATTATAATTTTTTAAAATTGTCTTAAATTTTTTTAAAAAATATATTAAACTCTTGGGCTGAGGACAGGCAGCCCTAAGTCCGGGCGGGCTGAGCCACTTGCTAGCCAGTCTCGACCAGCCCACGGGCCACCAGTCGTGGGCTAAAACCACCTGCAAATTTTTTTGACAGGCCAAGCTGGGCTTGGGACTTCTCGGGCTCTTTGACAGCGTAGTTCATAGAAAGTTTTCTGGTCTGCTTATTCCCAAGTCAAGAAAGGCTACAGTTTCTTCACAAACAGCCAACCCCATATATATCTCAGCTTTATAAAACGTCAAGAAAAAGTAGAGCCTTGTTATGCTACCAACTTCAAGTGGCAGTAGCATGTTTGCGATGTGCCAGAGTTTGGTCAAAAGCTTGCTGCCTGCGCAAATATTCTAACCAAACCAATGCTGGGAATTCTCTGCGTGTCAAATCATGCAAGACTGTTTTGTTATTTATATGATCTTTATATATTTCCTTGGAGACATGGGTTGCTTATAATAGTAGCACGGGCTGATAATTACGATGATAAATTAAAGGCCACTTTCTTGAGTCCCTGTAACCTGTGTTGATCACCCACTTTAAACAGCCCTTGTGCATACAACCAGTATTCGTATGGTTGAAGCAAAATTGAAAAAGGGAAAGGCTTTTGGAGGCTATCTTACATGTCACACCATAGAGACAGTTGTACACTAATTTAGTCAGCCAATATATTATTTCCACACAAGTTTGTACGACAATCTTGTTCATTCTAGGCTATGGATTTTGATACTTTAACAAGATAATTTCAAGCTGTAGTTCCTTGCAAAATAGTAATTAGCAAGCAACTACAGCAGCTTGCAAAATACTAATTTTCAAGCAACTACAGCTTGAGATTAGTTTTGAAGAGCTACCAACCAAAACCAATATGCCTTTCCAAACTTGTACTACTAGTAATCGAGTGGGAATGCTGGAATAACTCTCTCTTTCCAACTATAAACTTAAAATTGAAGGGAAAAGATCAGATGAGGTGAGAGCACAACTTATGGCTATACCTTTAACCTCTGTAAAGTTGCTAAGGTTGTGGTCTAGTGACTAGCATAGTTTGTCAATTTGGGGTGTCAACATCGTACCATCATATTCAAACGTGGTTTTATACATCGGAACAGCACTCTTGCTTTCAATGTAAAAAATAAAAAAATAAAATGAAAACTCCTTTCAGGTTAAATTATTGATTCCATGGCTCCATCTTGTGAATGAGTGAAAAGGGTCTCATTCGCGGTCTTGACAAGGAGACACAAAAAAGGTACCTGTAATTTTATTACAATCAACTTGACGGAAACATAAATTATAACCATAGACTTCAGATGGACGAGACAAACTAGTCGTGTATATTTGTCTCCCAGAGGATGTTTGAAGCAATTAAAAGCTTGCAACCTCAATTTAATGGTCTGTATCTCATATTCTACGGAAGTTGAGAGTAGCTTTCCAATTTCACCCTCCTAGGCCCCAATCAAGAGAAGAGACCTAGGGAGAGGTTTCCTCTTTTTATAGGTACTGGCCATCTTTGAAGAATCTTGCTTCTGCTAAGCACCACAATAATTATGCACATTAGTGCACCTTATGGACTGCGTATTTTTACTTGGCAGTAAGTGAATTGGAAGGTTATAGTCCATTTAAACCATGGCTTTTCTTTTCCATAACCCTCGTATGTTTCTTCCATTTGAACTGCTCATTATTATCTACCTTAAGAATTATCATCCATTCCACTGGTAAACTTTCTTCTTTCTCGTCTTGCAATCCACATTAGCATACTTCAATCTCTTGCTTAGGACGTGCCCAGGTATTTCCTTCTAACTGCTCTTAATGTTTCGTTACACTCAAGTAGTACCTACTACTTCTCAGTCGCATTAAATACTCCTTTTTTTTCTCAAAATTGGTGAAGTGATGCTTTTACAATAACTTAAGGCAAACCTCAAATCAGGCAGTCTCTTTGTCACTCTCAATCCAAACCAATCCAGTTGATGAGAAAAATATAATACCAGAAAACATGTTAAAAGTAAAGAAATAGGGCCTCAATAGATGCGTTTTCTTATTTGTTTGTGACTCCTGAACTTCCTATATGGCCCTCGTTATCGTAGAAACTCCCTAATTTCTCAACGTTGCACTTGGCAAAGAGGGCCTAAGTATGTTAGTTACAATTTTTTGTAAAATTATATGATAAACTATATTATATTTTGATTATCCAGGAAAGTTTATATTGTACCTATTTCATTAGAACTTCCTTTCAGCACATTATGTACATACACCTTGTAATGCAACTAAAGGTAGTGTATGAACTCGCATACCAAATCTTGAAGTTGAATAATAATACTACGTGACTCCATAGAAGACAAGGTTTTCTTGGTCAAGGAAAGAGATAGCCATTATGAGTTGTCTTGTATTGTTTTCAGTCATATTGTTATGAGTTTGCAAGTGGGATCACCACACTACTTGCGCATATGGACTCGTACCTTTGTCTGGACGAAAATAATCACCCTTCTAAATTTCAACAATTACTAAATAACACAGTCGCTCTATTGGATCAAACTTTATAAAACTGTGCTCATAAATCACTTTAGGCTCTTACAAGACTCCTCACCTAAATTACAACTAGAACAGAGTATTACATATCAATTAAAAAACCAGATAAAATAAAGTAAAAGTCTATATCTTATGTACTAAACAATCTATAAACATCTGTCAAAGAGAGAATCAAATAATAGACATGTACCAAATTCAATACTAATCAATAAACATAACAACAACAATATCTTAGTAACAAGCCCGTTGAATGCAAAGTTTAGAAAAGTCAAAAAAAGAAAAAGTAATCTTACCCCTATTTGATAGAAAGACTATTTCCAATAAAATATATCATCATACATGTTATATGCAATAATTATTGCTGTGAGTAACAAAATTACCGTTGAATTAGGTTCTACCACGATGTAGCTTAGAACATTCGCTATATATATGACTCTGAACATTCCCTCTAAACACATTAGTTTATATCTCAATTTAATGCCAGACATTAATTTTGGCCATTAGTCAGTATGTGTTCATACCACACTCTATGTACTATACATAACATAACCCACGTTTTCATAGGTGACATATAGGTCACAATATAAACCCACAAAAAGATAACAAATACCAATTACACACAGGACGTGCGCTAGCTATATAACTTATTATTGGCATACAATATATCGTGAATCACTGGCATCCGTATCTCCACAAAATTCTTACCACAAGTCACACAACAACCGACAATTTCATCACATAACAAGCAATTTATACATATTAATGTTGAACGAACTTTTAAATCCATCAAATTAGGCAACACACATATAATTTACTATAACCTTACGTAAGATTTTTGCAATCATTTCCCAAAATCAAGATATTGAAACAATGAAAATAGATATAAAGGTTAAATACATTAATACTCTTTTGTAGTTTAACATTTTTTTAAATTTCACATTTGAAAAAATATTACTTACCTTCTTTAATTTATCATTTTTTATTTTAGATATTATATTTTAAAAAACGATCACTTATTGAATCCGTTTAGTTACTATACAACCCTTATATAAGATATTTTTAATTTTTTTAATCTATTTTTACCCAAAATTATGTAGCACTAAAATTCTTTAGGTGTTAATATGACATTGTTTTAAAACCATGAATTATCGGAATATGAGAGACAAAATTGTGGTAGCTAAATAATATCACAAAGATAGTTTTCAGAATATGAAAATTAAATAAAAAAGGAGTTTAATGAAATCAACACGAAGCAATATTTGACAACGTATTACTTGCCCTGAAAACTCTAATTGATGCATAAAACGGAAATTATAAGTTAAAACTCTTCTACGAAAAGTCACGTCACTATTGACTAGCGGACCGTACTTTTTGACTAGCGCTATATATATTTCTTAATAATTGTAGCATTATTTTTACTTTTATATTAATAACCTTTGAATTGATTCTATCCTATGATTATTTCAACTCAACATTCCTATTATAATTATGCTTTAAATACTGAATACAAAAAGTTTTGTTATTTGAATATGTAACTTTATAATTACAAAAGATCAACATTATTGTTTATTTCAAGGTTCAATTTCATTATAGCAACTCTTACAATGAAATCAAATTACTAATTTGAACTACTATGATCAATATATATATATACTTTATTGAAAATTAAATTACATTTATGATTGGTATTTGATATAAAAATTACTAGTTTATTCTCTAAGATTATAATCTTAAGATCAAAATAGGAAGACAATTATAGTGTAGGTGGTGTCTAATTAAGTAAGCTGGAAAGGGATGGTTAAAAAATTAAAAAAAATGAGAAATAAAATCCTTGGTTCTAACATGCAAGCAAAGGAGAGAAATGGTATGTGAATGTGAGTCTGCTCAGTATAAGATATGAATTACCATTTAAAAAAAGAGTGAGATGAAAAGTAGAAAAATATTGTTTAAAAGAAGACATCATCATCTCGCCTGTCATTGCTCTTTAGGCTCCTCCAAATATTCTTACACCAGAGGATTGCTAATCCTCTACCCCTCTCTCTCTCTCTCTCTCTCTCTATTTATATATTCTCGATCACCTTCTTGGCTACGAATTCCATTTCTTTTGATTTAATTAAGAGTGGAATAATCAAGAAAAACATTAAAAAAAACAAACATACACACAGGGGAAAAAGAAATAAACACAGAGATAAAGCCTCTCTTGTAGAGAGGGATAGAAAGCATGAGCACCTCCTCCTCTGTCCCATTTCCATCTTCCCACTCCTTAGATCTTAACTTATTTCTCGTTTCCTATCTGGTTCCTTTCCAAGATGGTAAATTATCTGTCTTCCACTATGGTTTTCTCTTGATCTCTAGTAAACTTTATCTGGGTGTTCATCTATATCGGTTGTGTGCTTAAATTTTGAAGCTTTTGCTATTCAGGAATTGTGGGTTGGGTTTTGATTGTTATGTCGAGGATCAGATGATCCCAGATTGGATTTCACAAGCACCTCCTTTGATTTTTTTGATTGTGCACCGATCAGATTCTATCTAAATTGCCATCTAAGGTATGGCTTATCATCTGTTGGATTGTTTTTATTCGTAATTTGATCTGTGGCTCCGTTTATCCGTTGATAAAGATTGCATTTTTCCGCTATATTGGCATGTAGGAATGTATCAGGAACATAATTCTATGAGCTATATTGGTTTATTCATAATAGTTTGGTTCTATTTGAATTATGAAGTTTTATTCATTCACTTTGATGCTTTCAAGTTGTTTTGCATTCTGGGATTGGTATCGGTGATTGATAAGGCCTTTTGTTGTCACGGCTGACAACAGAAAAGGGATGGAATCAGATCTTGGTAAGCTATTCATTGGTGGGATTTCCTGGGACACTGATGAGGGACGTCTTAAAGAATATTTTAGCAAATATGGGGAGGTGGTGGAGGCGGTGATCATGAGGGATCGAGTGACTGGTCGTGCCCGTGGCTTTGGTTTTGTGGTCTTTGCAGATCCTGCTGTTACGGAGAGGGTGATAATGGATAAGCATGTGATTGATGGCCGCACAGTGAGTAGCTTGCTATCGGATATCTGTTGTTATCAATTCAGTAGCTTTTACTTTGGCTTTCTTTATTTGGATTCAATTGTAAACATGAAATTTCGCAAATCTATAAGTTGGACGTGATATTTTCCTCAGTTTGACTTTGATTCCTATGCATATTACTCGTACAGTTATGGTACATTACTTATTCTAAGATTTGTGGTGAAGCATATCAAAATTTTAGCACTGTTAAGTTTGAAAATGGATGGTCGTTTACCCTGAAATTTGTATATCTTCCATTTGATGAACTAGGAGTTGAGTTTCTCCCTCTTCTTTTCCATTGCCTTTTTCTTCCTCTCACTCATAACTTGTGTAATAAAATCTTCTTTGCCCAATATACTTTGTTCTGGGTTTAAATGGTAGATTTATTCCTTGGAACTAAGAGCAACATTGCAATTGCTTGATTTAACTGCTTATCCACAATTTTCAGGTGGAAGCAAAGAAAGCTGTTCCAAGAGATGATCAACACATTTTACAAAGAAACACCAATAGTATTCATGGTTCTCCAGGTCTTGGACGCACCAAAAAAGTTTTTGTTGGGGGCCTGGCTTCTACAGTTACTGAGAGTGACTTTAAAAGCTATTTTGGGCAGTTTGGAAATATCACTGATGTTGTAGTGATGTATGATCACAACACTCAGAGGCCAAGAGGTTTTGGCTTCATCACTTATGACTCAGAGGAGGCAGTGGACAGAGTTCTGCATAACACATTTCATGAACTTAATGGTAAAAGGGTTGAGGTGAAGAAGGCAGTCCCAAAAGAGCTCTCCCCTGGACCTATTCGGAGTCCTTTGATAGGATACAACTTCGGTTTGAGTAGGGCTAACAACTTCTTGAACACTTATGCACAGGGATACAGCATGAGCTCATTGGGAGGTTTCGGAATGAGGGCAGATGGTAGGTTTAATCCTCTTGCCAGCGGTCGAAGTGGGTTTCCTCCCTTCAGCTCAACTGGTTATGGAATGAGTATGAACTTGGAGCCAGGATTGAGTCCAAGCTTTGGTGGGGGTTTTGACGTTGGCAACAGTCCAGGGTATGGACGGATGTTGAGTCCCTATTACAGTGGAAATTCAAGCAGGTATAGCACCCCAACTCCTATAGGTTACAGTGTCAGAAATACAAGAAATGATTCTGTTTTAAACCCAACTGCTAGGAATGTCTGGGGTAATGGAGGCGTCAATACTGCAGCAAATCCTAGCAATGCGAATCCATTTTTGGGTTCTGGAAGTGGAAGTTTTGGCATCTCATTTGGGAGTAGTGGAGCAAATTGGGGCCCCTCGTCCATTTCAGCTCAAGGTGGTGGAACTGCTTCCAGCTATAGCGGTGGTTCTTTGGGTTATGGGGCTAGTGATAGCGGCTATGGTCTGGGAGGAGGAGGATATGGAAGAAACACTGGTGCTGGTATAGCACCAGCGTCAACATTTTCTGGGTCAACTGCTAGTTATGACGGGACATATGGGGACTTATATCGCAGTAATTCAGTTTATGGTGATTCACCATGGAGGCCTGCTACTCCTGATATGGACGGTTCTGGTTCATTTAGTTATGGCCTTGGTAGTATAGCTTCAGATGTTACAACTAAGAGCTCTGAAGGTTATATTGGAAGTTATGGCGTTACAAATAGGCAAACAAATAGAGGTAAGATTTTCATAACTTTATTGTTTCAGTTTGGATAGATAAACACAAAACATAACGTATGGCACCAATGAGTTGTGTGATTGGAAAATTGTCTCCTGAAATTTTTAACGCAAATCCTTGGTGAATATGTATTCACTATTGCGTATATCTTCATGAAAAATATATCAAGGATAACATCTGAAGAAAAAGAGAACTCCCGCCTATGCTTGTGTTGCCATGTGTGACTCTTGTGGATGGCTTATATGTGCTGAAGTTAGAAGACTTAGTTACATTGCATAGTTTTGTACACTAACAGATGCACACTGAGACATTAAGGCAGAAATTTGATAATTTCACTATTTAGATCATTCATTAATTCTTAAATCGAAAGTTGACATTTCAAATCTCTTGTGTTGCTGCCATATGTTTGAATTTAAGTTGCCAAATGCATGCATGCAATTCAAATATTGTCATCCAAACAAGATAACCGATCGACTCTCATTCTGTTATGCAAGCATGCAATGTGTATAATCTCAGTATATAACTCACGTAATGAAATATGAATGCCTTTTATGTATGTGCTCTGTAAATTCCTTTTAACTTGTATCTTGCAGATGGTTCTAATAGTTCTATGATGCTATTTTTGTTATTTCTTTAGGAATTGCTACCTAGGAGATCTATTTTGGATGTCACAAGATAATCGTAGGCAAATGGTTCAGGTAAATAGGTGAAGGGTTGTGAATTTCATACATCTCCCCGTTGATTACATTCAACTTATGAGGCAGTTGATCTTATAGTGCTAACAAGGGTTCTTGATTTGAATTATAAGCTTCAGAGAGAAAGCAGCTACAAGGGATTGTCTGTGAGGTTTGAGGTTTCTTTTCCATTCAAATTCGTGAAAAACTTAGGTTCCTTTCTTGGCATTTGAGTGAGCTGTATCTGATTGCGGAATTATACACTCAGGAAGATTGGTTCCCATAAACGTAATCGTGCATCTGTGGCAAGGTGCACTTGTTATAGTACAGGAAGAAATAGTTATTGATTTTTATTTTATTTGTAATGCATGGCAAAGCTGCTGGTTGGTGTCCTTATAATTTTCATCTTTTATGGGAGTTTGTATGTCTCCCAGATTGTATGTCAGCTTCTGTTTGAGCTACTAGTGTGAGACATTATAAAGGGATGCTGTTTTATGATCCCCTGCAAATAAGTCACTAAATATTCAGATTCATTTTTCATTAAATCGGTTATGACAACATGTTTTTTGACATTCCTGGTATTCATTTTCTGTTTCAAGTAAGTTTTTACACATCTCTGATTGTCGCTTGTGTTACTACTTTAGATTGTTTTACTTTGCCTCTTCTTTTCTAATCACCCTGGCTGCAAGTGGTGTGTTGATGGGAACTTTCTTTACTGCTGCGCTCTAGTTCTCTATATCTTCTAATTTTAGTCCTGCCACAGCCTTTTACGCTATCTTATTATAAGAAAATATATTGAAGTGGTTGCCATGACACGACACGCTTGACGTTTGGATTGTTTTAGGCTTTGTGTGCATGGTTACACTGATGCATTTATAAGCATCAATTGTTTGTTTTAAATTATCATGGTCACGGGCTCCATCTATCTGCTACTGGACTGGACATTTCTGATATTCAAGGCCATTCTGTGTGGTCATCCTGTGTCTTATCCTAACCTCCAATGGAATATAGGGTATGAATTTTCTTACACTTCAATATCACTTTCATCACTTCTGATCGGATAAGTTCACATGTGGTCCATCTCTTGTCTTCCTTTAACGTACGCAGACTGCTTATTATGCAGTTTGCTTTCTTTTCCTTTTACCTTCCTCTGCGGTAGAGCACATATAAAAACATAAAAACACCGATTGACACTACACCTTATAGGCTTTGGGCTTCATGACCTGAAAATTCCATCCCCACTTGGTGTAGTTGGTTGATTTATTCTTCAGCTTGTAATTACCTAATTATAGACCAACCAATGAAACATTAATATACGTTACGATTCCCAAACTTTTACAGGTAACAGTTATACGTGTAATATGGTTAGCGTTGGCCAACTGATGTCTCTTACTCTTTAATACATGGGTAGCTAAGCGCCTCTAGTTGGTAGAATTGTGCTTACCAAGTGCACTTTGAGCACCATATTCTTCTTTGGTCTGGTCTATCAAGCGTTATTCTTTCTTTAATTGGATGTACTTCTTTATGACTGTTTTGTATCCAGTATTTTGTTCCCCTTATTGGTTGTAAGTTCTTATAACAATCATTCACTTGTATCTCTAGTTGTTTCTTGGCATAAAAAATGACATTAATAGCGATAGTTACCATATAGTTTTGTATTCATGCAGTTCTAATGCCTTACAAATGCATGTCTTATCAGTTTTCAAGTTGATTATATGTGTTATCATTTCCGTTTATCACTTCATATTGCCTTTCTCCACTCCAAATAGTTCTCTATTCCATTGTAATTAGTTATTCTTGTTTAGCATTTTCATCATTTCTAGTGCAATATTTTCTTCTCATTGCTCCTTTAACTATAAATGACTCCTCGTCATTATAGTCTTGATTGTCTCTAATATGCTCATAATTGGCTAATCCATAATTTAAAATTAAGTGTATATTTAGATTCAATATTTTGAAATGCCTACTCTAAGTTTTCTTAGGACATTTTAATAAATCTCACACATAATTTAATGCTAATCTATTCAATCTTATCAGTCTCTCTTCAAACTCTTATGGGAATATTGTCATGCACAATTCCAAGAAGCTTTTTGAAGATCTTTTCCTTTCCCACTTGACAGTCAATTATGTTACATGTTCTTTGCACACATCCTAGTGTAGTGGACGGAAGTATTGTTATTCCTGACTCTCGTGTCCCTGAAAAGCTAAAGAATAAATGATATACATAACAGTAAAGAATCAAATTCATGCATTTGTGAAATCATTATAGTCCTAGTATCATCTCTTAGTTCTACGATCAACTCTAGTTTTCAATATTTTCCACCTTTACAATTGCCTATGCAATGGGATATAAGTCGTAACCTTCATCAATCCCCATTGCACGGCCCTTGATACTTTGTATAGTCAAGAAGCAACCATACATAGTGATGATGGGTCTTAACTTCTTCGATCCCTGTTTTATTGCACGAAAACATATATACATTCCTTTAAACACTAATTTATTTCCCTTATGAATCGTTTAAATCAGTGTTGTAACCATTCAACTTTGGATATTCATTGTTTTTTGCCTTTGCCTTTCAACACTTTCCTCTTGGCATATTTTTGCATACTTGAGTTGATAGACAAATCAAATTCTCCCTACATTCTTTAACCATCTTTTTAACTTGTTTATCAAGGATCCTTTCCTTCAAATACCTCGCGATGTAGTTGGAAGTCACCAAACTGGGCTTGTGCCTATGCTCTGACTTGTATGTTTTTAACTTGAATCACATGTCATTTCTATTAAATGATGCATAATTTAAACGGACAGTTAAGAAGGCAGTCATAGCTAATAATTTTGGATTCATTCTTCGTGAACTTCCAATCAAAAACCTGTTGCATCTTCATAGTCAGTTCCTGAATCTTTGAAATGCTGGCCATTATCAAACATCAACTCTAACATCCAATAATGGTGCCACCATACTAGGAACATGCTTATTTATTTAACTAGGCCTTCTCAAAGTAATACCCAACTTTTCAATGCTAAGATACTCATCACTGATTAGGAAAATTTTCATGATCTTATAAGTCTGTATACATATCCTTATGACATTCATTATCATTATCTCTAAATATGGATCATTTTGAACTAGGAAAAGCGTTTTGTTATTCATCCTTTGCATAGGTATCTGCATCTTTCTCATTACTGGTTTCCCTTTCATCTAATTCCTCCTGTGCGTCTGGATCTAACCCAGCCTTATATAACCTTCAACATCATGTATATTCTTTTCTACATTCTCACCGATATTAGTGAAGGATTGCATACACAGCATAAACAAAAATTGCAATCCCATATTCATCTGTTGCGTTGAAAATTCATCCTAATTATAAGAATAGACAAAGAGAAATACCTGAAATTTATGATGATTAATTGGTAATGAATTTTAAAAATACGAAATCTTTACGCACTTTACATCGAGAAACACGTCTTGCGTTGATACTTGATATGACTATAGTTAAATTTGAAGAACCCTTTCTTCAATAACAGAGAAACAAAGTTTTTAAAAATATAAAATCTTTATGCACTCCACACTAAGAAGTACAGCTTGCATTAACTCTTGATATGACTATAGTTAAATTTGAAGAACCCTTTCTTCAATAATGGAGACAACAAATGTTTTTTCTTTTTCTGGTTTTGATTTCAACCTACAAAATGAGAGGGCAAAACTACTACTCTTTTTGATTTTTTAACTTAAAAATGAGAGAGAGCAAAACTATTTCTCTTCTTCGTAAGTTTCCTGTGCCACATTGAAAATGGAATAACTAACCTTTTTATCCATCGGACGCCTTTTTGCCATTTTGAATAACTCCTTCGTTCTTTTTTTAATTATTTATAAAAGAAAAGAAAATACATATTTTATTTTATTCATTTATTTCTCGTAAGAAAGTTTTCAATATTAATTATATTTTCTGTGCTAGCAAAAATATAATAATATTTCATATACATTATGTAATAAATTATCTCATAATAAATTAAATTAAATAATCATAAACGGGAAATATTATACTCTTAAGTGTGTGACCACATAGATTCATCTCTAAGTACTAATCAAGGTTAGCATCTAACAATACTCCTTTACGATTGGATAGTGTGAATTAACACCCTTAAAAAGATGGAACTTAGTTAAGAATAATGTATTATTACCTTCCATAATTACAACTCCGGATTATCCCAAAGTAGGGTTTAACTGTCAAACCATATTAGATAACCAACTATGCTTCATGTCGATAATTAATGATTGATGAATGACTTAAGAAACTCCTTTCCTCACTCATTTAATCACCCTAGCCAAGGTCTTGAAACAACCATTAAGATCAATGACAACATAGAGTTCAAACTTATCTCGACTCACCACTAATTAGTTATGTACTTAATTACATCCAATGACCATTCAAATAGCATTTTTACACATTAGGTGTCTGACATTAAAACATAATAAGTAACCTATTGATTATTATGATGATCTCAGGTCAAAGGAAAAATATACATTTTTAATCCTTATGAGAATATTCCACTTGACAGTTCATAGGTAATATTAACTATTGTAAATTCTCAGTTTCGTCAATTCAATGATCAAATCTCCATATGCATCATCTATATATGTAACTTAGTAAATGAGATCTATTTATATCCATCCAATAAATATTATTACATACATATTGATCCAAATGGATTATTAAAGTCCTTGTTTGATGATCCTATGATCAAGAATATTTTGAGATTAAACCCTAAAGACTTGACTCTTATTATCATAGTCTCCATTATAATGGTAATTGTATAAATTGAATCAAGGACTTATCATATTAGGATAAAAAGCAATAAACATAATACAATTATATAATAATTTGCTATGTTATTAAACAAAGTTAATAATCACAAAATAAAAGTGTTTAATCTATTACATAACGATTGGGTCATGGGTATATTTCCAATAATTACTTATATCTTCAACAAAAATATCGTGATGCTCCGTGTCATCCTCTAATTGTTTTTCATATCTTTATCTTATATCCGTATGCTCAATAATGCCGCCCAAAGTGGCCATATTATTAAGATCTCCGTTTATGTGGGCTCCAAAATTATTTCCAGCATCGTTACAATTTCTCACTTGTTCACGCCAATTGTCATGTCAATTCCACATTATTAATACAACAGTAGATTATCCATAAGATTCAAATACTTGACGCAAGATCCTCTATTCCAATTTTAGGTGTGCACTAAAATAGATGATTTGGTCCCCAAATACATAACCGTTGATGGGTCCTGACAAAATACCACGACCGTTGACAATACTCTTTTCAAATATTTGAAGCCCATCAAACAAAAAAAGAAGGTCAAAATGGGGAATGATGACTATATTCCTACAAGAAGGAAAGGAACCATTTGCAATCAACAAGTTGACTTAGAAAATGGGCATCCTATTTTGTTTACCAAGTTGATAAGGATTACAATTTGGCAAACAATCGGTAAGTACTGATAAACATCTCACCTTATCTTACTTCTTCATTCCTTTGAGGTCGTCTTGCCACATCTGTGTAGATTAGTTGCACCTTCTAGGAGGCTCTTAAAATTAATTTATTAAATTACATCCTTACCAAATTGAAGAGCATTATAATTTGGCAAACAATCAACAAGTAATAGTAAACTACTTATTATGCCTTACTTTTTTATTATCAACATTCTTAAAAAACGATAATGGCTAAGGTCGTGTTTGGATAACAGCTTTTCAGCTGTTTTTTGGCTGTTTGACTTAAGTTAGCTGTTTGACCCATATCAATAAGCTATTTATTTGTTTAGATAATAGCTGCTAATTTTTAACAAGCTACTTTACCCAACATTTTAAGATAACTGGCTGATTTATGACGATAATACCCTTGTTATTCTCTACTTTCTGCTCTTTTTGGGTTTGCCATTATCAGCACTATTGCTTCCAATCAACTTTCAATTTATGCATGATCTATAGAAGATTCTGGGTTAGATAAAAGACTAAAGCAATTTGTTTGTTTGTTTTTACCTTATTGATATTAATGTTTAATATCTAATTTATAATTATAGAATACCTATATTTTAATCTTTAATTTAATTTAGTGTTTAGGTTTTATTGATCGTGCATTAAAAGTTGATTATTTAATATTACAAATTTATTTTAATCTTTTTCTAATATTATTTAA
>JAOSBN010000005.1:23327572-23345904 GCA_027563595.1 Erythroxylum suave
AAATAATTTATTAGTAAATATTATATAAGAGATCATCATAAATTTAATTAATTAAAATAATTTTTAAAAAGTTTTATTTCATATGTGATTATCATCAATAATAAAAATATAACCATTTTAATATTAACAGTCAAACAAGTTTTGTTTTTATTTAAAAGAAGATAGAAAACAAAAAATAAAAATTACAATAAAAATAGAAGTGGAACCAAACAACCCTTTAGCAAATTTTAGGACTAATTATGACCATAATAATAAGTTTCGAACCAACTGCTTAGATTGTGACAACTATTCTTTTTATACCAATAATTAATATTACAATTAGATGAGATCTTTTCATTCAATCATAGTTAAGTATTCTTGAATTTATGACTTTGATATTCGGTTGATTTATTTTGATATCTTGTTAATTTTAGTTAATTAATCAAAAACCGCCACTTATTTTATTAATTAAAATTAAGAAATTAATGTTGATTTCTCTTGGGATTCTACCTAGTTACATGAATACCATAAAAAAAATAGAAAATCAAAATTAATTTTTAGGGCTTTGACAACTCGATGATTCGTTCTTCCTTACATTATCTTCATCTTTACTAAGCTTCAAACTAATCGTCATAGGTGTACTCATAGACTTACAATCTTACATCTTAAACCTATTCACGACATTAGTAGCACACTTTTGTTGACATAAAAAAAATGCCATTATTGAATTGCATCACTTCCATGTTTAGGAAATATTTCATGACTCCTAAATCAATCATACTAAAGAACTTCTTCTTCTCGTCCTTGAACTTTTGGATTGATTCAAATTAACTTCCAGCTACAAGTATATAGTCAACATAAATTGACTCAATTACGAACTCAACTCTAAATGATTTCACAAATAATACAGCTTCACTCTAGCTTTTGTAAAACCCAAGTTGAATGAGATGATTATCCAACCTGTCATACTAGCCTTTTGGAGCTTGTTTCAAACCATACAAGGTCTTTTTTAAAAGATACATATAGGCTTCCTTCCCAGGAAATACATATATATCTAGTTATTCTATAAAAATTCCTTCAATAAGGAACTCATTCAAGAAAGCAAATATGGTATCAAGTTAATGAATTTGCCAAGATTTATAAGCTACAGGAGTAATACGGAGCCTGAATGTATCATACCTTGCTACTGGAGCAAAAGTGATGCAAAACCCCAAGGCTAAAGAACTTAAAACTCCTTAAATACACACTTTGGATAGAACATGAACAAGACAAAATCCCCAACCCTAATGAACCCCTAATCAATTATATGAAATGAAACACACATAATAAGGTTGATTTGAAAACAAGAATAGAAATTCACCAAAAGTGATTACCTTGATAAAAATTATATTCTTAATACAATAGAAGAAGACAAGCAATCCTCCCTTAAAGAATTTGTTATTAATCCAATCTAACCCTAAACAAGGTTTATTATGATGTACTTATACCCTTTGAAAAAAATAGAAACCCTAACTATGTAAAAGACCTTTAAACATGGGTCTCCTACCAAAAAAATTAAAGCTCAAACTAAACGTAAAAAATTTAAACAAGTCCAAGACACAAGTAGTAGGTTGTTAAAAGTTATGCTTCTAGCATAAAATAATTAATTAAACAAGAATGAAAATCTTTTTGTACATTCTACCTAACTTTATTAGTTAGGATGTTATTGGCCCTCATTATCTCTTGAGATTCTATGTCATCTACAATTCGACCCATATAAGATTGAAACACTTCTTTAAACTTCTTAGCTCTTGATCTTGTTATTGATCCCTCTGACATTAATAGCTCATCTTTGATTCCATTTTGCTTACAAAGTCCCACGATCATGCACACATCAAAAAGTCTCCTAACAGTCTATGCCGTATTGCTGAGCATAGCCCTTTATTACTAATCTAGCTTTATGTTTAAAAATAGAACCATTAGGAATGAGTTTTGTTTTAAAAATATATTTGACTCCAATGGCTTTATAATTTTTTGTCTTTTCAACTAATTTTTGTAGTTCATTATTGTTAATCAACTCTAGTGCTTTCTGCGCTGCTTTCCTCCATGTTTGTAAATCTTGTGTTTCATCGTAACATTTAAGTCCAATGATAGCCAAGCTACACCTTTGATATATGTCCTCCAAAGTCCCTAGTACCCTTTACTGGTAAGTTATCCACTAACTCATCAACTTCAAATTAAGTTTGAACATTAGTAGAATCATTGCAAAAAACATTAGATTATAAGTTTTTCTAATTTTTCCAATCTCAAGTTGTTATCTCATTAAACTTCACATTCTTACTCAAAATAATTTTTTTTATCTACAAACAAAAAACTCATTAGCCTTTGTTTGATGTCCCATAATCCACAAGGGTTACTTTCTGTGCTTTACCTTTGACATTTTCTTCTTGATCAAAAGACACCTATCCATCCCCACCTTCAGCATTATCTTATTCTTCCTCTTAGAGACTCCATTTTGTT
Organism: Erythroxylum suave; assembly: GCA_027563595.1. Taxonomy (NCBI): domain Eukaryota; kingdom Viridiplantae; phylum Streptophyta; class Magnoliopsida; order Malpighiales; family Erythroxylaceae; genus Erythroxylum; species Erythroxylum suave. Next base: position 23,330,051 of record JAOSBN010000005.1, read on the forward strand.
GTGGTGTATATGATCTTTTCTTTTGACGTTCTATGCCTAGATAGTTATAGAACTTAACAAATTGACTAAAGGCATATCAGTAGCATTATTAGATCTTAAGGTTTTGAATGTGAGGATACTGTGATTTTCCATAAGAGCTTTAAACTCTCTAAAGATAGTAAATACTTCACTCTTGAATTTAGTAAAATATACCCAACACATTTTCACACAATCATCATTAAAGAGAATGAAATAATTGTTGTGGGGCTACAAAGATCAAATTGGATGAGTTGAATCTTGTTTAGTGGCTCTATATGCTTTTTTTTTTAAGGGTAGCTTTTCTTGTTTTCTTTATTAACAAGTCTCACATATTTGAACCTCAATAGTCATAATAAGAATGTTTTCAACCTTATATTTGATAGACTCTTTTGATTTAAGTGCCCAAGCCTTATGTTCCACAATTTTGAAACCCTCACAGTAGTGCTAGCAAAGCAATTGATTGCAAAGCTCTAGTTTTTCATTTTTATACAAAACAACTTTTTTATAGAAGAATCAAAGATAATGCATCTAGGGTCATTGAAGTGTAAGGAGTAGTCTTTCTCAAGCATTTGTCCAACACAATAATTTTCTAATTGTAGGAATAAATAGAATAGTAGGAATGAGTTTGATGCTTGAGTTTGTACGAATGCCAACTGAACCTCTTACTTTGACTTCCAAATATTTACCATTACCTGCCTTCAACTTAGACTAGTAACTTTCATCAAGAGATTTGAACAATGTAGCATCATTGCATGGTGTGTGGATCCACCATTAATGAGTCATGCATTTGAGGAGTCATTAGTTGAGAAGCAAGAAGCTACAAAAAGTTTCTACTCCTCTTTATTTGCCACAAATACAATTTTTGCTTATTGCAATTGATTGTCTTTGTTTTTGAGCTTACAAACCTTGGCAATATACCTAAGTTTTTGTAGCTTCCACACACTACGTTAGGCCTCCACCAATAATATTTTTCAAGACGAATAGTCTTTTTACAATGTGTACAAGGTAGAAATTTCTTCTGTTTTGATCCTTCATTGTTGCCGCTATCTATACTTTTGCCTTTATTTTTCTAAATAAACTCCTTTTTTCCTTTTCCAACTTGTTTTTTTCACATGAAGTGCACTCATTAAGTAATGAAATTTTGTTGAGTTGGACTCTTTTAGAGAAAAAATTTTGGAAAGGAAATAAGAACCTTTTCCACAATCATATTAATAGGATAGTCTTCTCCAAATGGCTTGATATTGTTAATATTCAAGGAGATTCTATAAGAGTATCTGATAATATTTTCATCCTTTTGCATGCTTAGAGAATCGAACTCCCTCTTCAGATCATTTGGCATGTTCTATCACTTGTTATTCTTCTTTCAACTTATCGCTAGCTTCTTTTGTAGTGTTATAGACTATGATCCTATAGAAGACAAAATCTCCCACAGAATTTTGGACGAGTGTCTTGGCTTTAGACCTTTAGACTTCTCCTCATTATTGAGCTTTATTTGTGTCATTATTGTAAGTCTCTAAGTATCTCTATGTAAAGGAGAAACAGACTTGTCTTCGATTATGAACTCCTAAGGATCATAAGCTTCCAAATAAGATTGCATCTTCACTAACTAGATTTAACATTATTCACGAGTGAATATTTCTGGAGGGGTTAAGAAGATGGTACTGGATATAATTTGGTTGTGTTTTAAAAAGGTTTATAAGTAATTTTTTTCTCCAATTTCATATATCTGTAAGACGAAGTGGAGGTCTGATGCCACTGTCAAAACAGAGGTATGGTTGTATTGCAATGCCAAACTTAGGAACACCAAAAAACAAAAAGATACCAAAAAAATGTTTGGAAGAAATTGGATAGATATGTCTATTTTATTCAACTACAGAATTTACAGAAGAGGAAATAACAAATGCTTATACTTTACTGCCATTTTCCTTAGTCAGTTTTAATTGAGGAAATCAAGCAACTAACGGAGAGAAAATAATGCTACCTTTTTCTCTTTTTTATTTTTCATAATATCTTATGCTAAAAATGGTTAGAGTAGTGCCCTAAAGGCAATTGCTTTTAATATGTTTTGTATAAAGTTGTGTACATACTTTATTTTCAATAAGAAAGAAAGGCATATTTCATTAATTTGGTGTTCATTTTTTATGAATTGATATTGATCTATAAGCAAATTAATGAAGTCCACGATATATGAAATAAGATGAAGGAAATAATGATGTGATCATACTATTGAGATTCTTATCATGTGCAATTATATTAGTATCTAAATTATCCCTAGTTATAGGATTAATGATACTGGTCATCATTAATCTGGATCGAGTAGCACATGTCAAACTCCTTGATTTAATCAAGCAATGGATCTCAGAAACTATAAATATGAGATTTTTAGAATTGAGATGTAGATGCTTACTAGAGGTAGTAAGTACATTGGATGACCTATTATGAGATCATCACATGGATGTCCTATTCTAATTTCAGTGATAATCTCATCATAGTAGTGGTGTAAGTACCCTTAGATTTGAGGTACTCAAGGATATCTTGGATACTGATTCTATGCTTTGACTCCATTCCTTGTTACCTTGCAGAGGTCACTTATAGGGTGATGATTGGGTACAACTTAAGGTATTCCAAGGTAATTGAGTAGCCAGTAGAGGATTCACCACTTTTGTGAAATCAGAAGATAATAACCATGGCCTCTTGTTGGGGTCATTACTTAGAAATCTCTGGCCGGAATACATGTGTCATGAAGAATGTTTTCATTGACATATTGAGTAATGAGTCCCAGGAGGAGAACTGATATTACTTGGGCTAGATTTGATATAGTCAATCTAGTAAGAGTTGATACTTTGCCCATACTCATAACCAAGTAGGGTATAGTAAAGTGAAAAGGATGAATTTCACAGCAATTATTTATAAGAGGGTTCGTGAGCTAGTTCGTGATAAGCAGGGGTTCATTCTTCAAACTACTTACTTTCCAATCAATTGGGGGTTATGATATGTTGCTAGACGCTGCTCATGACTTGCTTGGATTAAGTGTTAATCCAAGTGGCCAATATAACCGGAAACCTAATGGGTCACATATGTAAAAGTGAGTTGGAGGATTCGTAAAATGGTTTTAAATAAAGATCTATTATATGGAGAGCAATAGAACCAAATGGATTCCGATGATATTGGGATATGTCCCGATGAAATCGCGACATCGATATTGCTGAAACAGGTCTTTAGTGTTTTTCCATATCTGGGACTCGATAATATTGATCCTAGTATGAATGGACCACCTCAGTGTGTGTATACATATATATATATATATATATAAGAGGTGTAACATGGAAGATGAGGGTTCTTTAAAGTCTTTCATTTATACTCTTTAATTGATAAAAGACAAAAATGTCAAAAAGACAAAAATGAAAAGTAAGAAGTAAGATGATAATCATTTAAATGATTTGGTAAGTCATTTTTTACACGATTCTCATCCATCTCTCTTCATCTTTCTCATCATCTTCTTCTTCATTCTCTCCCATGTTTTTTTCTCTCTTTTCTTTGTTCTAGCCACTTCCGGATCAAAGAGTTTGATTCAGTTAGGTTCTCCGATCTTTGTGTGGATACCATTGGAGATGGTCTGTTTTGGTCGTTGTGGTTTGCGACAACCCGTCAAGTAGAAGATCAAAGAACAAAAGAGACTACTTACAAGGTAAATGGTTACTACATGAATAATTGATTTGTGTAAATGCCATCAATTCCTATATATATTTGTGTGTTATGAACATATATGTGAATTGGAAATTTTTACCTAGGTTTAATGTTATTTCCTTATATAGGCATATAGATCCTAGACTTCAGGAAAGTCCTAGAATTTTTTTTTACTTTTCCACACCGCGTGTATATGATGCATGCATCGGGATTTTCCTATAGTGGTCTCAGAGCCACTTATACCTCGTATAAGGAGAAACCATAACATGTGTGATGCTACCGATTGGTTGTCACAAAATTCTAATTGTGTTGAATTCGAAATCAGTATATAGATCTTGTTTTCAAAATTTTCTTACCTATATTTTCTCATGAGATGTTTTTGAATATGTATGTGGAAGGAAAAAATTTATCAATGTGATTTGATATGTTTTTACTAATTAATTCCTTACTGTTCTAGTCACATTACATAAACAAGCATGCTTGCAAATTCGAGAATAAATTCTAGACATTTTTTTTGGGATTTTCTTTCGGCACCCTCTTTCTAAGATGTTTAGAAATGTCTATGCAAATGGAAAAATGTTTTCGAGGTGATTGTGTATTTATTTGAGAATTTCTTGTATGTTGTTGGGAATGTCTGTGTTGAGGAACACAGATTCTGGATTGGCTTGGTTGCTAAGGTTGGTTGAGTTTTTCTTGGAAATAAATTCTCATGGAAAATGTTGGGAACATGTTATAGCCTCTGTAATTTTCTCATCATTTATTGAAATTGATTCAATTATGATTTCAAGCAAAAGATAGAATTACACATTTTTGAGAAAATTGTTGTACCTGTTTTGTTTGAAGTGGTAATTGTATGTTTTTTGGTTTCAATGCCTCGGATTATTTTTTATGTGATCAGAAATATGTTACTTGATGTTGTATGCATTCCAAATTGATTTGCTTGAAATTGGGTTTCAAAAAGTTTTCGGATGTCAAATATGTCATATTAGCATCTCGATGATATATTCAGTTGTCTTGATTGTTTTGGCTGTCACAAGTTATGTGACAGGTGCCGAAGTAGTCTTGATAAAGTAGAGATTACCTAAAGATACTTAGGATGATATTTTGATATTCTCAAATTATTTGTAAATCTAATAGATTACTATTGTATTAACCTATTTGGAGTATTTCATGTCTGGTATGACTAGATATGGCAAGCATGATACAATTAAAGTGTTTAATTGGTACATTATAGTAGAGGGTATTACACTTGGTATATTGGTATTTTGAATTGGAATTGAAAGCATACGGATTGAGAAATTAGCCGATGCCAACATTAGAAAGTAGTTCGGTTCAAGAGTTGAATCAAACGTTAAATCTTTAGATGCATGACACGTCACAACCTATAGAAGAAAACCTTGTGAGATGGTTCCATTAAAGAATGCATGCTAGGACTGGTTAGATGGGAAGATGGATGGTTATGGATATAGATTCAATGTGATTGATGAAATGTCCTAAATTATACCATATAGTCATTGTGACTATAATCCTATGACTTAGATGAGACCAAAGTATGAAGTCCCTCACACATAATATGAAAACTAACGCCTTCTATTAATATGGGGAGAACCAGAATTCTTTTAGAGTTAGGGTTGTTGGGTAGAGCCAAGCCCACTCTATACGGATATGTTCGAATTATGGAAATAAGATTTTCAGATTAATGGGTTAGTTTTCACTAGAAGTGCTAATTTGTTGAATAAACTCAAGGTCAACGTAGATAGAGGCACAATAGGGTAGCACATATCAGATGTACGCATATTAAGAGTTGATAACCCAATGTGTGTGCATACATCACAAGTTGATAGCACTAGATGATAGTTGCAGCTATGATGCAATTGATATGACCGATATCTATCAATTGATTTAAGGTGGCTTGTTGGGTAAACACAAGGTCATTCTTAGTAATGTCGGATATTGACCCACTGGGACACTTTGTTATAACTTTTCTTTGATTCGTAGTGAGGGATATGGATTTTTTGAAACTGGTGGGAGTTATATGTATGTCATGTAAGTCCTTATGATCCTGCATGTATTTATATTCTAATATTCTTTCTCTCTTCATATTTAAGTTGATTGAAGATGTCTTCCAGTGTGAATTTGCGCTCACTTATGGATTCTAATAAATTGAATGGACTCAATTTTCTTGATTTTTTGAGAAATTTGAGAATTGTTCTCAGATTTGAGGAGCTAGGCCATGTCTTAGACGTTCTACTTCTTGATCCCCCTACTGCTGATGCTTCTGATGAGGAACAGAAAGTATATCGTAAGCATCTCAAAGACAGTGCTATGGCTACCTGTATTATACTAGCCTCTACGTCACTAGAGCTGTAGAAATAGCATGAGTCTATGGATGCTAATACCATAGTGTTTCATCTTAGAGAACTTTTTGATGACCAAGCTTGGTTTGAAAGGTTCGAGACCTCAAGGCTATTCTTTATGATTAAGATGACATCAGGGACATCTGCAATGCAGTATGCATTGAAGATGAATGGTTATATTGAGAGGTTGGCCACCTTAGGTTTTATTATGGACTATGAATTAAGTATTGACTTAATTCTGGTTGGATTGTCTGATAGTTATTCATAGTTTGTGTTGAACTATTGGATGAACCAAATCTCCACGATAATCCCTGAGTTGATCAATACAGCAGAGTAAGCTATCAAGAAGAATGGTAAGCCAGTGCTAGTGGTGGACTCTTCTTTTTCTGGTTTAAGAAAAAAGAACCTAAAGAAGAAAAGATCCATGAAACCAAAAGGAAGTACAGCCAAAAAGAAATTCAAAGAGACTGTAAGGAACTCGCTTCCATTGTGGCAAGACTACTGCTTCGAAAGGAACTTACTTCCATTATGACAAGACTGGCCATTGGAAGTGAAACTGTAAAATCTATCTGGAGCCCTTGAAGAAGAAGGTCCTTCAGGTATGTTTGTCATTGAGGTTAACACTATTTCTGATCATAACATTTGGGTATTAGATACTAGTTGTGGCTCATACATATGTAATGATGTAGGGCCTCAAGGATAGTAGATAGCTCATGAAGGGAGAACAGGACTTGCGTGTAGGCAACAGAGCAAGAGTTGCTGCATTAGCCGTAGGCACTTATTTTTGTCACTCCCTAATGGGCTTGCACTTAAACTGGATGATTGTTATTTTGTATCTGTTATAACAAAGAACATACTATCTGTTTCTTGTTTAAATAAAATTGGTTTCCATTTGAATTTCAATAGCAATGGTTGTTTTATTAGTTTGAATGGAAAGCTTTATGGCACTAGTACATTATGCAATGGAATTTATATATTAGATATGTTGCATCCAATTATGAATGTCAATAACACAAAAATACATAAACGAGATAATTTAAAATCAACTTACTTATGGCATTGTCACCTTGGCCATATAAATGAGAGACACATAGCTAAGCTCCACAAGAGTGGTAGTTTAGGGTCATTTGATTATGAATCATATGACATGTGTGAATCTTATTTATTAGGCAAGATAACTAAGTTACCCTTTAAGGAAAAGGTAAACGAGCGACTCGAGTATTAGACCTAATACATTCAGATGCATGTGGTTCGAAGTCCATCCATGCCAAAAGTGGTTTTCTTTACTTCATTACCTTTATTGATGACTATTTTTGATATGGGTATCTGTATCTGATGAGATACAAATCTGATGCATTTCAAAAGTTCAAACAATTCAGAAATGAAGTAGAAAACCAACTTGGGAAAGGTATCAAGATAATACGATTTGATCAAGATAGGGAATACTTAGACCAAAATTTTTTAGATTTTCTCAAAGATAATAGGATTTTATCTCAATAAACTCCACCTTACTTACCACAACATAATGGTGTGGCTGAAAGGAGAAATCAAACCTTATTGGACATGGTACAATGGATGATGGGCTTTGCAAATTTACCAAAATCCTTTTGAGGATATGCACTCGAGACAACTGTTTATTTGCTAAACAGAGTACCGTCAAAAGCAGTTGATGTTACTCCATATGACATGTGGACTAATAAAAAACACTATATTTCTCATTTGAAAGTTTGGGGCTGTCTGGCTTATGTGAAGCAAATACAGTCAAATAAGCTTGATGCGAAGTCTAACATGTGTTTATTTGTAGGATATCTTAAAGAAATAAAGGGATATCTATTTTACCTTACTGAGGAAAAAAAAGTGTTTGTTTCAAAACATGTTGTCTTTTTAAAGAAAGAGTTTCTTTTAAAAGAAAACAGTGGGAGCAAAATTGAACTTGAAATGTTTAAGATGCTCGAACAGAAACGAATCAACTACCTAAACCTGAGACTGTGACTCGTACAGATGAAGTAACAGTTCAACCTTCTTCAATATAGGAAGTTCGTATATCACGTGGGATACGATCTGTTCCCGAGAGATATGGATTCCTCGTGATTGAATAGAATGACGTATTGCTTATAGAAGATAATGAGCCTACTAACTATGAAGAGGTTCTGAAAAGTTCAAAGTCTAACAAATGGCTTAGCGCCATGAAATCAAAAATGGATTCCATGTATGAAAACTAAGTATAGACTTTGGTTGAGATACCCGAAGGAATAAAACCCATAGGGTATAAATGGGTTTTCAAAAAGAAAACGAACATGGATGGTAATGTGATTACTTATAAAGCAAGGCTTGTGGCCAAAGGTTTCCGTCAAAGATAAGAAATTGACTATGACGAGACCTTCAGCTCAATAGCTATGCTTAAATCCATTAGGATACTCCTAACCATTGCCGCTCATTATGATTATGAGATATGTCAAATACATGTGAAGACAATATTCCTAAATGGAAATCTAGTCGAGGATTGTGTCATATAACTTTCCTAAATGGAAATCTAGCCGAGGATGTGTACATGACACAACTAGAAGACTTCATCTCCTTAATGGCAAAAAGGTATGCAAGATTCAGAAATCCATTTATGGATTGAAACAAGCATCCAGGAGTTGGAATATCTGCTTTGATGAGATAATCAAAGAGTTAGGTTTCTCACAAAATCTGGATGAAACCTGTGTGTATAAGAAAGTTTGTGGGAGTGCAATCGTATTCTTTGTGTTATATGTAGATGGCATATTATTACTAGGAAAAGATGTCTCTATGCTACAATCTGTGAAGATTTGGTTGTCCAAACAATTTACCATGCAAGATCTTGGTGAAGCAACTTATATCCCTGAGATAAAGATCTATAGAGATAGATCAAAAAAGTTGCTTGGTCTTTCACAATCAACGTACATAGACAAGATGCTAAAGAGATTTAGCTTGGAGCAATCCAAGAAAAGGTATCTTCCCATGACTCATGGGATAACACTTTCAAAATCTATGTGTCCTAAGACACAAGATGAGAGGACACACATGAATATGATCTCAAATGCATCTGTAGTAGGATCTATCATGTATGCTATGCTATGTACAAGACCTGATGTATCATATGTTCTAAGTGTTACAAGCAGATACATTAGATCCTAGGGAGGGTTACTGGGTGGCTGTCAAGAACATCCTCAAGTACTTGCGAAGAACTAAGGATATTTTCTTGATATATGGAGATGGAAATCTAAAAGCAAGCAGGCATATAGACGGCAGTTTTCAATTTGATAAGGATGATTCCAAATCCGAATTAGGTTATATATTCACATTGAATGGCGAGGCGGTCAGTTGGAAGAGTACTAAACAAGAGATGACTGCTGATTCAACAACTGAGGCAGAGTATATTACAGCTTCAAACATAGCAAAGGAAGCAGTTTGGATCAAGAAGTTTATTACTGAACTTGGTGTGGTTCTTAGCAGTGATGGGCCCATAAAGTTGTATTGTGCCAACAATGGGGCTATTGCACAGGCAAAAGAACCAAGGTCTCATCAACAGTCCAAGCATGTACTCCGCAGATATTATCTAATTAGGGAGATCATTGGTCAAGGTGATGTACATATAAAGAGAATTCCCACCGAACAAAATATTGTTGATCCATTGACGAAGCCATTGTCACATAATAGATTTGATTCTCATGCACTCGCTTCTAGTATTAGATACCAAGGCGATTAGTTTTAGGTGAAGTAGGAGGTTTGTTAGAGCAGTGCTCTAAAGGCAATCACCTTTAGTGCGTTTTGTACAAAGTTGTGTACATACTTTATTTTCAATAATAAAGAAAGGCATAGTTCATTAATTTGGTGTTCATTATTTATAAATTGATATTAATCAATAAGTAAATTAATGAAGTCCGTGATATATGATATAACATGAAGGAAATAATGATGTGCTCATACTACTGAGATTCCTAACATGTGCAATTATGTCAGTATCTAAATTACCCTAGTTATAAGGTTAATAAGACTGGATATCATTAATCCGGATAGACTAACACATGTCAAACTTCTTGATTTGATCAAGCAGTGGTTTTTAGAAACTATAAACATGAGATGTGGATACTTACTAAAAGTAGTAAGTACATTGGATGACCTACTATGAGATCATCACATGGATGTCCTATTTTAACGTCAGTGATAATCTCATCATAGCAATGGTACAAGTATCCTTAAACTTGAGGTACTCAAGGATATCTTGGATACTGATTATGTGCTTTGACTCCATTCCTTATTGCCTTGCAGAGGTTGCTTATAGGGTGGTGATTGGGTACATCTTGAGGTATTTGAAGGTAATTGAGTAGTCAATAGAGGATTCACCACTTCTGTGAAAGCAGAAGATGATATCCAGGGCCTCTTGTTGGAGTTATTACTTGGAAATCTCTATAGGGGTATACATGTGTCATGAAGAATGTCTTCATTGACATAGAGAATAATGACTCCCAGGACGAGAACTGATATCACTTGGGATAGATTTGTCGTAGTCAGTCTAGTGAGAGTTGATACTTTGCCTAGCTTCATAACCAAGTGGGGTATAGCATGGTAAAAAGACGAATTGCATAGCAATTATCTATAGGAGGGTTCGTGAGATGGTTCGTGACGAGCATGAGTTCATTCATCAAACCTCTTACTTTCCAGTCAATTGGGGGTCATGATGTATTGCTAGACATGGCTTATGACTTGCTTGGGTTAGGTGTTAATTCAAGTGGTCAACATAACCGAGAACCTAATAGATCACATGCGTAAGAGTGACTCGAAGGATTCGTAAAATGGTTTCGGATAGAGATCCATTATATGGAAAGCAATAGAACCAGAATCCCAACAAGATTGGGATACGTCCTGATGAGATCAGAACGTCAATATTGCTGAAATAAGTCTCTAGTGTTTTTTCCATATTTGAGACCCGATAGGACCGATCCCAGTGTAACTGAATTACCACGGTATATATATATATATATAAATGTGGAAGATGAGGGTTCTTTAAAGTTTTTCATTTATTGTCTTTAAGTGATGAAAGACAAAAATGAAAAGTAAGAAATAAGATGATAATCCTTTAAATGGTTTGGTAAGTCATTTTTTGTACGATTCTCATCCATCTCTCTTCATCTTCTCTTCATCTTTCTCATCTTTTTCTTCTTCATTCTCTCCCACGTTTTTTGCTCTCTATAGAACAAAGAAAAGAGCTACTACTCTTGTCTTTGTTCTAGTCATTTCCGAATCAAAGAGTTTAATTCGATTTGTTTCTTCAATCTCTTTGTGGATACTATTAGAGGCGATCTATTTTGGTCGTTGTAGTTTGCGACAACCCGACAAATAGAAGATCGAAGAACGAAGAAGACTACTCACAAGGTAAATGATTATTATATGAATGATTTATTTGTGGAAATGTCATAAATTCCTATATATATGTGTGTTATGAACATGTATGTGAATTGGAAATTTTCACCTATGTTTAATGGTATTTTCTTATATAGGCATATAGATCCTAGACTTCGGGAAAGTTCCAGAACAATTTTTTCTTTATTTTTCCTCACCGTGTGTATATGATGCACGTCCCGAGATTTTCCTGAAAAAAATAAGGGAAATTTTTCATGAAATGGAAGCTAAATTGCCAACACTTCAACAGTTATTATGTAAGAAATCTGATAACCACAGAAAGAGTCTGAGAATTCCTAATCATATAAAGTATCTCAGCATACAAAAAGGAGAACACCACATTACATGAGATATTATTACAGTTGACTATTAGTTTTAGCCTCAGCTGCTACATAGTCTACAGTCACTTGTGCTTTCCTCGGATTAATGTAACTAAAAGCTCAGAAGAAAGCCCTACTCCCATAAAACACACGAGAACCACTATTTTTAGATGCATTCATATTCTGATCAGAGCTTGAACTTCCTAAACTGTCAGGTCCACTATCAATGTCCAAAGGAAGCTTCATCTTTGCCAATGATTCTGTAAATTGTTGCATGCTCTTCATGTACATGTCTACTATGTCCTGCTGGACCACATTTTGTTCTGGTTCTATGTTCACAGTTATTATAGGCTTTGCAATTTTCTCACCGGCTACTCCACTGGAAGAATCACTCCTTCCATCTCCAACATCCACATTCTTTTTCTCTTTTTGGGCTGATTCACGTTCCTGGATTAATGTTTCTGAAGCTACTGGAGCATCAGAGTTTTCAGAGCTTGCAGCAACAAAAGAAGAAGAAACACCATTAGTGGACACACTGCTTGGAGGAGAATCAACTTTGGGAACTTGGGCAGAATCGTTGGTAACACTTAAGTTTTCCACAACTCGAAAATCTTCTGAATTAGGATGATTCTCGGTATCAGTTGAGACCAAGCTGTCAGAGTTTTCAGTTTCCATACTGTCACGTGGGATCCCAAAATACTCTGAAACCATGATCTGGTTTTCGTTGACAATATTCAGATCAGGGAACTCAATCTTATCAAACTCAGTAGGCACTGACTCTAGATCCTGTGCAGTTCCATCTGATGGCAACCCAGAAGTAATTGCTGGGATGGCCATTACTTCCGGATAAGCACCACTATATGCCAGAGATAAGTGGACAAATCCTGCTGGAGAGTGGAGTAAATCGGTTGAAGAAAGAGAAAACTCTTTCTCCAAATTCCCATTCTTAACAAGTACTTCCGATAAAGGCACCAGAGCAAATCCCAACAACTGATCCTCAAGATAGTTTCTCACCCTGCTCATCATGAATATCTCACATTTGAGTGAGCAATCCAGAGTCTTAACATTGAGCAGCAGATTCTCATCGAAGACTGGATTTCTCCCACCACCATTGATGATTTTGGTCGAGACTGTGTTTTCAGGGTCGCTAGTCAGGCAAATCTTAGCATAAACATCTTGCTTGTGATAAATACAAATGTTGTGGATGTCCCTGGCCTGGCGTATGTAAACCTCAAGAGTACCAATCAAGCCCTCCGGATTGCCAACCATAGCTTCCTTAATGCCAACCTCATATCCTCCGGATAAACTATCAGGTGACTCAACTGATTGATCGAGTTTCTGCTTAACTGGATCTGTAACTACGGAGGTCCTGAACGGTGACACAACAGATTGCGGGGAATCCATCAAAATGGGCAGAAGATAGGCCTGACAAAATATTATTTGAAGAATCAAATTAAAGTCGCAAAGCCCACGAGTGTGAAATATAGAGCAGGAATGTTATCAAATCTCAATATACGATCTTGAAATACACGTACGCTTTTAGCTAAATCGTGTGTGACTGAAAGAATCGAATTCCACTAAAAGACAAGTTGAAAACAAATAGAATTTTCAAATTCCAGAAGCCAACATCTGAAATCTAAAGCTTACCTAGAGCTTGGGCTCAAGTCAAGACAAACTTCACAAAGGGCAGATGCTAAAGCCGCTCTTAATCTCCAAAAGTCCAACCTCCTGTTGAGGACAATTGTAAAAAAAAAAAAAAGGAATTACATCAGAAACCAAGTCACAGATTAGTAGAACAAACAACGCAAGAAACCCATAAACCAGAAACTCAGAACGAGAAAACTTGAACTCAAAATCTGGTTAACTTGAACTCAAAATCCCAACCAGACAAGACTTAGAGCTCACAAAAACGTTAAGCCAAAGAACAGAAATATTCAGAGTTTTTCAGACCCAAAAGAGAAGAACCCGTCAAGATTGAGACTTTAAAAGTCAATCACAGAACTTAAAAGCAGCAAGAAGAGTCTCGTGAATAGTTTGTCGCTTGTCCAGATGTTAATAAAAATATCTTCTTTTCCTAACTAGGACACCGGAATCTAAGGGAGTGAAACAGGGAAAGCAAAAGAAGACAGTAACTCAAATTACGACTGAAAAAAAACCAAAAGAAAGAAATCTATCCAATAAATTCTCTTCCAAAAGCTTCAATTACAGTACCGAACTTTCAGGACAAATATACTACAGGCTAAACAGCCAAAAATGTAACAACAGGCCAAAGATGGCACACTTTCCCACGCAACTCAAAACGCCAGCACACCAAAATTCTCCTTGAAAGTCGAAACCCTTCAAAAGCACGAGACGGTAGAAAAAGAACTTACCGAAGCGGGAGCCAAAAAGTACGAAACAAACTGACAAACAACGAACAAAAATGGGTCTTACTGTTTTTTAAACAAAACTTAGCTATCGAGTTAAACACATAAGCCTGATCCGCCAAGACCCGGTTCACCACGCAGTTAGGGAAGTTAAACGCAAAGCTGTCAGCAAGCAAGATAACTCCTAGGCAGCAACTGAAAAGCAGAGGAAACAATTTAACACATAGTTGCGCCAATAATAACAAACCCAACACTAAAAATATATCTTTTTGACAGAGAGAAATGAGGTCAGTGTGTATCGAAAACTATGTGCAATGGTGTCAAATACAAATATTTTTACAACACCCTACAAAACATAAGCAGTGACGTAGGATAAAACGAAAACTACAGGAGAGAGACAGAGACAGGGACACCGTCCCACGCGTTCGCAAGCATGAGAAAGAGAATGAGAAGAGAGATGGGGCGTGGTTTTTGTGTAGGCTTCAAACAAACAAAAGCAAGAGCTTTGGTAAGCAATCTTGCAAAACTACTGTAGTTGTTGTGTCCCAAAGTCCCCATTAATGAGTTTGTCTTGCTGACAATTTTTGGTGCTTGCTAGCTGCTTCTGAGTTACACTCTACTCTATGCGTTAGCTAAATGTTTCCTCTTTCTACTTGGTATTTCATTTCTCATTTTGTTGATAAATGTAATCGTTAATTACCATACAATGATATTTCTCTAAAGATTAAAAAGGAAAAAAAACAGGGGCTTGAGCTTAACAACTATTGCTTCATAGGAAGTGGGAACTTCATTGGGCAGTCATCATAGCATATGTAAGGTCCCTGACCATTACCAGCCCAAAGACGACAACGTGGGACACTCAGGATTTTCTAAGCTATGTGTTCTAACAAAAATAAAGATAAAAAGAATATAAAGCTTCATAAACTAAACTAGACTATGACTATGGGAGTATTTCGGAAGCTAATAACGTCCAGTTGCTTTTTTCTGCTCTTTATATATTGAATCCAGTTCTGGTTTCCTCCAACTTTATCCATTTCAAAAGCCATTTGAAGATTGCAAAATTGGGTCTTGATGTATATCTAGAAAGGGTGAATTGTTAAGTAGGTTTGAACTGAAGAAGAGAGGGGTAGGGACAAAAGAAATAAATAAACAAATATATATATATATATATACACACACTTGAACTTGAAGGGATAGAGCAAGAGAGGATGACAAGTCTATTATTGACGTGTTTGAACAGAAGAATAAATTGGAGTCTTTTATTGCCGTTTTTAAATAGAACAATTTGTGGTCGGAGCTTTTATATATATATATATATATGAAATGATATTCCAATCCAAACTGTGAGATTTCCGTCATATAGATGACAAGTCTATTATTGCCGTTTTTGAATAGAATAATTTGTGATCATAGCGCATATTATATACTCAAGAAACATTTATTTAACACCAGCGTAATGAATGAGAATTTCTCTCCTCCACCAAGCCACACTCTTAGACATAGACATGAAACCAGCCTAATATATCATAATCTGTCTCCTTCACTAGTCACACTCATAGACACTGGTAGATCTGATCCTGATCTCGTATCTGAATAATTACAAAATTTTTTCAAATTTTTGATTTTCTGAAAATCAAAATTACTTTAATTCTATAAAATGATTAACACATAAATTATAA
>JAOSBN010000005.1:23346004-23417394 GCA_027563595.1 Erythroxylum suave
AAATTTTTTCAAATTTTTGATTTTCTGAAAATCAAAATTACTTTAATTCTATAAAATGATTAACACATAAATTATAATAAAGCATAAATCTTAATTTGTACTTTATTTTAAAACTTGATTATATTCTTATCGTACCTTTCAAATCATTTCTAAAACTGATTTATTTCAACTATCATATCTGTACAAGTTTCCAACCTCCAGCAGTATTTATAAAACAAATTGAGAGAACTTTGTAATTCTTATAGAGACAATTAAGTACGAAGTGCTAACTGCATTATAGCTTAAGCCTATTTATAATAAATTTTAGACATGTTAGTAATTTAGTTGAAATTCAATTCTAATTTCAATCAAACCAAATAATTCTAATTAAATACTAGTTATATCCAAATAAGATTTAATATCTCATATTGATTTAATTATTAAATATCTCATATTTAATCATAAAGTTTCTCAAATTTTATAATCAACTCCAACTTGATTAAACTATCTTTGCTCTCTTCAACTTGTTATTTATGTGAGACTTATGAGATTGTCAAATATGTTAGCAATGGTTATAAATTATAATTAAAATTAAATAAATTAAAACTCTTTTTAATTTAACTTTAATTCTCTAATTAAATAATTTATAATTATAGATCAAGATTGACATTTAATAACATATCATGACCACTCAGATATTTAGGAATCTCAAAATAATTTTGACTAACCTTTTTGTGCATGATTTTGTTTTTATAATTCACTTCATCATACAATATTCTAACTAGACATAGAGCATGAAGTTAATATATACTCTATTTTAATCCAACCATATTAGTTTTCCTCCATTAGTTATTGATTCCATTAATGACATTTGTAGACTATTTGTAAAATTTCATTTCAATTTTGATCAAAGATATCTCGAATCAATGCTAATTGAGAATAATATAACATTATCACTAATTACTTTAGGGTGATGAATCATATCTGAATCAATCAATTGCTTCCATATAGTTCATACTACATCCAATGACTACTAAATTAGCTATCCATGATTAGAATAGGTTATAAATAGTATCAAAACATACCAACCCTTATAGAAGATAACTTTAGAGACTTTAAGTCAAATGATCACTTATACAGTCATTACAATGAGAAGTTCCACAGACATACAAGTAATATTCCAAATAAATTTCTCATATTGGGTTAGTTCAGTGAACTTATTCTCTAATAAGCATCTACACGTTTATTTAAATATCTTCATACTTTAGCATATGAGATCAACTACTTCATTCATTAAGAAAAACATAATGTGTGATAATATTTTTGTGTTCTATTAATGTTTAGCCTTAATAGGACCATGATTAGAAACAATTTATGGATAATACATAATGCAATATGAATTTTATGATTATAATCTCATTATAATTTCATTTGCAACATATAATTATAGACTTTATCATATTTATCTAAACATGTGCAGGATAAAGAATGTCTTTAAATTATTTTGTCACTAAACTACAACCAAATCGATTAGCTACAGGCATAAATCAACATCTCTCACTTGCACTAAGTCAATTGTTTAAATATCATATACTATATCACCATAGGACGATCATACTACTACTGAGACGGTGATTTAATGAGAGAATTCTACAAGATTCTGTATAGTGAATACTTATTTAAGCCTTACAACATTTATCTTAATTATCATCATAATTAAGAAAAACTATATAAATACATCTTTGCATCTCCGATAAGACCTTAGCTCCTTTTATATACCCAATGATTCTAATATTTTATAGTATATTACTATTTTGAATAATGCAAGGAACTATATCAAATTCACTAAAGAACATATTGATCCAAATAATCATTTCCACTAAATGAAAATGTATTATGGCTTAAATAGCACCATTGCTACATTGGGACCTTTCTAATCTTGAACGATACTGTTTTTAAGTAAGATAGACCCCAATTAAGAATTACTTCTAAAGGAATAGCCTTATTATCTTGAACTCAACTATTAACTCATACTTAGAATAATGGATATATTTAATGCATTACAAGTATCTGACATCTCAAATACTAAGGTCTTGTTTGATAGATGGCTTTTCAGCAATATTTCAGTAGATTGGAGGGTGTTAGTTGTTTAACTATAGCCATATTTCAGTGGATTGGAGGGTATTAGCTGTTTGATTATGTCAAACAACTAATTATTTTGTTTGGTTAGCAGTTGGTCGGGTTGGCTGATTCTATCCAACCAGCTGAAATTAAAAAGCTCCTGGATAGGATTGTTTCGGTCTTTAGCTGATAAAAAATGTATGGGTTAATGATGATTCTACCCTCACTTTACTCTCTACTCTTTGAGTATCTCAATCTTATTTCTCCATTTAGGGTTCTCTAGAATCTTTTTTCTTTGGCTCTCACATCTCCACTAGATCGCCACTCGCCGGTCATTGTTTGGTGAAAGAGGAAAGGCAAGAAACGAAGTGAACTTCACGAGATGAGCATTCAGAGTGATTGTTATGGATAAGAAATCAAAGTTTCTTACAACACTGAGAGATTTATCGAATAGTAATGGAGGAGTCAGAAGGTTCTCAAAATCGGTGAAGAAAGTGGTTGTTATGGAGAAGAAATCTAAGGTTAAGAAACAAGAAGAAGATGAAGTGAGGGTTCTTGCTTATTCAGTTTGATATATCTGCTCTAAATTGCCAAATAGGGCACAGTTTGGTTTGGTTTCTTACAATGCTGTTATTTGACTTAGATAGCTGTCTGTAAAAGTGAAAAAGATTGTTTCTTTGATTTTAACTTTTGGGTTTGTTGTGCTTTATTATTAGAACTCTAGTAAGTTCTTACATCCCATATGAACTTTGCTATGAAGGTCAGTGCTTTTAGGTGGGTGGGTATGTGTTGCTATTGTTGATTTCTCATGAGATTAATAAGAATGTCGTCCAATGATTCTCTCAATCTATAAATCTTTGATCTTGTAAGAAATAGTGATGGTTTCATGGAAGTGGGTTCTTGTTAAGTGGAAACACACACGTTTGACTGATCAATTTGTTGTTGCATATGGTTTTTAAGGTGCTTGAAGGTTGAACTTAGTTCAACAGAGGAATTGGTGACTATAGAAGGATCAACTACTGACTGTTGATATCTTCTTTTAGGATTCATGTAAGTCTAATTTAAAAATGACATATAATAATACATAAAATCTTCAGGCAAGTTTACTGATTTTATTTCCATTTGTCTTTCTCTTAATCATTTTAAAAAGTTTAATGCTTTTTTAATATTTTATTTTTTGAAAATTATATTTATCTTTTTAAATATTATTTAATTATTTTATAGTTCTTTTGTTACCGAAATGATGCATTATTACAAAATTTAAATTATTATATATAAACTAATGAAAATATTTTTATAATATAATAATTTAAATAAAAATATATTACAATAAAATTTTATATAATTTTTGAATAATATTCACAAAGAAGGTCATTTTTTATTATTATTATATGTTATATTTTATTAGAGTTATAAACTTAATTTTTGTAAAATTAAATATCTAAGATTTAAACCCTTATAAGAATATTCAACAGAATATTAGTATTCATACCCTTATAATCTTTTTCTAAAATCATGCCCTCATAAGTTATTTTACAGATAAACAACTAATTTTACCAAACATCTCTAACAAATAGCTGATGTTATTGGCTAATCAAATCAAGTGATATAATACGTTATCAGCTAACCGCTGATAGAATCAACTAATAGCTAATGCAATCCGCTAATTGCCAAACATCTTTAGTACATTATGTATGCACTTAGACTTATAATAGGTAAACAGCTTCCAATCTATCTTCATAGATTTAATTCTCAGAATTAAGTTACCTTTTTATATCTAACAAGTGTTGTTCTTGGACAAATATGTTTTTAACAATTGAAAAATAGAATTATTGTTCTTTATGAGCAATATTTATATATTTACTCCCACTAAAGAGGATAACTATATTCTCACTAACTTTCTTATAGACATGATAAATTTACAATCATCTCTAAAATAAACTCTTTCAATTTATCATAAAAAGATTCTTTCTACATCTCATTTTTTTAACTATACATTAAAGGTATCATCAAAGTCACTAGTTCCGATTGGATGTACTGTCATAAGAAATGAACTTTTCAGATTTCATCTTACACTCACTACTTATCTTGAGAAGTATTATCTTATAAGTATACATTGAAACAAATAATTTGTTCAACAGGTATGTAAAATTGTATCAAACCTATTGGATATCTCATAACCTTTTATTACTTATTTTAGTTCTAAAATTAATGGCGAATAAATGCTTCAATCAAGCATCATATCCCTAAATCATTAACTTCGACTTTTTCAAAGACTTAACGTTTCATATATAATATAAAATCTTGCTAATTGATTTAATTGGTATTATTGAAAGTAAGACATTGTACTAGACATAGCTACAGAAAAAATAATATTGCATCATATAAGATTACACATTGTATTTTCCTAATTACATAAATCCATACTCTTATGAAATTTTGTTATAAAGTCATTCGCCAGATAATCTCATATATGAACTTACAAATTCAATACCATCATCATCCTTTCATAAAAGGTTGATTTAGATATTCTTCAACTTAACAAGTTTCACAAGTTTCATATGATGAAAAGGATATATATGTATCATAGTATGTAACTTTATGATTCTCATTATGTTGATTTAGCGAATATGGTATAAAAGGATAGTCTCGATTATCTAACTTTGTATTCTTGCCACTTATGTTAAGCATAAGTCTTCTTTAATCCAATAAATAGAACTCCGGTTTATTCTTATAAACATAAAAGGCAACAATCACATTCTCAATGTGGACTTAATATTGTTAACACGGGGTTTAACTTTTTTAGTCTCATTAAACATAAAATTGCATATAAAATATCATACATATAAAACATACAATTTAACATGCACCCAATGTTGGACCACAAAATTTTTCTTAGAATTTATTATGTTAAATTAGCAAGCATAGGCAGAAATTGAAATTTTTGAATTTAGAAATTTTTGGTGTTAGTTATGAATATATCTTATTTATATGTTTTTGCATGGATTAAATTTGAAATGTTAGAATTAAGTTGAGTAAGTAGGCAATAGCTTAAATATAGAAGGGTAAGATTGGAAAGAGTAGAAGTTGTCTTAAAATTCATAAGAAAAGAAGAGTGCTGAGAGTCGTGTAGAAGTCTGAAAGAAAATGAGAGAAAGTCGTAGAAGAAACTAGAAGAAGAGAAGCAGAAAACTGGAAAAAAAAAAAGAAGAAGAAAGAAGAAAGAAAAGGAGAAAGAGAGGAAGGAAAAAAACAATTCAGCTGAGTTTTTTTAGATAACCTATATCTACTTTTCTTGTTTTGATAGAAGAAGGAAATAGAGACAATAGGTTTTACGAGATGAAAATGAAGAGAGAGAAAAGAAAACCAAGAAATCCATTTTCTTAGATTTTTATGGATTTTCAACTAGATGTTTAGTTATTCTAGTTTAGATAAACCATTATTTTGGATATTAGAGCTTTATGGAAGTTTTATTTGTATAGTAGTTTAAATGAAAATTAGTTTGTTTGAAGGGAATCAAGAAAATCGAAGGAAAGAGCAATAGGAGAGACAAACTTGAGTTTGGAGCTATCATTAAATAGGCGGGTAATATATTTATAGTTATTATGTTGATAGGCTATTTTCCTTACATGTTTGTGTGCTTAAATGTTTGTCTTGGAATCATTGTGAATATGGAAAAAATGTACTGTGACATGTTATTTGTTATGCTTGAAAGATTTTACTGCATTTTGAATTGATGAAAAACCAAAAAAAATGTAAGAAGCATGAAAGAATGAACATGTTATGAAATGCGTGAGCATCGAAAAACTTGCTTGTGTGGGTAAGGAAGATACCATTTTATTCGTCATGTGTACATTGACCTAAAGCCTTCTCCCGACTGCCCGGCTATGGCATATGAGCTCCAAATAATGGACTCAATTCGTTCATGGTGTAAACTTCGGTTTTGCCATTTCGTTCCATAGGATTTTCTCGAGCTTTTATGTTTGTACATTGCATCTTGATTGTTAAGCATGGAGCATAATTGAATGTTATGTTTTGATGATTAAATGATTATAGATTTGATTTGAGGATAATGTGATTTGCTAAGACTAAAATGCAATATTTATGTATATTTATACTTGACTGTGTGTGGCCTATTACCGATGGCTATAAATGTATTAGCCACTGAGCTTTGCAGCTCAATCCATTATTTTTCACTCCTTAGGTGAAGAACAAGCAGATCGTTAATCCTTGTAAAACTCCTCGTGTTCTTCTACGAGGTGGCATTTTACTCCTTTAAGAAAACATTGTTATTTAGCTTACTTTTCATTTTAATTTTTTATTTCATACATGTATGCATGATATGCATGTCAATCAATACAATTAATCAATTTAACAATTCAAATAATTCATCACATATCATAATAATTCATAGTATAACATATTCTACGCCTAGGAATCCCTAAAACCATGGGCTCTAATAAAATTGGAACAATACAGAAAAGATTAGCATGGCCCTTGCGCAAGGATGACACGCACAAATCGAGACCCGGGCCCAACATCCAATAGACATTTCAAATTTATAAATAAAGTATACAACTAAAATACTCATAATTAAATTATATGTATAAAACATCAATCTTCATTCGATTTAGTTATTGATCTTCATAATCTAAAATAAAATTTCCAACTCTTTGGAAAGTTAAATTAGATTAAGCCTATTGATTCTTAAATAAATTGAATTCCTATTCTAAATAGAAAATTAATTTGATTTGAAAATAAATTCAATCAATACTATTTTAAATTATTTTCACTCCTTCAATACAATTTAATTGAAATTTTTTTCAATAAATTATTCTTCTTACTCATTAAGATCTAGAAAGACTCATTTTTCAAAATTATATAAGTAACGTATTGTTATCCAATTAGAAGACTATTTCTAATCTAATCGGAAATTGCTTTTCCTTAATCAGAAACCTATTTTTTGGTATTAAAAGCAAACTACTCTCAAAATTAAATAAAAATTCTAAATTTAATTAAGAAATTTCATTAAATTATTTATTTAGAAATTAATTTCTTAATTAATTAGAAAAACTTTTTTTAATAAGTTGGAAAAATATTTTCAGAAATATTAAGAAATTTCATTTTTCTTAAATAATAAATGAAAATTCTTTCAAAATTTAATCACGAAAAAAATTTATAATAAATCAAGAAACTTATTATTCATAAATGAATAAACAATTTCTAAAAAAATAGAATAACAATCTATAAACAAATAAAATCAATAAATGTAATTTATTTCAATCAAATTGAAATAAATAAATTAAATTAAGGAAAAATTTTCTTAATTATTTAAGAAATTTTTTCTTATTTTAAGGAATTTAATTGATTAATTTCAATCTAATTGAAACTAATTAATTCTAATTAGAAATTACTTTTCTAAAATTAATTGGGAATCAATCTAATTATTAATCTCAATTATATGTAGAAAAATTAATTTAATTTTGAAGTTAAGATCTCATCTTAATTAATATAATGTCATTATATTAATTATCTAACATATTCTAATTATAAAAGGAAACTCTTAAATATTTGTTTGATTTTGATTTGATAATTAATTTAATTTAATTATTCAACACCTTAAAAAATTAAGCTAAATTCTAAAATTTCCTAATAAAATATCCCTTTGAAAACACTTTTCAAATTTATTAAGGATTTAAACTAATTTAATCTAACTAAACTAATTTAATTGAAATTAAGGCTTAAAACATATAAAATCAAATAAATAATGTGTGGTAGACTATCTAATGCTTTTTGTAAGACGTGTGCACGCTTGTCGTTGATCGACGCATGCACTTTACTGCAAACGAAAGCCATACAAGAGGGGCAGATGCAGAAATAGAGTTTGTAAAAAAAAATTGAAGTCGTTGTTCCTCTTTTGCACCGCCGACTCCTTCTAGGTTGCTCTTCTATCTTAGGCGTCTAGCCTCCCCAACTTGGGCAAGTTTCACCCATATGATCTGAGCGACTATCGCCCTAGCCAGTGACAACTATTGCCACTGGCTAGCTCCTTCACTAGCGGCTATGTCGGTCGTGATGATGGATCATTTATTCCAACGTACAATCTAAGTTTTGGACCAACAAACCAAGACAAATCCCATAAAAACACCCATATGTTATACTTAATCATTTAAAAAACCCCCTATGATATCAATTGAATCACAATAACAATTGTGATATTTGATTTATTTCACTTTGGCCCCTTTGACCCAATTAGGACACATTTACCCCTCAACCTACCTTTTTTCATTTTCCATCACATTTTTCATATAAATGAAGGAATACAAAAATAATATAGAACTAAATACTAAATAATAAGAAATTAAATACCAAAACTTTTAAACACGATTGAAATAAAAAATGATTCGAAGATAACCTTTTAAACACGATTTGAAGATAGAGAAATCAAAAACACACAGACATCCATCTCCTTTTCTCCTTGCAATCTATCCTTAACCAACATATTCCTTCATTTAGATTCTACTGATAATTTCATAATCGTAGTAGTCTCTATAGCAAAAATCAACCGAAGATCCAAAATTTCCCAAATTTCCAATTCAAACTAAAAACCCTAACTTCAAAATTAGCTAACCAAAAGTAGAAGAATATCATGCTCAATGAGAGGAAGTGGATTGTATTCATCACCATAGACACAATTTTCAACTGAAAGGAGGCAAAGGTTCGCAAGAAATTATGGCATGGAGTTGAGGCAAGTGCCCTATGATTGTGAAAAATCTGCTATTGTCTTAATGTCTTGGACCCAAGAGAATCCAGGTAGAAGATTTTGATGATGCCTGAACTATTAGAAGCCAAATGATTGTAAGTATTTTAATTTGGTTGATGGAGAAATGAATTGTAGAGCTAAGTTCCTGATTTTTTCTTTAAGAAATCAATGCGCTGAATTGAAGAATGAGAATAGAGAGTGGAGGAATAGTAGGTTCATGGAAATTGGTGGGACGATGGAAATTGGTGAAATGAATGAGTTGAAGACTGAAATTCAATATCAACAAGCTGAAATTCAGTGCGTGGTTCTAAAAGTGCAGATAGCAGAGTGTGAAGCAAAAAGGCTAGTGAAGGCCGTGAAATTTAATAGGATTGTATGTTTGATAAGCATTGTAATTGTCATGATAGTTATCTTTAAATGATAGTTGTTGAACATGCAAAAAAATTGGGTATGCCTAATTCTGCTATGTAACCCCACTTTCAATGCAGTAAAATGAAGCGTTGTTTACAAAGGTTTATTGTATTGAATGTTCAAGTGCTTCTGCAAAAACCAGTAACAGAAGTGGTGTAGTGTGACGCACCAATAACAGAAGTTATATATCTGAACTTTAAAATAAGAAACTTGGTACATAAGTCTACAGAAACAAGTGCAAAGCCTATCCAATCCTTAAGTAGAGTTGAATAGGGTTAAAAGAAATGTTGGTCTTTTTATAGAAGCTAGTGCTCTAACCTCTAACTAATAATGTCTAATCCAAACTATTTGAATTATACTGATTATTATTAAATTTATTATTATTATTATGATCATCATCATCATCATCATCATCATAATAATAATAATAATAATAATAATAATAATAATAATAATAATAATAATAAATGAATTATTATTATTATTATAATTATTATATTAATATATTATTATTATTATTAAATTCCTTATTATTATTAATTTTCTTCTTCTTATTATTAAATTTATTATTTTTCTTATTATTTATTATTATTATTATTAATTTTCTACTTGAGTATTTATACTTATTATTATTAATTTTATTAATTTTATTTATTATTATTATTATTATTATTAAATTCCTTATTATTATTATTAATTTTCTAGTTATTGTAACAAAGTATTATTATTATTATTATTTATATTAATAATAATTATTAAATTCCTTATTGTTTTTAATAAAAAAAATTTGGGAAATCTAAATGAAATAAAATATATAACTAAAACAAAATTAAGATAAAAATAAAAAGAATTCATGGTGAGAATTTAATAAATACACAAACAAATAAAATAAAATGGCATAAAATAAAATAGACATGAAAATAAATTGGATTAGGAGTCGAACAAAATTATACACAAATGAGTAAACAGATTAAATCAGAGAAGAAGAAAAGAAAAAATCACAAGCGTGACTTTTGTTTCTTATGCCCGTGAGAACAACACGATCGCGACTTTCCGAAATAATTTAGAATGTTGCGATCGTGCACAATGCATTTGTCAGGTTCAAACTATCATAACTTTTAATCCAAAAATCCAAAAATTATAAACTTTCTGTCGTTAGAAAACTAAGAGAAAGAGCTACAACTTTCATGTTGATAATTTTGTCAAATTCTGGGTAGAATAATATAGTTTATTCATTGAAGTTTCAGATCATGAATTCTAACTTATATTCATGCATAATAATTACAATTTATATAATTATTAGACCCTGCCTATAACAAAAATTATAACTTAACAATTCACATCCTGAAATGTTTTTAGGGTAAATGGAAAAATTTGAGATCCTAAAATGAAGGGAAAACCACAAAAGCAATCGAAGAAAACCATCAGTTTTTGCATTTTGGTCTTTTGCAGAAGCTAGTGCTCCAACATCAGCAAAGCCTATCCATAAGCAAAGCTTTTACATACAACTACTTAGTAATAGTATCCAAAAAGTTCAAAATGGCAGAATGTTGAAGTGTTTTAGTAGAAACCATTACTCCAACTCCTAACTAATACTGTCTAATCCAAAAGTAAAGCTTTTGCAACTACCTAGTAATAACATCTAAAAAGTTCAAGATCGTAGCAATATATTTGCATATATAAATATTAGTTTAGTGCATTTGTGTGAGTTTGCTGTGTTGATGGTGTATTATCACTGGCATAGATGGCAGCCTTCTTTCTACATTGAAGCTTGGTAAGTCTTTGGTGCTCTAATGTTGCTAATGTTACAATAGCATTCCTTTGCCAATTCAGACCCCATTCATTCAACGCAGGATGTGTTGGACCTTGTTTCCGGAGCCCAACTATCGATTCAGATACCAAAAGATATTTGGCCCGGGTCTTAAGACGAAACCCATGGTGACCATTCGACTTGCATGAGGGTGGTGTGAAAGTAAGGTGTAAAGTATTATAATCATAATAAATCTCAGCATGGCAGCAAAGGAGAGTTCGCCGCGGCGAACTCATGGAGTTATCTTCATGGACCCTTCGAAAAAAATTCGCCGCGGTGGAGTTTCCTTTGGAAAGGTTCGCCAAGGCAAACCTCTAGCTTCGTTGCGGCGAAAACCTCATAATTCAAAATCCAAACTCCAATGTTCAAACATTCAAGACAAACACATACATTCAAATCTGACCATCCAAACTTAATCATAAGCTAAACATAATCATACATAAGAAACTTCGATTATTCATTTCATTACTAATCCAAAAAGTTCGAACAAACTTTACTTACAAAACCTTATACATATTAAAGCTTAATACAAAATGCAAACTGATGCTCAATGTTGATATGCCTATAAAGTTATCCAAAATAGTTGCTAACCTAGTACAAAAGTCCTTAACTATCATGGAGTTTTCAATGCCTTGCAAGGATCAATTGTTGTCTTGTTCCACACCTGAGGAGGGAAAAATAATGGGTTGAGCTACACGACTCAGTGTATATGTACTAAGCAATTCAAGTATTCTCAATTCTATTCTAACAATTTGAACATTGACCAATAAAGTTCAAAAACTCAATTAAGCAGGTTAATGCATAACACATAACATTCAAATGCATCATACTTGACAATTCAAAGATGCAACACACAAACAAATGGATTGAGGGTTCCGTAGAATCATAATGGAGAAACCGAAGTTTACACTATGAACAAAATGACTACTTTTTTGGAGCTCATATGCCACAAGCGGGCAGCTGGGAGAAGGCTCTTGTCAACGTGCACGTGATGAACAGAATGGTTTCACTCTCGCCCAAACAAAAGCACATATTCATTTGATCATATCCTCATACTTTTATGCTTTTCTATCTTTTCATTCAAACAAAATGCCATGACATGTTCCAATGGCATAACTTGATCAAGATTCATAAATCACACGCATTTTCAACAATCACATAATTCACTATTAAGCAAGTTGTACATACACACATATAGGCAAGAATTTGCCCAATCACACAATAATTATAAACAGATTACCCACCTAATTTTACTTGACAATCCAAGTTCAATATTGTCTTTCCTCTTGCTCTTGGATCGTGCTTGCTTAGTTTCCTATAACAAACCAAGTTTTCATTCAAACAACATTCAAAGGAAATTCATATGGCTTCAGAAATCAAGAAGCTAAAATTAAACTATAATCCTTTCAAACCTAGACTTTGGGTCTACTTTTCCATGATCATTATGATCAGGTAAAAAAGAAATTTGTTAATACTTTCTTCTAAAAAATGTCCCCCATTATCTCAAGTTTCTAATGACAACAAAATTATTCAATTTGGTATAGTAATCCGAAAGTTATACTCCAAACATGTTGGGACTGTCCTTATACTAAAATAATATTCTATATTTAAATTTGTTCCAAAATTTGACATCCTTAGAGACCGAATTTAAGCTTTGTGTCTTCATATAACTTATAGCCCTATGTCTCTAGTTTAATCCAAATCAGAAATCACTCTATTTAGATAACTACACAAAAAGTTATGATCAAAATATCAAAGCATGAAACAATTCACCCAAAAAGTCAAAGTTCGCCGCGGCGAACCAAGTAGAGTGGGCCACGGCGAACTTTGACAGAAACATACGCAGAACACTTCATTTTTTCAGATTTTTACTTCTAACACCTACAACCAACACATCCTAAACCTCAACCATCATTTCTACTTCATATTCACCTCATTCTCCACTTCATTTTAACTCAAAATCATTCACAAATACATCATAATCTATCTTTGATCATTAGCCCTAAAAGATTAAAGCATTTCCATACACCATTCATTAACAACTCCCTACACACATTCAACTTCATTTTCACTTCTAACTATCATTAAACATG
Source organism: Erythroxylum suave (assembly GCA_027563595.1). NCBI lineage: Eukaryota > Viridiplantae > Streptophyta > Magnoliopsida > Malpighiales > Erythroxylaceae > Erythroxylum > Erythroxylum suave. The sequence goes on from JAOSBN010000005.1 coordinate 23,359,182, forward strand.
GTTAATCCAACAAATCAATAAAGGAAGAATGCTTGTACTTGCTTGTTTAAGCTCCAAATTCTTCAAACTCTTCAAGATCTCCACATCCTTAGCTTGATTTTCTCCTCTTCTTCTTTTCTTCTCACACTCACGATGCTTCTCTCTTCTTAACCAAGCCAACAAGTTTCTTCCTCTAATTCTACACTATAACAACCACCAAATGTCCCTTTTTGTCCTCCAACATAAGCCTTATACTCTTTAGACTTAAGAAATCTTCCAATTCTACCCCCTTCTTTCATTTAATCCAAAGACTACTTACTTTAGGCCATAATCTTATACCCTAAATCATACACTAATTTAATTCTAGCTTTGGCTTATGAATTAAACTCCAAATAAAATGGTTTATCTAGCGAGACCACAAAATTTATTCAAAATATGCTTACTAAATAAATAAAATAAAAAAATTCGGGGCCCAACAGAATGGGCACCAAATCCAGAATCAGCTTGTGTTCCTATCTTACTTTTCTTTTGTGGAGGTACTAGTGTCTCACGATCACTACTCTAGAAAAAATCAATAAATTGTCAATTAAATCATCAAATACATAAAATGGCTAACTTCAAGTAAACTAAAAATGTAACTCACCCTCATAATAACACCACCATTTTTAGTGAAACAGACTCCCATGCTATACTTATTCGATTGCCTATTAATATATTTTATACTTGAGTTCTTGTTGCTTGTAGGTCTTTGTCCATGAATGTCAGTCATGATTGCTAGAATGCCTTTTTTGGAAGCTTTGTTTGTCTTAGATGGCTCACCAACCTTTTGATTCCCTTTATCTTTGTTTTTGGTTACAACTTTGTTTCCCTGGTAACCATATAAAACAGAGATATCACATAAAATAAATAAACAAAGAAAAATTGTGTTAAAATTACTTTTTGATATTTAAAGAATTTTGTTAAAAAATAACTTTTTTAGGTGTAGGTCTCTTTGGTTGTTTGCATGTTTGAGTATTATGCCCTATTTATCCACAATTTTTGCATGACTTCATACCACCCTTTCTAGATAACCTACGATTCTTTTTGGGCTCATCTTTGTCCTTCCTCCTATTTTTCTTTTGCCTACCAGACTTCCTCTCAATAACAGATGGTACAGGAGCTAGTTTACCACTTTGTTCCCAGAAAATCTATCCTCTTATAGGCTGAATTGAATGACCCTACACCTTCAGGTAAGTATCTTTATGATAGTAGCAGCTAACCTTATTCTTTGGAAAAGTTTCTTCTCTGTACAATGCACTGATACAATGTACACAAGGAATGCCAGTCAATTCCCAAGATCTACATGAGAAGGTATAGATAGTTGTAAAAACCGTATACTTTGTTTCTCCTCTATAAACTTTATAGCCATCATCCCCATTAAATTCAAATTACCAATTAAATGAATCCATCTTATTCTTCTCCAATAACTTCACTATCCTAGGAGTAATAAAAGTTCTCCACTTAGCTGTAACTACCCTCTTCACTTGAATCTGAGTCATCACCATTACCCTAATCTCTTCAAGCATGCTAATAATGGGTTTAGTTCTTATTGGTAGTATCCATCTATTGAAAGTCTCTATGAGATTATTGTCCATAATGTCACACTTTGGTTCAAAGCTAAAAAAGGCCTTGCACCAACTTCGTTCTCCATAGTATAAAGCATCTTTAACAATTCCATCACCTAACTTGTCAAGTTCCTTTAACTCTTCTTTGAATTGCTGCACAAATGTTGCCTTAACACAATTCCAAAACTGAATTTTTCTTTCCTCCCCTTTCCATTTCTTTTGCCAAGCAGCATATATATGCCTTACACACTGCCTGTGCTTGGCATTTGGTAAAACCACATCTATTGCTGCTATAATTCCCTATTCACAAAATATAAAATGAACCATATCATGCATGAAGTTATTTGTGAGTCATAAATTCATGAACTAAAAAATTCTGAAATAAAAACAAACCTTCTGCATATCTGAAGTAATATTTAATCCTCGATCTTTGTCTGGAATGTCTAAGTCTTCAACCAAGTGCATGTCTAAGTCTTCAACCAAGTGCTCAAGAAACCATGTCCAATTCTTCTTTGTCTCAACATCCACTACAGCCCAAGCAATCAGAAACATTTTATTGTTTCTATCCCTTCAAACTGTAGCTAGCAACTACCCCTTGCATATATGTTTTAAAGAACAACCATCAATTCCAATTACTGGCCTACATCTAACTTTCCATCCATCTTTGCAAGCTTGAAAGCAAACATAAAATGCTTTGAAGTATGGTATGTTTGCAAGGTTTTTAATCATTGACCACCGCTTTTGTTGTCGTACCTTCATTACTTCTTTCCAATTTAATTGCATAACCATGCAATTTCCCATATTTTTCCATAAACCCACCGTTAACCTCCTCCATCTCCTTTTTTTTTTTTATCTTTCCAACTGTTATTTCAAATACATTCAACTTAAACTTTTCTCTTACATAACCCTTTAGTCTCTTATAAGTGATTCTAAGTTCTCCCAAAAAAATTTTCCCTTGACAAGTTCTTCAAATCTCCTCTTTTAATTAATTGGATATCATTGCACCCAAAACATCTATGTTTGTCTTTAAAGGTCTTAATCTAAAATTGCCCTTCTTGGTTGAAACTAGCATGAAAAGCAAAGGGACAACTTGACTTGCATCTATACCTTAATCTTCTAGGCTCATTGTTTACATATGACAGTGCATATCTTTTTATCAAAGCCCACTTCTTCACTGCATCTTTACATTGTTTCTAAATTTCAAACACCATACCCACATAAAATATTGGGATTCGAGTATTAGGATCATACAACATTGATCTCTGTTGTTTCCTTTGAATTTCACCATCCTCATCAGTAAATTCAAAACTTCCTGGGTCATCAAAGTCCACATAGTCACTTGTATAACGAGGGACCTTCCCATCAACATCTTCCTCGGTATCTATCTCATCATTATCATCCACAACTGTTCTTCTATTATATTGCACAACTAAATTAGCACCATTTGTGACCTTAGATTCACCAGCCTCATCTTTACCATTTGTTTCATTTTCAATATTGTTAGATTCATTGATTATCTCCGTTGGAATTTATTCTTCATCAACATTATTATAATAAGAATCATCCCTTTCCTTAGCTCTCTTTCTAATACACTCCCTAATATTGCTTCTGGCCTCTTAGAATTCATCATCTTCCTCTTCTTCACATTCGACATACATATTCGCCAAATCTTCCTCATTATCGTAATATGCATATTCATCAACTTCAGAATCTTCACTCTCTTTCTTACGACTTCTAGTGTCATTGTCTTCATGATTAGTGGCCTCTGGTCCATCCAAATGCCCTATGATTTCACGTGTCTCCACAGAATGCTCCACAGACACTTGCACTAACTTATACCTTTTTTAGCAACCTACATAGCTCCTGACAAATATCATCGTCCTATAACAACCTCAATCCATCCATATGAGTCTTGCCTGGAGTTAAAAAATGCATGCGCCCACCATTTGCAAAACCAAAATTTTTCAATCTTTCATGAACCTATAATAACCCAACATGTCAAGATTTGTGAAATTCATGTTATAGGTCTCACCACCAACGTATGTTTTTATCCTCCCTTTAATCTCATAATGACCACCATAATGCATCTCCATAGTAGATGGTGGATCCATCCTGCGTGTTTTAAATAAAAATATATGAGCAAATGATTTTTTTTTAATTATGCACAAACAACACATATAATGCCTTCTTTTCCATTTTGGGACCACAACATTTGCATTAACTAGACATGAAAGAAACACAAGAAGGAAAGAAACGTATTCAATTTTAAAATGGGAACACATGTTGTGCAAAACCTATACATTAAACAACCACTTAACCCAACCATCGCAAAAAATAAAATTTCCATAACCATTTCAGCTTTCACACTCACTAACCTTCACTCTCCTCTACTTCACTTGTTTTACCACTTCTTTTTCTTTGCCTTCGTTAAAGAGATTTTCCTTTCTTTCTTTTGTTAGGATGGTGGGCCCTAGTTTTGGTATTTATTTTCGTATTTAGTTATGTATTATTTTCATATTCCTTCATTTATATGGAAAATGTGATCGAAAATAGAAAAAGGCGGGTTGAGGGGTAAATGTGTCCTAATTGGGCCAAAAGAGCCAAAGTGAAGTAAATCAAATATCATAAGTGTTATTTTGATTAAATTGGTATCACGGAGGGTTTTTTTGAATGATTAAATATAACACAGGGGTGTTTTTATGGGATTTGCCAACAAACCAACGCAAACACCATAAAATCAAACCGTTCACAAACAACACAACCCCTGTTTTGTTTTTCTGAAATTTTATAACCCACGAAACTCTTTGGTTATGAATTTCTCAAGGACATACTCAATTTATTTTTCATAATCCACATTAAAATATATACACTAAACATATACAACTTCTTGATTTTTTTTGGAAATAATGATCATAATATAGGGGGTATTTCCAGAAACAAAACAATAACAAGTTGCATATTGAATTTCCAGAAAACTTAAACAAAAAGGGTGGTCACTTAAGTTTATTTCAATCAAAAGAAATTGAACCTAATTAATGAAATCCTAATTAATATTAGGAAAATCTCCATGCAACTTTTACATCAATGAAATTTAAACCTTAGCAAATTTTTTATATCAAATCAATAACAATTAAACAATTTTAACCAAATTATAAAATTAAAGATTACTTTGATACTACTATCAAGAAATTAGGATAGATTTCGATCTTGATAGCAGCGGAACACTTACAAAATTTTTTCATATTTTTTATTTCTTGAAAACCAAGATTAATTTAATTTTATAAAATGATTAACACATAAATCATAATAAAGCATGAATCTTAATTTATACCTTATTCTGAAACTTGATCATATTCTTGTCATATCCTTTGGACCTTTTTTGAAATTGATCCATCTTAACTATTGTAGCTGCACAAGTATCCAAGCTCTAAACACTATTCATATAATAGGTTGAGAGAACTATGTAACTCTTATAGAAAGGGTTAAGCAAGAAGTGCAAGTTCCATTAGAGCTTAAGCCTATTTATAATAAGTTTTAGACAATTTAGTAATTTGATTAACATTAAATTCTAATTTCGATTAAATATTAATTAAAATTAGAAATAATTGGAATTAAATACCAATTATGACTCAATAAGATCTAATATCTTATATTGATCCTTATTTATTAAATATATCATTTTATTCATAAAGTTTCTCAAACTTTACAATCAAGTCCAACTTGATTAAAATATCTTTGCTCTCTTTAACCTTTTCTTTATGTGAGACCTATTAGATGCCCAAATATGTTGCAATGATTATAAATTTTAATTCTAATTTATAAATAGAATTAGATAAATTAAAACTCCTTTTAATTTATCTTTAATTCTTCAATTATACAATTCGTAACCGTAGACCAAGATTGACATTTAGTAACTCATCATTACCACCTAAATATTTATGAATGTCAAAGTGATTTTGACTAACTTTTTTGTGTATGACTTTTTGTATAATTCAATCCTTTCATCATACAATTTATTCCAATTAGACATAGAGCATGAAATTAATGTCTACTTTAGTTTGAGTCCAATCATATTTTTCCTCTGCCACTAGATATTAATTTAATTAATGTCATTTGTAAACTATTTACAAAATGTCATTCCACCTTCGCTAAGGATTTCCCAAATCAATACTAATCGAGAACAAAAAAACATTCTCCGTAATTACTCTAAGGTGCTGAATCATATGTTGATACTCAATTACCTTCATATAGTTCATATTACATTTAATGACTATCGAATGAGCTATCCATGACTAGAATATGTCAAAATAGTATCAAAACATAACTATCCTTATAAAATATAATTTTGGAGACATCAATGTAAGGATTACATATACGTTCATCACAATGAGAATTTTCATATAATTACAAATAATGTTCCAAATGATTTCTCATATTGGGTGTTCAGTGAACTTGTTCTTTAATAAGTACCCACACGTTTATTTAAGTGTCACTATACTTTAGCATATGAGATTTGACTACTTGCTTTATAAGGAAAAATATAATATGTGCTAGTCTTTTTATGTTTTACTAATGTCCAGTCTTAATAGATCAATGACCATGAACAATTTAGGGATAATATATAAATTTAATACGAATTTCATAATTATAATCTCATCATAATTTCATTTGCAATATATAATTATCTCATGAACTTTATAATATACATGTAAATGTATAAGATAAATAATGTCTTTAAATTATTTCTTCACTAAAATAAAATCATACTTATTGACTTTAGGGTATAAACCAACATTTTATGCTACCTCTGCTTTGCTTATGTTCACATTTAATGTCATTTTCCTTAAAATGAAGATCTTAAATACTAACTAGTCAGGTAGATAACAATTTATTTTGACTTGATAACTCTTTTAAAGGTGTAGAATGAATGAAAATCTTTGGACATAATTATTGACACCAAAATAAAGTTTGATATCATCCCAACATTAATTCCCCTTCTATTATCACTAACCTTCATTTGGAGGGATTTCTTATCATATTCTTAAATAATCTATTTATTGACTCTTTTATTCAAACTATGTAAAATTATATAGATCCACAAGCACTATGTTTTTCCTATAGTCATTTGAAATCTTTTCACTTTTATTAAGGAAATTTTCAGGTGTTGTTTAAGAAATACCTTTGAGTTTTTTTTCCTTACTCTACATAGTCTATATACTTCTTCCTTATTTTATACTAAAAACATTATTATAATATCCTTAAACCCTCTTTGTGATTGTAAGTTGGCAAGTACAAATTTACTTTATTGTTTGAATTGTTAGAACTTTCATTAACCTACACAATTATTAGCTTATAATGAAATAAACAAGACAAAACCAAAGAGTGAAATTATGTTTTTTCTTAAAAAAATTCTAATATCTAGAGCTATACTGGTAATTGCTTATTTAGTATTCAAAATTGGTGAATCTTTATATAGGATATTATACTATAATTGCAATCTTTTCAATCTATTGCATCATATGTACAAGATCTCATAACTGTGGTTTCAAATATTTTTCATATTGTTTAGTGTAAATTTAGAATTCAGGTGTGCAAGGGAAGAATTCTCCTAGAATTTGTACCTAATTTCCATTGATGACATAGATGGACTTTGAAAAATTTAGAGAGTGGAATCTTAAACTATCAAAATGCTAAAATATGTTGAAATAAAATCTAAATTGAAGAAAGTAATTGATTGTTATAGAAGGAAATCACTAATTACGCAAGAGAATTTGATATAACGACAATGAATTTACAAAGTGAACGAAGATGGAAAATAACAAAATGTTTTTGAAAAGGTTTATTGATCTCTGTAGAGAGCGATTTTGTTGTATTGTGATGTTCTAGAGATTGTATGTGTAGATCATTCCTTTTTATATTATTCTTGTACTATAACTACTCACTTTCGTACATTTTAGCTAATTACCTACTATTATCTGTTTAACTTCCACATTCTAAAATTATGTCTCTTGTAACTGCTTAATTTCCAGCCCACTTAGCCATGTTTTTGATAACTACCTTCCATCATTCTCTCAACTTCTATATTCTGCTCCAGTATCTAACTTCCAACCCATTTCCCTATGTTTCATCACTGCACTATTTTTCTTTAAAGCATATGTTAGTTATGTTTTTAAGAAATTCTTGAATCTTGAACTTCTCTATGAATTCTCTGTCCAAATGAATTTCGAAACTTCTATATTTGGGCCCATTTCACTTATGAGCTAAATATGTTGAATTTACTGTAGGCTATCAATAATTGCCCTTCACATGTGATAATCTCTTAACTAGAATTCCACTCTACAAATTGACAAGATTCTAGGTCAAATTTGTGAGTTAAACTAGGTAATATCATTTATAAGAAGTCTCTTAAATCTCCAACAATGTTTTACGGACAAGGATTGTCAAATCTAAAGATAACATTAGAATTTTTTTCAGATTTAAAATCCTTATCCATTACAAAAGATGATAAATCTCTTTAAATTCTCACCTTTTCTTTAGGATTTAACCGTTTGTAGACTATAAAAGCTTTTCAGTACTTTATTTTTCACTTTAGCTTTCAAACAATCTTTTATTCTTTTTATGACTACACATTTTTCTCTTAGGACTTCTGTAATTATGGCTTCTTCTTGACATACCTCTTCTTCCTCTTCAATAGATTTTGTTAAGCTAAATGTCACTGATGTATATATCTAAATTCATCATTTTCCAAAAATCCCTACAATTTTCTCCTAACTCCATTTATTTTTATAGGCTATTAAACTTGAAGTGGTCTACATTCCATCTGAGCCCCTTTCACCTTTCATAAGAATTAGGTAAAGAATTCTTATACTTTAAGGTTCCTTTCAACCTATAAATTCTAACATTCAAATTCTTATTTTTAGTATTGATAAAGGTTGTCCATACTTACAACTATGAATATAGCCTTCCTCGTACTATTGGGACTCCCCCACCTATGGACGCTTCTCATCCTTCACTCTATTATTTAAGATAAACATGTAAGTCCATTTTCCTCCTAGAATTCACTCTATTCTAGATTGTTAAATCCCTAAAACCCTAGCCTAGGAATTAGACCAAGAGGTTAAATGGGTAGATGGGTTATAACCTCATATCACTTAGCCTAAAAGAGGAAAGGTCTTCTCTAGTTGATTGGTTTTTCAAGAAATCCTATTGATTATCAACCTAATCTCATGTCTACAATTAAGAAATTTTAGAGTGCTTTGTGTAATTAATTTATCTTCTTTTTGGGGTATGCTTCTATTTCTTTAAAATACATGCCTTCTTGATTGGATTACTTGTTATTGGAATGGAATTTGTTTTCTTAGTTAAAGAAATTCCTACTTTAGATTTTGGAGTTTTTAAATGTTCTTCTTTAGCTGGATTAATAAACATCTATTCTTCTTCAATAAATCCTATATCTAAAGAAGAACATGTGAAATTTATTTGGTTTCCTCTAAACCAATTTGCCCTTTGTCTTGTTAATAATAAACCTAGTTTGGAATTCCTTCCTTTTTACAAAGCAGTTGCTTCTAGTATGTTTTTTACCTAAGGTCTATTTTCTTGGGATTTTTATATAAAAATTTGAGGAGATGTCTTTCTAATCTTCCTTTGCATCGTCTAAATCTATATGTGTGGTTTGTTCAGCTTTTAACTTTTTCTTTTTTTCTTGAGCTTAGGGATAAAGAAGGTTTACCTTCTTCTAACCCTATATTTTTTTTTCTTGGACTTTGATTATTTACCAGTTTATGTAGTAAGTCCCAATCTATGGACTAGTTAAATCCTTTTGAAGACTTCTCTAAAAGACCTTACTAGTTAAAATTTTTTAGATCTTCTATGTCCTCTTATGCAAGTGTCTATCAAAAGTTTTTCTTGGTTTATACTAACCCTAGAGTCTTCATTATTAACGGTGAGAAAGTTAACAAATACGAACCATCTATTTTGGCCTTGGGTTTTGAAATGTATCTCCCTTGCTTATGGATTAGGTAACTTGCCCTATCAAGTATGAGTGTCTTTTAAAGCAAGTGCTATTAATGACATATTTCTCCAAGAAATTTTCAATCCTTATCGCATTTTGAAATGTAAGACTATTTTTGTCAGTATGGATGATACTGAAGCTTACCACTCTTAGTGGCTTAAAAGCTTTTAGAGTTTAGTTCTTATCCTAATTTTGCACTCCTCAAAGGTATTCTACTATGCTCATACATTCTTAATTTCAAAGAATTCTTCTAGTCTTTAGTTATTAATGACTTTAGAATCTTGGACTTTGAAAACAAAGAAAAAAAGTTAGATTGCTTTTTAGGAAAAAGTAGCCCCTAATCCTCTTTTTAAAGAAAACTCAAAGAGAAGTCACAACTTCTAGTTCCTGTAAAATCCAAAACTCCAGTTCCAAGAGTTCCCACTCACTTCTCCTCTAAATTGCTCAAAGAATGTATAACCACCAAGCCTTCTACTAAAGACACTCTGCCTCTGGAAAGGATTTCTTATACTCTTGAGAAGGTTGATAAAGAAGTTAATGATGGTATAACACATCCTTTTATTATTTTTAACTTTTATTTCAATTATGAATTCTCATTGATCTTTTTTTTTTGTAGATGACATAGTGTCGGACCTCCCTGCTCCTTCTTTCCCTTTAGAAATAGAATTTAGAAAGATTAAGACTTCTCCTAACCCAAAAGCCACTAAGGTTTCTTCAATAGAGGTGAGAAAATAATTCCTTTTTTGTGTACATTGACTTATTAATATGTTAACACATTTTTTTATAACTTGTAGACAAAGGATATTTGGTCTACAACGATAACATCAAAATAAGTCATTGACTTGAGCTTCTCAAATCTTTCCCATACCTTCCTTCTAGTGCTGCTTCAATGATTAATTTTGAAAACTATCAAGGGTTAAGGAGTCTTTAAGACTAACAATACAGTAGGAGTTACAATTTCAAGCTAAAATTCAACATTGTTCTTTTTATGTAGGCTGTCATATCTTGGATCTACTAGTCAGTCATTAGCTATTAGGGGAATTCTAAGCAAGGCTAAGAAGTCTTTTCTTCTTTTGAAAAATCTGACCACAATCAATTTATGCATTTGAAGAAGTTGAGTCTCTTACATCAGTGAAGAATGGACTATGATGCAAAAGAGACCAAAGGCAAAAACCTGTTGACCAAAATTCAAAAGCTGAAAAATGAATTTGACTCATGGAAAATAAAGCTATTGAACATAAATGAGCCATCATGTTAATTGAAGAAAAACAAGAAGCTGTCAAACAAGATGGATAAAAGCTCAAAAAGGAATTTCACAAAGGAGTCATTTGGTTCTACTTCTGCTTTTCCATTGTAGTTTTTAGTTTGTTTTTCTTGCAAATAAAAACAAAAACGCTTTTGGTTTTAAATGTCAACGTAGTTGTATTTTTATTATTGATGATAGTTACAAATTAGATAAAAGTTAAAAAAATTATTTTTAATTAATTAAAATTTTAATCTCTTATATAATATTTACTAATAAATTATAAAATTATTTTATTTTATTAAAATCAATATATTATAAATTAATTAAATTTTATTTAAATTTTATATATTTTGAAGATATTTTGAATTTAATTATATTTATTAATAACTAAATACATTGTTACATTAAATTAAATTATTCATAATTAATAATTAATTTTAATTAATATAATATAAAATTACATTATTTATAATTCTTTTTAATAATTAATGTATTAAATAATTAAATAATATCTGTTTAGTTGATATCCAAATAAATTATGAAAAGAAACAAACGCAAAAAATAAAAATAACTTTTTTAATGGTTTTTATAATATTGAAAACTACAAGAAACCACAAACAAACACAAGAAACTCAAACAAACAAGTTTTTAACTAAGTTTGAAACAAAATAGAAAATTAAAAACATAAATAGAAACAAGCAGGCCTTAAGTGAATAGCTACTGAGTTGGGAAATTATTGGTTCTACAAAAGGATGAAGTTAGCTTTTGGAAGTAAGGTGTAGTAAGCCAAGGCCGACCAAATGTTATGCGTCAATCAATAAGATGAAATTCGGTCTTTTGATTTAGACCAACTATAAAACCTATTTGTTCTTATTAACTTCTTACTATTTTCAAATGGGCTTTGAATTTTAATTTATGTATAGTAATGTAAAGTTATTAATTTCAAGGATTCGCTATCATTCCTTATTCTTTATACTTTTCAAAAAGGGTAGCATATAAGGTTTTAAATATTGTTCATTAATAAAACTCCTGAGAATCACCTTCCAAACTAGATAACTAAAAGGCGTCTCAACTTAAAACCTATAAATTCTAAATAGTCCTTCCCAATTTAGCAACCATTTTCCCTATTCTTTATAGGGTAAGATCAATTTCCATACTAGTTCCTTTCCTTAGAATTTTGGTCTACAAATTCTTTTATCATATAATTTTGCTACTTTCCCTTTTTGGATAATCATATTATTCAAAGCCTAAAGTCACATTTCGTCTAAATCCTTTAGCTCCATTTCCATTGCTTCTAAATACTTAAAAGTCCCTAACACATTTTTTCAGCTATTCTCAGGGATGGAACCGTCACTTTTATAGGAAGAACAACATTATATCCATATGTCAAGGAAAATTGCTAACCCTGTGGCAATATAATTAGAAGTATGTTCAGCCAATAACGTTTCAAACAAGATTATGTGCATTTCTCATAGATTACCTTCTTACATTTTTTTTAAGAATCTTAGTAATTATCTTATTAGATGCTTTTGCTTAGACATAAGTCTAAGCATAACATGGAGTCGAATGCAATAATTTTATCTTATAATCCTTAGCAAAATCTTTAACTTCCTGACTTATAAGCATAGTTCCTTGATCGTTTATGATTGGTTGAGGAATTCTAATATAATGAAAAACCTGTTCTTTAATAAATTTGCCTACATATGTTTGATCAACTTTCTTTAAAAGTTATGCCACCATCCATCTAGTAAAGTAGTTTGTGGCCCACAAAATAAAACTGTGGCTTTTTAAGAATGGTGAATCTATCTTCTTAATGAGATCAATGAGCCACCCTTTAAATGGTCATGGTTTAATCATAAAATGCAACTCAAATATTGGAATTCTTTGAATTCTTCCATGCTTCTGACACTATTTGTAGCCTTTGGCATATGAATTGTAATCTTTCTAGATGGTTGGCCAATAATACCATAGGAATGTACAAGTGAGCTTATTTTTATTCCAAATCGATGTGTTCCATATACACCTTTATAAATTTTCCACATAACTATTAATGCTTCGGGTGTGCCAAGGCATCTCCATAGAAGTTTGTCATTTCCTTAACAAAATATAATTCCTTCAGTTAACACAAAATTGAGTGATTATTACTTAAGTTTGAATGGTAATTTCCTGCTAGGATTTTCTAAAAAGTAATTGATTTCTAACCCCCAATCATGGGTGACTTCTTTATCAATATTAAAGACTTCTTATGAAATTCCTCTCGTATAAATAGATGAGAGAGACCTTTGTTGTACCACAATAAGGATTAAATCGTACATTTTCAGTCTAGATGCCTTATGAAAGAATTCCAGTAATTGGATAGCGATAGTGAAACAAGGGGATAAAGTCACACTCATGCACTTATATTCCTCTGCACTTGTCGTAATACCAATTGTGAATCTACATTGATTATAAATTCTCAAGCTCTAACTTCAACTACAAGTTTTAATCCAATCAATAAGCCTTTATATTCTACTAGATTATTAGTACATGAGAAGTTTTGGTTCCATTTGATGCAATTATGACAATTTTAACATCAACAGACTTTTTTATATTAGACCTACCGAATTTTAGTTCCCATAGTTTCTTCTCACAGTTGAGAATCAAGTATCCCTTATGATGTTGTACTTTAATTGAAAGATAAATTGCTAAAAATTCAGCAAAGGCATAACCTTTTATAGACTGCTACAGGTAATAAACCAAGCTGAAGTCTATAAGAATCATAAATCCATTTTCCAATATTTCCTTATAGGACTTAACTATTCAATTTTTATTTCTTTAAGTAAGCTTAGGAAACCAAAAAGAATCTATTTTGCAACAAGTAATGCCTTAACTTCAAACAAGCAAAATACAACGCCATATATAACTTTACAAGAGGTAAGTATTTCTTTTCTATTAGCGTAAGAGTTCTTCTGATATAGTAAACAGCTTGTCCATGACCAGCTTCAATATTCCTTCTACTATAGAGATATACAACTTTAATTGAATTCCTTTTCTATGGGGCACCAACACTAGTGGTTTTATTAAATATTCCTTCATATTATCGAAAGTCACTTATTGTCTCTTCTCGTAGTGAAATTCCTCTAAATTCTTTAACTTTTATAAGTTTGAGAATTATTTTGTTTTTCATGCCATATTAGCAATAAATCTTCTCACATAGTTTACTTAGCCTAAAATTGCCTGAAGTTCATTCTTACTCTTAGGTGGTTTTACTTCAATAATGAATTTTGCTTTGTTTTTATCTAATTCAATTCTTCTGTGGTGAACTAGAAATCCTAAAAAGTTCCCTGCTCTTACTACAAAAACACACTTTAAAATATTCAACTTAAATTTGTGCATTCTCGTCCAACGAAAAGCTTCTCGTAAATATTATGTATGATCTACACTTTTTTTACTTTATGATAATTTTATCTATGTAAACTTCCAATGTATGCCCTATTAGCTCATGAAAATGGCATTTATGGCTTTCTGGTAGGTGGCACCTATATTCTTTAGCTTAAAAGGCATTACAACCCACTCAAATATCCTAATTGATCCCGAACATCTAAAAACCATTTTAGAAATATCATTTTCGACTATAAAAATATGTTTGTAACCTAACAAAATCTATAAAGAAAAATAAAGAATGCCTAGTTGTCGCACCCATTAAGAATCAACAATTGACATCATACAAATATCTTTAAAAGTGGCAATCTTTAAATCCCTAAAATCTACACAGATTCTTATTTTTCCATTTTTCTTAACTATAGGGATAACATTTACCAACCACTAACTATAACTGGTTGGTTTAATAAACCACCTTTACCTAGTTTTTAAATCTCTTCTTTGACTTTCAACTTGACTTCTTTTGACCAACACCTAAAAGGTTGACGATGAGGGCAAACTTTTGGTTTTATTAGAAGTTCGTGTTCTACCAATGTTTTACTCATCCTTAACATCTCAATATAATCCGTGCAAAAATCGTTGAATTCTTTCAGGAGTTTCACTAGTTCCATCTTTGTCTTTGAATACAGTTCTTTGTTAATAAAGACTCCGTATGTTTTCCTCGAACCACTCAAATCCACTTCTTGTAGAGATTCCTGATTTTGACCTTCACAATCATCAAACTTCTCTTAAGCTAATTTAACTCTTGAACATCATCATTAATCATTAGTGATTCTTTTCTACATCAAAAACTAGTTATATATTATCACATCCATTTATTTCTTTCGAATTCTCCATAATCTGTTGTATTTTATACTTGATTTTCATAGATGTAGCTACCACTCATTCTTCTTGTGAGAACTCACTCATTAGATTCCTTTATATTAGGAACCTTTATTAGCCTAGGAATTGGCATAATGGTGGTTATTCTACAAATTTTTAACATCTATTCTCACTTTTTCTTGCTTTCATTTTTACCAATACGACTTTTGAATTTGCGTCGAATTTACATAATCCTTGCAGATCTTTGCCTCCACCACATCAACTTTAGTACAAAATGGTTGTGAATTAACCTAAATGATATCTACCTCATTTCCTCTCCATAAAAGTCAAAGATGATGTACAGATGATGGAATGCAATAATTAGAGTGGATCCAATCTCACCCTCATAAGACTTGGTAATTGGCATGAGTGTCAACAACAAAAAATACAATTAACAAATTCTTCTTCCCAACTATAATATTTACAAGGAGAATTGCCCATGCCCTAGTAGTTTCACCATTAAATGCAATAATGTATATTTCGATCAAGATCAAATTAACATAATCTTTTTGTAAAACTATCATCATTTTAGTCGGTATAATATTTATTATCAATCTATTATCTACCAAAAGTCTTAAAGTTGGTCTTTGATTAAGATGAGCCTCAATATAAAGGCCTTATATGTTGTTTCATACCCTTATTTAGTTTTCTAAAACGACCTTCTTAGGGATTCTTGGTTTTATTGTCAATACTGACACCTTACGTTCGCCTTTCTCAAAGGGAAATTTTTACTTCTTTGCATTAGATTTACCAAATGGTGCTAGAAACTTTATGGATGAAATAGTACTAGAACTTGAATAGGAATGTCCCTAGTTGTAATGATCTCATTAGAATCTTTTTTTTGACTCTCAGAGCAAATTGACTACTTATTAAATCTAGGATTCACTTGCGCGTTATTTCTTCTTCCTAAGATATCTACCTTATGTTGGATATAAGAATTCTTTGGCCCCAATTCCTGAAGTTAGTATAATACTTAGGAACAAAAAACCATGCTTCTAAATTTGACATTGATTTCAAATGATTTTTAACAAATTTTAACTTCCTTTTGGTATCTAATAAAAGGCGTAAATTCAAATTTAGTCTTGTTAACATTTGCACTAATGGGAATAGATCTTCATCTATCAATACAATTTTCTCATCTTTAACAAACATCAAAATTCCTTTATCGATACGATCTTGGATCATATACCCCAATATGAATTTGTTGAGTGGCTCTAAGTGTTATGATACTTACAATAGTCTTCGCCTCTTAATTTCCTCTTTCGTAAGAATTATATTCTCCACGGCAAATATGATAAACTTCTCTTACAATAAAAAATAAAAAATCTCCTCCATTTTGGTAGTCTTAAAGGTATACTATACTTGGGTTGAAGAAGCGAGCTTTTCTTTTTAACTTCCTAGGATTTGTGTTTCAAAGAAGGGCATATGCAAGTTCTAGGGGTATTGACTTCAACTACTGCCAAATTATAAGAATTCATCTTAATAACATAAGTACCAAGTAAAATCTTCTTATATTTACCATCTTCTCTAAGGAGATATTCATATTATGAGCCTTTGCTGCCAACTCATAGAAATCACTAAATTTCATACCTTAAAATTTCTTTCGCAATTCAATGTTTAGACCCCTTTGAGTTAATTTCACATATTTAGTTTTTTTAAATGCAATTTGACATCAAATCCTCATTTTCCTGAAATAAGTGATAAATATGTCAACATTCTCACATTATCCTCAACAACTGTGCTACCCTCGGCCATCTTTCTATTTTAGCCCAAGAAAAAATAAAATTCCTGAGTAACAAAGCATATTATAAAAAAAAATGGTCCTTATTAAGGAATTCAAGAATAACCTAAGCTTAAAGTAGTTGAAGTTTTCGTAATTTGCTAATTCTTCACATGGTATAGTGACTCTAACTATGTGTTTAATAGTGGATGACCATCTTTTCCAGAAAATAAGTTGAATTTAAAAACTTTGTAGCTACGAGAATAAGGATTCTCCTTATCAATTTAATGTGGATAAGACTTATAAGATTATGGAAAACCAAGTTGTCTTAAACTAGGCTCGTACAATTCCTAAACCACTTCCCTAATAGCTTTTATATCAACTTGTAATCTCATTTGTAATAGCTGAGTAATGGGATTGTGGTCTACAACTGCAATATTACATATCATACCATATTATGGACCATTAGCTTCAACCTCTCTCTAAAACCTTATTTGATTGGAATTTGGGGCCTGATTGTATGTCGATTATTACCTAGCTTAATGTAAGGAGGTGTATGCCTTCCAAGTCCTTTAGAGATTTGCTTTGCTAGAACGGGCAAATTCTACCTAGTAAATTGTATCAGATTAATAAACACTTTTTAAACATTCTTTGTTAAGACTTTGATTGCATCAGTTGTATAGACAACATTTGACTTTAACTCTAAAACTTCATTTCTGCAAATAATTTCATTCCGTTGGGGCAATTTTAGGTTTTCTCCTATGGGGAAATTAATGAAGGCAAGCCATCCTTCTCAAGATTCTCTACCATCTGTGTTATAAAGCCTTCATTCCTTATAGTTGTAAGGACTTCTTTCTTCAGGGCTAAAGGCAAAGCAATTTCTTTCGCATTATGTGTTTTTAGCATCAATGTCCTATTGGTAGTGCCAAATTATTTGGTGTGAATATGAAGTTCAAACATACTAGTGAGAATCTCCCTAATTTTATGCCTAATTTTTATCAACGATATAAGTGGACTTCAAAAAGCTTAGATAATGGAGTACTAACCTACCAAAATGCTAAGATTTGTTGAAATGAAATCTAGAATGAATAAAAATATTGATTGCTGTAAATGGAGATCACTAACAACATATGAGAATTTAATAAAACAAAAGTGAATTTGTAATGTAAACAAAGTTGCAAAATAACAAAATTCAATGGGAAGAGGTTGACTGATCTCTTTAGAGAGTGATTTTATTATATTGTGTTGGCATGGAGATTGTGTTATGTGTAGATCATCCCTTGTCCTCAAGATCTATTCAATTTATAGTTTTCTTAACCTTAAGCAATTTTATACTATAATTACCTAGTTTCCTTCATTTTACCTAATTACCTGCCACTATCTATTTAACTTCCACATTTCTAAAATTCTGGCTTCTGTGACTACTTAACTTTCAACCCACTTATCTATATTTTTGTTAACCACCTTCCATCATTCTCTCAACTTTCATATTTTGCACCAACATTTAACTTCCAATCAATTCCATTATATTTTATCTAATAATCTCCTTGCACTATTTTTCTTTAAATCATATGTCAATTATGTTTGTTTTTTTAAATCCTAAAGTTTTCCATGAATTCTCTGACCAAATAAATTTCAAGACTTCTACATTTAGGCACCTTTCGCATGTGGGCTAAATAAACTAAATTTATTTTATGTTGTAACATATATTGATTATAGAAGTTAAGAATTTAAATCCTGTTGATCTAAAAATCAAATGAGATCATGCCTGATCCCATTTACAAACCCTTAAGATTGATGAATCTACACAACTTTATTCAATGAAATGAAACAAAACCTAAAAAATGAATGCCAATTTTTCGAAGCTAGGTCTAACCTCTGCTTAGGAGTATACTTGTCCATAGGTTAGGTCTGAGTTGACCAAATCTTGTGTTAAGACCTTTTTATCAAAAATTAAGCCTTCATTCAGGCTTAAATTATTATTGTCCCACCCTTAACAACGTTCCCCACCCTCAGACATACTTCCTTATTCCGACAATGTTCCCACCCCTAACAACCTTCCTTATTGTGGCAGCTTTTCCATAACACTCACTTCTTATTGAAAGAGAGAGAAAAGCTAAAACATCAAAACCCTGATAGCCTTCCCTACCCCTAATAGCCTTCTCCATCCCCAATAAACTTCCCAACACCTGATAACTTCCCCCATCCTTGACTCTTCTATTCCTATGCCTAAACTTCTACATTGATTGATGATGTTGTTTAACCTTTAATCGAACTCCTTTAAGAAGGAGATAAAAGCTAAAAGAACACACTTGTTGATTTTTTTCTAGCTAAACGACCAACATTCCCTTCATGCAAATATGAGTTCAAACTAGGTGGAATGGTAAGGGGTTGGAGAGAATTCTCCTAAAAGAGGATGGCACATTTCTATTCAAGCTTGTGTATGAAGATAATATATGTAAAGGGTTGGAAGTTGGTCCCTAACATGTGAGGGGCCAGTCAATGTTCTTACATAAATGGATTCTTGATATGGAATTTCATAAAAATACATTGAAACATTTTCAGTGTGGATCAATTTTCACAACATACCTTTAGAATATTGGTCATTCCGTCTTGAGCTTTTTAGCAAATGCTGTGGGAAAACCAATGGTGTTTCGTTCAGCCACTGCCAAGATGGAGAAGGTGTGTTTAGCTTGGATTTTTGTGAGATAAATCATAATAATCCACTCTTGAAAGTCTTGCCAATTATAAAAATTAATGTAGCTAATGAATGGAAACCACAGGGACACCAAATATAGAAATTGAATGGTAAAAAGTTTGTTAAAGGAGATTACAAGAATTAATAGGAATAGATGATGAATCAAATAATGAAGAGTAGAATGGGGATGTGAATGTGTTGTCTTAATTCCAAGATAATACCCCATCTTATGACAAGAATATGGATGTGAATTTGCTTTCGAAATTCCAAGATAATACTCCATCTTATGACAAGGATGGGGATAAAGGTAAGACATACTCTAAGGTTCAGAAAGCTAAAGTAGATATGCATGTGGAAACACAAAATACAAAACTAGATAGTTAGATAGAGAAAACCAGCTTGGATCAAGTTGAAGATAAGCAAGATGAAGAATGTGATCAACAGATTTTTCCAGAAAAAAATCACCTGTTTAAGGACTAGTTCACTCTTATAACTAGTGAGAGGTTTGTAACTCACTAACCTTTTGGTTTTCTTCTCTTCCTCTCAAACCTCTCACTAGTTATAAGAGTGAACTAGTCCTTAAACATATGAATTTCTGGAAAAATCTGTTGATCACATTCTTCGTCTCTTAGAATATTTTAATGAACCTCTTAAAGGTCAAGTTATTAGAGACTTTTATTAGAAAGAAACCCAACTTTGATTAGTCTTTTGGAAATAAGAACAAAAGCTCATAATCTCAACAATACGATGAAATTTTTGGTGAAAAGTTGGAGTTATGTAACAAATCATGAATTCCAATGCAATGATATGATTTTGTTTGCTCATAACTCTCAAATTTTACACATTATAGTGATAAAAACTTCTAATCAACATATGCACCTCAGATGTAAACTTCTGAATATAGGAAATGTGAAGTAAATTATAATCATATATGCAGCCAACTTTGAATTTCAGAGAGTAAAGTTATGGGAAGAACTTTCCTATGTTCATACTTCTATATATGTGTTTTGGTTAATTGCAGGTGATTTGAATTTTATTTGGCATCCATTTGAAGCACAGGGTGACTATATTAATGCTACTAACATTGGAAGAGAGCTAGAGAGGTGGTTATCAAACTTGAAGTAATTGATCTAAGATCTTTTAGATGTTTTTATACTTGGAGCAACAAATAGAAAAGAAGATACCTAATCCGAAAAAAGCTGGACAGAGTTTTGGTAAATCATTTATGGATGAATCGATTCCCTAACTCTTTTGCTCATTTTGGTACTCCATTATATTCCGATCACTCTTGGATGGAAGTGTTGAATCTCCAACTAGATATTGCTCGCAATTCTCCATTAAAATTCTTTAACTACCTTACTGAAAGGGAAGGTTTTTATAGTGCTTATAGATGAGGGATGGAACATCAAGATTAAAGGTTGTAAAGCTTTCTAGCTTATGAGAAAGCTTCACATTCTTATAAAAAAATTAAAGGCTTTCTCTAAAGTAGATCGGCCCATTTTTAATATCAAGTTATAGGAAGTTCAAAGAGAGTTGAGAATTGCTTAGGAAGATTGTTATAAAAATTCAGACAATTCTGTTCTTAAAAACATTGAATATATAAAGCTGGGGAAATAAGCAGAAGCTCTTTGGGTTCATAAGTCAATTCTTATACAAAAGGCATTGATGAATTGGATGAGGGAAAGAGATTTCAATACTAAATTCTTTTATAACTCTGTTCTAACAAGAAGAAATCTCAATTAGATAACCTGTCTCTTGGATTCTAATAACTAAATCATTACTGATAGAGATTTCATAAGGAATTTGATATTCAACTTCTTTAATTCCTTGTTAGGTAAATCTTGTAGGGGCTCCTTCTGCCTTGCCATAGGATACATAACTAAAGCTTCAACAACCATTTAGCTCACAAGAGATTAAATATGTTCTTTTCAATTTGAATCCTACTAAAGTAACAGGCCTAAATGGGTTCAATCCATACATTTTTCCAAAAAACCTGACAGATTATAGGTAAGTTAGTTGTGGAAACTATCATATAGTTTTTGAATTCTAGCAAATTATTGAGGGAAATCAATGCAATTCACATATGTTTGATTCCTAACATTCCTAATGTAAGTCGTTTTAATGATTTTTTACCTATCTCCTGTTGCAACACCATTTACAAGGTGATTTCAAAACTTCTTGCAAACATACTCAAGGAGAGTTTGAAAATGTTCATTCATAAATCTCAACGAGCTTTCATCTTTGACAAAATTATCTTTGATAATATTCTATTGGTGTAAGAGTTAATAAGAGAATACATCTCTGGAAAACACAACAAAAGTTGTTTCATTAAAATTGATCTCTTAAAAGCTTTTAATATACTTTAATGGAACTTCATTATTATATGCTAGGAATGGTTTGGATTTCTAAACCAATTCATTAAATGGATTTATGCTAGCATTTCCACAACTTCATACAATCTTTTTATTAGTAGAGCTCCCATTAAGCAATTCAAAGGTTGAAAGGCTTAAGACAACTAGGCCCTCTTTCTTCTTATATTTTTGTTATTCCTATGGAGGTCTTAAACATAACTATTTGTTATAACATATCCAGAAGATTTGATTTCAAGTTTTATCTTAAATGCAAGGAATTGTCTCTCTCCAATATCTATTTTGTATATGATTTGCTAATGTGTTGCAAGGTTCGCTAGGAATCCATTTCCGTATTACATCAATCTCTTATGAGCTTCTACAGGATTTTAGGTCTTCAAGTCAATCAAGGCAAGGATATAATTTTCTTCTCCTCATATTTAACGAATACTGAGAGACTTTGGCAAATCTTTAATCTCAACATCCAGGCTATCCCTTTCACTTACTTGGGGGTTCCCATCTTAGCTAAAAAGCTTAAATATCGAGATTGCTTGAGGATTTTAGAGAAATACAAGAAAACCATTAATGGTTAGAAAAATAAAGTGTTATCTTAGACTGGTATAATACAACTTATAATCTCTATGTTGGATAATCTTCACACCCATTGGAGTTCTCGTCTTCTCCTCCCAAAGAGTATTATTAAGGAGATTAAAAATGTATTAGGAATTTCCTACAGTTATGAAAGATTGATAACCCTAAAATTGCCAAAGTCAAGTGAGACGTCTATGCTGGAGAAACATATGAAGAAGGACTAGGTCTCAATGCCATTCATACTTTTCAATACATGCAGATAGCCAAAAGAACTTACAAACTATTCAATGACAAGGAATCTCCCTGGAGTAAGTGGATTAATGAGTTCTATCTAAAGGAAACCAACTTATGGCAAAATATCTGAGAGGAATGAATTCTCCTACCCTTTATACAAATTCTAAGGAACAAGTCTAATGTCTATAACATATCAAATTTTAGATAAGGAATGGGGAAGGAATATGGTTTTGGTATGACAATTGGACTTCACTAAACCCTTTATACCTTAGAGAGGATATCTATTCTCTTCATAATAGAATCCCTTCTCAAGTAAGAGTCAGTAAAGTAATTGTGAATAACTCTTCGCATTGTCGCGGTAGAGGCACTGAGAGACTACAGAATCATTTTCCCATCTATATGCCTAACTCAGTTACTCCAAACATACCTTTATGGTCACTAATCTGGAATGGAGACTTTTCAAACTTTGCTTAGGTCAAGGCTCTCAAGCCCTCTTACGCTCTTATTCCTTGGTATAGTATTGTTTAAAAAGGCTCCTTAAAGCTAAAAGCTTTTTTCACTACTTGGCTTGTAGTTATAAAGAGGTTAAACATTGAAGATAGAATTATGGGATCTGATGACAAATTATGTGATCTACGTTACAGCGAGCTTGAAATAATTGACCACCTTTTCTTTAAATGTGGTTATTTAGCATTCAGCACTCTCTTAGCCTGTACTGTTATGAATCAAATTGGAACAAAACATCAGAATGGTTTGATTATAGATTCAAAGCCTCAACTTCAATAGCGCAATCTACTCCATTTGAAAAGAAAGAAACTAGAGAGTTTTCAACAAAATCAGCACAGATAAGCATGTCTTAGCTTACATGATACATTGTTAGATATGAGAAACATTGGAAGCTCATCACATGCAAGAATATCTGAGCTCTTTTTATAGAAAACAATGAAATCTTTGAAATTAAGTTTTTTTGTAGAAATGTTGTAAAAGCTTTTTTTTCTTAATCCAGCTTTTAAAGAGTTATGGATGCCTTTTACAGTTTAATGAATGAATTCTTTTATCTTTTTAAAAAATTACATCATTTTACTCTTTTTCATTTTTAATTAAGAAGTAAAATTTTCTGGCCAAATCGGGCTAAACAGGATTTTGAACTACTAACTCCAGATCGAGCCTCAGGCTGAACCTGAGCTAGGCAGAAACTGTTGAACTGGACTTGAGGCGAACTATTGAGTAGGGATGACGTCACAGAAACTTGCCAAAGTAGAAGTTTACCATATCATTGTAAGAAAAGCCGACAGCGGTGAGAAGGGCAACAACAAGGAGAACTCCAGAAACAACATTATCCAATGTAAAGGAGAGACCCAGGCGACAGTGACGAGAAGAGACTTGGGCGATAAGAGATCTAGCAAGAAGAGCCCCAAGCGAGAAAAGACCCAAGCGATAGTTCTTAGAAGAGACCTAGGCAATAACACTAGGGTGACAACGGTGCCTTAATAACTTGAGAAAGGAAGAGATCTAGTGATAGTGGCAACAGGATAAGGTGAGAGACCTAGCAGTGATAACCGTGATACACCAAGGAATAGAGTTACCCATGGCCTTTTGAAGGCTTGGAAAATGGAGGAGAGTGTGTCTTACCCTCTAACCTGAACTTGGTCAACTTCCCTCCCCTCTCATCGAAATCAACGAACACAATGAACAACTCTTCTTCAAATCAAATTGTAGGTTACTGGAAAAATAAACCTCAGATCAAATGTAGAAAGGGAGAGTTCAAACATTTTCATAATGTTATGAAAGAGGGAACCTTTATACCCCCTGTTGATCTTCTAAAAGCTGGAGCCAAGGTTTGGTCGATTGCTTTGGTGGGTGTATTCTGAAATAAGAGGCTTGTTTTCCCAATTGTGTAAGCTTAGACCATGGGTAGGTGGGGTAAGAGGGGTCTTAAGAAAGTGATGCTGATGGAAGATGACTCCTTCCTGTTTAAGTTCTCAACTGAGAATAAAGATCATCAACAAGGTCCCAAGCACATTAGTGGTCAGCTCATGTTCATACAAAAGAGGTAGCTAGGTATTAATTTTGATAAGGGAAATATTAATGCTTTTGCATTATATGTTAACTTCCACAACGTTACTCTTGAATTTTGGATGGAAACACAATTTGGGGAAGAAGAGTTGGCAACATAATGAAAACCTTTTCAAAACAGGGAGTTATGGCGAACTTACGGGGACATCAACTCCTGAGATATCAAAAGGGGACAGACTTAAGGTAGTTGGAGGCTCTATGGAGGAGAATGAAGAGTCACCTAAAAATAGGTTGGTTCTTGGTAATCCAGACGTGCAATAAATTAAAGATGGTGATAAGCTAAGTAAGTCGAGTACTATACTTGTGGAAAATAGTTCAAATAGGACGGATGTTTGTCAATCTTTTGGTGTTGTTAATCCATTGACAGTAGACAATACAGAACATGCACAAGCTAATGGGGAGGAGAAAAAAATAACTATAAACAATAACTATAAAAAAATATTATTTTTTATTAAAAATAACTATCTTTTTTTAAAAACTATTAAAAAAATAACTATAAAAATAACTATTGATAGTTTTTTATTAAAAATAACTATCTTTTTAATGAGTCAGACATTTTGAGCACTGTTGAAAACACCTTCATGTTGAAGGTTGATAAAGAATATATAAAACCAATTACGTTGGCTTCACACAATTGCTTAAGCTATTGTAGTAAAATGATCTCTCAACATGGTATCAGAGCCTTTGTGACCAAGTGGTCGTGAGTTCGAATTCTACCACCCACCTATTAAATTAAGCACAAGGTAAAGTAGGTCTGTGCAAGTTTCAAGCTCAAAGGGCTTTTACTTGAGGGAGTGTGTTAGAAAATATATAAAATCAATTGAGTTGGCTTCATGCAACAACTTAAACTATTGTGGTGAAATGGTCTCTTAATAAAGGTGAATGTTCATATGGAAGCAGATACACAATTAGTAAGTGAAGCGACAGAAGATGATCCAGGTTTACTGGATTCACCAAGAAACCCGTTACTTCTACAACCAAAAAATGAAAGACTTGTTGAGATGGCAGAAATATTTCATGAGAGTTCCTCTAAATCTAAAAGACAATCAATTAGGAGGTAAACAAAAAAAAAGAGGCATTCTCCTTATAGGACCATTCTAATATAGAATACAAGAGGGTAAAATAACACTTATCGAGGGACTGAAACACTAAAGGATGTTATACTCAATTGATGTTCTCTACCTTTGTATCAATTAAAGGAGTCTAAATTTGTTAGCGATTTAGTGAATCATTGTAATGATGTTTTGTAGCTTTCGTTATTATTAATACAATTCTTTTTTATTTTTTACAAAAAGTAAGGATGAGAATAAACCTACTTGCAATTATTTTTAACTAAGGAGAGTTTTATTTGTTGGAAGAAATATAAGGAACAAAGGTCAATCTTAAGCAGAGGACAATAAGGTCCATCCAAGTTTGGAGAGAGATTTCTAAAATAATATACCAAAAGTAAATATTACAGCGCTATTTGTATTTGGAGTAAGAAGTTTACATTAGCTTTCCATTTTTAATTACATCACACATGCAACTCTAGAAACTAATTTTAAACAGTTTATTAGAACTAGTATTCCGTAACACGTATTACAAAAGTTGAATCCAAACGGATACATAATGTGGAGGTGGTGGGGTACTAAATTAAATTAAAGAGTTTCCAACGCACAACAGCTCTTTATTTGAACTATTACAGATGGATTGGACAATTTTATCCTTCTTTGCTTTACACTCCTTGCCTGTCGCCAGTGCCGCTCCCCCTTTTTCTTTTAAACAAAAACAAATTCAACTTACCCTTCAGTCAGTGAGTTGTCCTCTCGTTGAATTGGACACACATTACTTAAGTCAATCTAACAATACAAAACTATCAAACATTTTATCAGGTGAAATTATTTATTTCACAATTTGTCACTTTAGCGGTTAGAAATAAAGTTCTATATTATTACTTTTTTTTTCAAATTTTATTATTCAAACAATAAAACCATAATTTAATTATTCTTTAAAGCAATGATTATATGAAAATATTGTCATTTTTCAATAATATTATTGTATCCTCAACTGAATTTTTTTGTTAAATTAATCATAAAATTTGGAATTACAATTAACAATTATGTTACATTTTAATGAAAAATATACGATAAGGTGTTGGTTTCATCTAATGTTGACTTTTCTTTTATATTAAAAATATTATATTATTCACTTTTAGATATTAGGAGATTACAAATATGTTTTATCTAATTATTAAAAAAACAAATCATACAGTTTCATCTAATGTTGACTTTTCTTTTTTCACATTTTGAATTCATTATATAATCTGAAAAGTAAAAAGTAAAAAACAACAATCTTCTTCTTCTTCCACTTTAGTAAGGTTATGATTGTCATTGAGCAATAATAACAAATAAGAAAAGAAATTCAAACATAAACACTAAGAGCCGCTCTTCCAACGGTCATATATCCCTCGGTCCTCCTCCTCCTCCTCATCACCATCTTCTTCCCTCTTCCCAACTTTACATTCAAATCTCAAATCTCTGTCTCTCTCTCTCTCTCTCTCTCTGAACATTAACAAAAGACATTGACAACATTCGGAAGAAACATGAGAACAATTGGCGACATCAGCAACAGCAATGGCTTCCTCGGAACCATATCCGCGTCCTCCATTCGCAGTCTCCTTCCACGGTCCAAGCGTAGACATAACTCTTCAAGTTCCAAGCTTTTCGACTCTTTCGACACCGAAAACGCTCACCCCAACATCCACATCAGTGACCCTCCTTTGTCTCCTTCAATACCCAAGTTTTTACCTACCAAATCGGTCCCAAACATCAACGAAGCCGCTGCATCTGATGACCATTGTGAAATGGCCCACCCACAGGTTAAGGTAATTTGCTCAAAGACGAAGGACTATAAGAGCAAATGAGCCGTTTTGTTTTTCAATGAGTTCTCTTCGTTTTTGTGTGATGTTTTTCTAAGATGAACTTGAATTTATGGGTTTCTGTGTACATGATCTGGTTCTTGTGGTTATTAAAAACTTTTTCAGGAAGACGTGAGTAGAAACAGTAAAGAACTGGCAACTTCAGATCCACCTGTGAAGGTTTGCTTAACCGTGAATTATCTTGTTGCAGATGAATTTGATAGGGTGTTTATGTTGGATTCTGAAACTAAAGTTGCCAGCTTTTCCTTTTTTTGCGGCTTGTTTGCATGGAAAAAGGTTGTGGTAAGAATTAGACCTGCAAACGATGATGAGCGAGCGAGGGATGAAAGTGTGAGAAAAGTGGCTTGGGATACATTATCGATTCGTGATCGCAAGTTTACATTTGATGCGGTTCTCGATTCGAGTTCTAACCAGGTCTGAGACTTTGATCTATCTGTCTGAATATGCAAATTAGTTTGGGTGTAGAGACTATTGAACTTGAAATTTTGTGTAGCAGGAAGATATGTTTCAGCTAGTTGGCATCCCTTTGGTTAAGAGTGCACTCGCAGGTTACAATGCTTCTATCTTGTCATACGGACAGGTAGGGTGGTAGCTTGGTAAAATGTTTTGTTCATTCCTGATTATAATATAAATATAATGGGAGATTTTTGTTCAGACCGGGAGTGGAAAGACGTACACCTTGTGGGGCCCACCAAGCTCCATGCTTGACAAGCCTTCATCGACTAGTCAGCAGGGCATCGTTCCTCGTATCTTCCAGATGTTGTTCAATGAGATTCACAAAGTATGGATTTTCTTTCTTTCCCTGGTCTAATAAATGCTCATTTAAGTAATCATAAATGATTGCCATATGTATGTAGGAGGAGCAAGAGCATGATGATTCTCAGAGAAAGCAGATTAACTATCAGTGCAGATGTTCGTTCCTTGAGGTGCGTATCTTACATTCATATCCCATCAAGCCCACTTTGTTTATTATGTCAATGCCATGTCTAGCTAACTGGATCAAAAACAATTGCAGATCTACAATGAACAAATAAATGATTTGCTTGATCCTGTGCAAAGAAAACTTGAGGTGGTGGACATGTCTTGCCTTAATTATCTATGAACTTTGTTCGTTCATGTGGCCAAATGAAAATTTTCTTTTTCAGATACGGGATGACCCTAAAAATGGAATGTACGTTGAAAATTTGTCTGAGGAGTACGTGAGTAACTACGAGGACGTAACTCAAATTTTAATCAAGGTAGGAAGACAATCACATGGCTTGTCTTTCCAGAATCGTTTCTCGTGCTTACATAGTTGAACGTACGTGTCTCAGGGGCTGTCAAACAGAAAGGTTGGAGCAACAAGTATTAATTCCAAGAGCTCAAGGTCCCACGCTGTCTTCACTCTAGTTCTTGAATCTTGGTGCAAGGTAGAAATCTTGCTTTGTTGTTGTTAGTTCATCAAGCAGGAAGTCGAGTGATATCGTGAAGATATAGTAGACTGTGTTTTAGTTGTGGTGATGTACAGCGTTAGCGTAGTTAGTTGCTTTTTGTTTTGTGTTTTGTTAATTTTATCACTAACCTGCAAGGTTCATCCCAGGGGGCTTCTGCACAATGTTTCAGCAGTTCAAAAATTAGCAGGATTAACCTTGTTGACCTTGCTGGAATGGATAGAAATGCGGCTGATGATGATGATGATGCTAGACAATTTGTAAGGGAAGGAAAACATGTAAAGAAGTCTCTGTCACAGCTCGGGTATGATCCAATTATTATCTCCACAAAACCAGCTTTGCATCTTTTTTATTTTTTGACTTTTAACTTTTAAAAGCCCTACGAGAATCTCTAGCGTTGCTATTTGATGAAACTATGCTTGTGCTATTTGATGAAACTATGCTTTTTCATAATTAATCCACTTTTCTCAAATACAAGAGAGGGCGGTTTTTCCATGCAACGACTGATTTCGTTTGCCAGGTTTTGGTATACCAAGTAAGATTTTGTTTCATTGACTAGGAAATTGGTGAGCACGCTTGCAAGAGGAACAACTCAAGGTGAGAAATCTGAAGACATGCCATACAAAAGCTCCTGCTTAACTCATTTGCTGCAAGAATCACTCGGTGGAAATGCAAAACTTACAGTTATATGCAACATTTCCTCAGATACCAGGTATATAATGCATACTCTGGCATTCTGTTACCTGTGGTTTATTGTCTCCAATCACAGGATTCTTGCCGAGTTGTTCAACTTTGCATAGCAGAAACAATAACTTTTATCTTATCTTTTGTAATGATGTAATTTGCTGGGATGCAGAAATGATGGGGAAACATTGAGGACACTAAGATTTGGGCAGAGAGTTAGAGCCATAAAGAATGAGCCTGTGATAAACGAAATTTCAGAGGATGATGTTAACAACTTAAGTGATCAGATTCGACAGTTAAAGGTCCAATTTTCTTCAGGAGTTTTCTGTTTTCTAACTCTTCTTGACGTAACCATGAAGCCAGACTAACTAAATTCATGGAACTGCATTTGACATTCACAGGAAGAACTGATAAGAGCAAAATCCAATGTTAGTAACGCAAGTACAACAAATAGATACTTCAACGAGCGAAATGTACGGGAAAGCCTGAACCAGTTGAGAGTCAGCCTTAACCGTTCTTTGATGTTGCCCAACAGAGATAATGATTCGGAGAATGAGGTTGACGTTGACGAGAATGATGTCAAAGAACTACATCAGCATCTAGATAAGTTGTGTAGTTCTTCTGAGAACTCAACGGCTCTATCTGACAACAGAGACTCTGTGCACTTCACTTCTGTGAATCAAAGTTTTGAGACAGGTTTAATGAGTGAGGACGAAGTCAATGGTCCAGATGAATGGGAAACTATCAATTCACTGAAACAAGAGAAAAGTGTTGAATGTCAAGATGACTTTTCAAGCGATTTTAAGACCTCAAGAACTATTGATGCTGCTTCACTTAGGACTAGTATCTCATGCCATCAATCTGCAATTCTTCAGGAGCCGACATTGTCCGAGTCGCCTAAAATTTCAAATACCAGGAAAAGCTTGGTGGCTAACCTTTCGTTTTTATCAAGTCAGACCAATGTGTCCGAGAGTTCCAACAAGTCTGAAGAACTAAAAGCACAGGCACTACCTTCATTGCTTTCAAGTAGTAAAGTATTTTCAAACCCCACCGACTCCCTAGCTGCAAGCCTTCACAGAGGCTTGCAAATCATTGATTATCATCACCAGAATTCAACACTTGACGGATCTTCAGTTTCCTTCTCTTTTGAACACTTAACATTAAGGCCTTCTCCGGAGATTGAAAGCGGCCTTGCCTTGCAAGAGCTAGAAAAAGAGATGTCATCATCAGATAAAGGCTCTGCTAATATGCTCTGTGCATCTTGTCAACAAAGGTTGAATGAGAGTTCTGTTGAAGATGGGAACTCTAGCCAACCTATGACTCTAGTTTCTAAAGTATGGTATTGTTTGATCCTGACCAAGTCACACCCACTTTTTGTTTAATCTCAACTCATTGCATGTGTAATTTTGACTTTGTGCTTTCAGGACGGAGACAGAAGTTTAGGAGAAGCCCTCAAAAAAGAGCAGGAACTTGAAAAAGTTTGTTTGGAGCAGGCATTGAAAATTAAGCAGTTGAATCAGCTAGTAATAAACCTCTAATTCTGTCCGAACGTCCTAAAATTCTACGTAAATTTCATGTTTTTATTTTACCCTAATCCTTTTGTACTTCTGCAGATAGAGCAATACAAACATGGGAGAGAAAGTAGCCTTCATCTCGAGGGCATGCATGGTCAAATGGTTCTGGTTGAGGAAGCCAAAAATGCAAAATTGAAGGATCAAGACAAGGTTTATGGCCTTTGCATTCATTGAAGTAGTGTTGATTCTTTTAAGCATTTTCTTGTTATTCTGTCTGACTTGTATGAAATTTTTGCAGCTTCCGAGTTTGAAGGAGAGCAATCAGCCAGACTTTGATAAGGAGAAGACCTATGAAACGAAGGAAATCAGTGAGGCATTGGATGATGGGAACTCATATTCTGATGATATGATGGAGAAGGAAGCACTTCTCAGGGAAATTCAAAATTTAAGGACTCAGTTGCAGTTACATACAGGTACATCAGCCAAAAAATCAACTGACAAGCTGAGGTCCTCTTTGTTGGCAAGATCCATCCAACTGCAGAAAAGTGTAGATGCTAGACCTAACAGTGATGAAGAGCTTGAGTTGGAGAGACAAAGATGGACAGAGATGGAAAGTGAATGGATATCTTTAACCGATGACCTGAGGATTGATCTTGAATCAAGTCGTCGCAATGCAGAGAAGGTGGAGATGGAACTGAATCTGGAGAAGAAATGCAATGAGGAGTTAAATGATGCCCTTAACAGGGCTGTCCTTGGACATGCCAGATTGGTGGAACACTATGCAGAACTACAAGAGAACCATAATGAATTGGTTGCAAAGCACCGTGCAATCATGGAAGGGATCGCAGAGGTGAAAAAGGCAGCGGTAAAAGCAGGAAGCAAAGGTCGCGCTCGCTTTGCCAGATCACTTGCAGCTGAGCTTTCTGCTCTAAGAGTGGAGAGGGAAAGAGAAAGGGACTTGCTGAAAAAGGAGAACAAGAGCCTTAGAATCCAGCTTAGAGACACAGCAGAAGCTGTTCATGCTGCTGGAGAACTTCTTGTTAGATTGAGAGAAGCTGAGCAGGCCGCCTCAGCCGCAGAGGTAAATTGATTGCATCTAAACAAACATCATTTAACTCACTAATAAGCTTTATATAAATCATTTGGTCCTTGTGTCACTCTCAGGAAAACTTTACTGATGCACAGACAGAGAATGACAAATTAAAGAAGCAAATTGAGAAGCTGAAAAGAAAGCATAAGATGGAAATGATAACAATGAAACAATACCTTGCAGAAAGCAGATTGCCAGAATCTGCATTGAAACCACTATACCCTCAGGATTCTGAAGTAGCACAAAGTACAATTCCGGATGATGATGAAGCATGGAGAGCAGAATTTGGAGCAATATATCAAGACCATTATTAATTCTTTATCACCCTCAGGATTCTGATGTTGTTATTGTCGGTGATTTTTCTGGGTGTACAAAATGCTAAAATGGATTTTCAAGTTTATTTTCATCTCACAATATTTTTCTTTTCTTGCCAGTGCTACTAATTACATTGAACTGGTCACATTTGTCATTTAGAAAATAATCATATAATAAAAGTAGTGATATTAAGTTCCATTGCGACGGTGCCATATTCGATAATCATATAATAAAAGTAGTGATATTAAGTGGTGCCATATTCGGGCAAAACTAGTTTTGTCTTTTGAGAGATACTGACAGAGACAATGGCATGGCAACGTTGGATTCTCCAAAACCCAGCTCCTCATATTGCAATCTCCAAGACACTATCTAATGGAATTGAAAGGTTGAAAATTTCGGATTCAAGAAAAGAAGAAAGTTTCAAATTTACCTACTGGATCTTGCGAAAAATTTGTCTCGACCAACTTAGATAATGGATAAAAAATAAACCAAAAAAGTTGTTTAAGATCAAAATCACATTGTTATCTGATTCGGTTAATAAGTGATGTTCAATTTTTAAGTTGAAAAGAACAACAGAATTTTCTCCATTTAATATGGCTAACGGCACACATCTAAAATATAAGTATTTATACTTAAGTTTAATGTTAAAAGATTTGGGCTTAAAACAGCCTAAAATATAAATAAGTCCAAAATAAATCAAAAGTATACACCTGGTCTTATTGAGTCGCAACTCTTGTCATAAGCGCGCGGGCTGGAAATGACAAAGAATTGCCCAACACAGTAATCTTCAAGTCCCAAGTAAATCCGGTTTAAAGATTTGAGATAAGTGAATCAATTTAAACTACGATCTAATCAGCTCTCCTCTAATAGACTTGGCTAACTTCATCTTCTCTATAAGTTGGCCCACACGTGCATAAAGAGCCTCCGTAAATCTCTCAATCCTATCTCTACAGTGATTCTTACTACTGCTCACATCACAGACCCTATCCCCAAGTCCGATTCTTCCAATGCATTGGTACCTACTATACAATCCACTACTCCCGCCGTTTGCCTCCTCCGCTTCGCCGGCGACTCCACCAGCGGTGCCGTCATGGGCTCCATATGCAGCTTCGGTCTCCTCTCAAACATCTATTTTTTAATTTTTTGTGGGGTTTTGGTGGGCTCTTCAAAGTGGTTGTTTTGGTCTCTGGTTTTCTGACCGCAAAATTCACTGATTTTGGTGGCTTGTAAAGCTCGAGCTTTCTTTTTACTTGTTTTGGATATTTTCCGATTGCTGGAAAGCTTGAAACTTTGAGTTACTTGGTCAATTGCATGGTTCATGATTGGTGATTGTATTGGTTGCAATGGATTCTTGTGGTATATTTCATGACAACTTTTTTCTTATATCTAATTCCTGCTAAAGGATGTGGCTTTTTCCCTCTAGATGCGTTCCTTTCCATTATCTTAAGATGCTGAAAGAAGGAAATTGAGTTTAAGATCGTAGCCTATACAGCACGAGGAAGTTGCTTGAACAATTATCAGTGCTTGGTTTTCCGGTGCTTATCCATAATCAAGCTTTTTATTGCCTTAGTGTCCTCGAAGCTAAATTTAGTACAAATAGCTAGATTTTTGTCTTCGTCTACAAAAATGAAACAGGCTATGTTAAAAGCAATAATAAGTTTTCTGACTTGCGCATGCGTTTTGGACTTGAAGTTACTTAAATTCTTTTTCTCTTAGTAAATGTAATGATTTCACTTCAGTGTGTGTGCACAAAATTTGAAGGTAGAGTGTGCAAGTGATGCAGTTTTTATGATAATTGGATAGAGAAGAGTTAGAAGTTGCAAACCAAATAAGTAGAAAATTTAAGATCATCTCATAAAGACCTTACATGCATGAATTTCAGGTTCGGGCTTAATTAAGAAGCGTTGATTTAAAGGATCCTTAATAGAGGCAGGTTCATATGCAAAGGTATAAAATTCATCAATCTCTCATCCACTGGAGAGAACAAAAACATTTCCACCTTACTGTATAGGGAAGGCATTTCTAAGTAATGTTTATAGCCATTTGTACCTAACAGTCTTCTGAGCGTTGTTTTGCGAAATTTAGTTCTCAGCAGTCTTTTTAGCTATGTATCTTATGAGTAATCTACACCATGCACTTCTCCATTTTCTAGCCACTAAGATTAATTGCGTTTCATCATTGCCTCTTCAGACATTTGCCGTTTTATCTGGAGTGCCTAGTTTGGTTGTCTGCTTTTTGAAGAGACTGTGAGGAAAGGATGATAGTATGAGATGCTAAATATAGAACTTCATCATTCACATTAGACGACTAGTTACAGAATGGAGTATGCGTTCTCTTTTTGCAGTCATCAATGCCGGAGTAGCTGGATGTTGGTCTTGCTCTAAGTTTTCCATGTACTTAATTTTGAGTTGGTAATGGAATGATTAGATAATTTGAGTTTTCTGCTTTACCAAGAAAAAGAGGGTGACACATGTCGTTAAGGCCTGTGTTCTTTGGCTTTATTTGTATTTGTGCAATCAGTTATCAAGCCTATTAGCCTTCGGTGTGCAATCTCTCTTTGAATGGATCAGTTTCAATGTCTTGATGAATTTCTCAAAGACTGTTCTTTATGCAGGTGCACTTCAGGCACTTCTTCAAAGCTGCCTAACATTTGGGGCATTCTCTTTAATCATTGAAGGTCTTAACAAGCAGCAACAAGCATTTGCTCATTCATTGGGAGCAACAGTCAAGCACGAGCACCAGATGCTACAGCGTCCGTCAGCTTTCCCTCTTTCAATTCCCCTTCTAGATGAACTAAAAGGAGCCTTCTCCTTTTTCTGCAACTCCTTAAAGAAATCCAAAGGCAGCCATTTTCTCTCTATTCATTGATACGGCTTGGTGGGACATTACTTCTTGTTTAGTTGCTTTATGTAGATTATTTTCCTCATAAATCAATATTCATTATGAAGCTTGTTTCCCAATAACAAAATGTCTTGACAGGCATTGCAAGTTCTATATGTCACGCTTCTCTTTATACCGTGCCAAACAACTGAGGCCAGTTGGTAAGAGGTTGAGATGTCTTAAATCTTTTTCTTTGCTTTTACGAAAGAATTGATGAAAAATGCGCATCAGGTTGGCTGGTGTGGTACTACTTATAGATCCCCAAATTATTACCAGAGAACGGTGGGTATATATAGTTTTACTTTCAGAATCAAGTATTCTACTTCCACAACATATTATCCTACCGAATGATTGAAACTTTTTCCCTTGCCACACCTCCGTACATGATAAGTCGCAGTTAAGCTCGACTTCACTCGGCACTCAAAACTACTCAAGAGGGCACAACCGCGTGTGTAGACAGCATTCATTCTCTTCAGAATATTTGCCGCGTATATAGCCTAAAGACCAAAAAAAGGCAATCATTTTAAAAGATCAAATGAGAAGGTTTTGGATATACTCCCCCAAAGCCAGTCAACCGTGACGCCTTATGGCTATTTCCAACATAGTGAACACAAACTAAACGAGGCAAGAAGGGTTAATTCAAATCATGAACACCAGGTATGTAGAGTGCAACTTTATTTGTGGGTTATAATGAAAAAGGAAATTCTGTATTGGCATAAACCAATCAAAATTGCATTTGGAGTATTCAGGACATATAGAACAAGATCACCAACGGATCCATGTATCAGTAACGTAACAAGAATTCACCAGCTATTCAAGCTTATCCAGCAACACACGGACCTGGCGCTCCCATCTCCAAAAGTGTCAGGGAAAGAGTCTCTGCTATTCAAAATTTTCCCACACATAAAAACATCTCAAAGCATCGTCATTCCCGTGCCTGTGGCCCAAGTTGCCTTTTTGCCTAAATAGCGCTCGCGTGATCAACTATACCATCCTCTACCTAATTTTATCAAGTTTCGACATCTGCATTTGTAGACTTCAGATTATGCCTTTGGCCCTCCGGACAAACCCTCCACATGAAGTTGTCAGGTCACTGCGAATGCTCTTAGAAGTATTTGCAGAACAGAACTCAACCATTCATCTAGGTGTATGCTTACTGTATCTTGAACAAGCTTTTAAGTTTAACAACCAACCTCCACTCCTCAATAGAGAGATCGTCCTGTAAATAAGAAGTTATAGAAACAACTACAATAGTTATTGGAAGAAACAAGCTTTAACTGAGATTCCATCGTCCAAAAAAAGAATCATCTAAACTTGATTTTTCAGGCAAACTTACCCGATAATTAGCTTTAAGTATGTCAATTGACCTTCTTGAGATATGGCTGACAAGTTCATCTTCATGATCGAAATGTCTGCCAAACATCTTCTGCTGCTCCTCGGCATTTGTGCCAACAATCTGTGAAATCATACAATTCGGGAAGAGAGTAAGCCCAATAATAACCACCATTATGAGCTGAATATACTTCCTTGGTGGTTAACACAAGAAATCCAGGCATATTTAAGATGGTTATACCTTGATGGCCACCTTCTGTCCCTTCTTGGCAGAATCAACAGGTTTGTGGTTATTCTCAACGGAAGCAATTCGGCCAATGTCAATAAATTCTCTTTGAGGAATACAAATAGGGGTGCCAACCTGTTGACAAAGCCCATACGTAATTGACGGAATGCCAGAAATAATTGCGACAACAATTCAATTACCAGGCTACAAAAAATTACCAAATCACAAAATCCTGACGCTCTAGGGTACTATTAACCTACATACAAGGATGGCAATAAATTCTAGAATCCCTGGGTTTCTAGGACATTAAACTACATAAAAGAATGCAAACAATACAAAAGATTCTGACAACCAACCATAAAAGATGTATTATTAATATGGTGGAACAGAAGGCCTAGGCACCATTATCCTACGCAACATAAGAAAGAAAATTACTATCAAGGCACAGCAACATGAATCATTATAGTAATCCATGTGAAAACAGAGGTGAAAACAGTATTGTAAGCTATCTGAAAGAGTTTCATACAGTTGCAGCCTACTTGGTAAGATAGGTAAGATACTAAACATGGTCAAATCATCAGAAAAAAGATGTAAGACAGTCATTCCATGCGTATGGTTGTGCTGTGTGGTAATAGTAATTCAGACACTTCAATGCACCAGTCAAGGAGCAGAAAGGTAAGATTATGCAGAAAACCTACCTTTACTATGCCTTCAACAACATCAACACCAAGTACAATTGGATCTTTCTTGTTGAAAATGCAATTTGGTAAAATTTTAAGCACACATGGGAACACTGCCTCGTCAGCAGCTTCCTTCTTCTTTTCTTCCTTCAGGTTGTCAATGTAAGCCTTGAACTGGTCAAATAAGTGATAAATGATATCAGCAATGAAAATTTTCACACCCAATTCATCCGCAAGTTCCCGAGCCTCAGGTGTCACTTTAACATCAAATGCCAAGATTGTGGCATACTCCTTTTTTTTCTCAAGCATCACACTGGCCTTCATAACATCCTTCTTATGCACAGGGCCTATACCAATTCCACTAACAGGAATGCTGACTGCTGGGGATTTTAAAAACTCCAACAATGCTTCCAAGGAACCAAGGGTAGATGCCTGTACATACACTCCCTCGCCACTTTTGTCGATTCGACTCATGACTGACTTCATGTCCTCCATTGCTGATTCCTTGACATCTTCCAAGTCATCATCTGGACCTACAACATATAGACCCGTACCAGCAATAGCATGCTCAAGGCCCTGCATTTGAAAAGAAATGCCAACAGTGCTACGCTGTTATAACTTCATGACTATCAAATCCACAATTTGTGATGCATAAGGAAGTCAACGATAATGTATGCGTGAACCCAGATTTCTAAGATTCCATTGCTATTGTCTGTTAAATATGGATTACCTGTGCTGTGATTTTGATCCCCTGTGCAGCCTTTATTTCTTTATGGTGAAGATATGTACCCTGATATCAGAACACAAGAGAATTAGTTGGAATAAGGGGAAAGTATATACAGTCAGATAACCCCAGAACTTGATAAATCAACATTTACATTTATCCAGAGGCCAGAAAGCGAGACAATACAGAAATCTTAGGAGGTCAGAACACCACAAATAACACAAGAAAACATTCCAACTTACCCAATTTGAGTATAAAACTATCAGAACTAGAAAATGGAAGCCAAAAAAAAAAAAAAAAAACCTGTAATATCACAATTTTTACGGAAGCAAAAGTCAGACTGATCTATTGGTAGTCAAAAGAGGCCAAAAGCAAAGCAGAAATTGCTACAAACTCCACAAGCGAGGTCCATGGAAATCCACTTAAATGCCCACACAAGTATACCATTTCTGCTTTTTAATCTACATTCCAGCTGATGGATTGTGACGAAGATGAAAGAAGTAAAATAGGAAAAATAATAGAAAGCATGAAAGCTGTTAGCCTTCAATGCGTAGCAATTGCTCACAGGACAATTGCTGAAAATGACCTAAAGAATCAGACTAATAATGCTACAGAACAAAAGCTACAAGAAGATGGCTTGAGTTTGTTAGGGATTGTTGGTCTCAAAGATCCATGTAGATTTGGGGCTAAGAAAGCCATAGATCCTTGCAAAGCCACAGGAGTGAACATAAAAATGGTAACAGGAGACAACACTTTTACTGCAAAAGCTATAGCTAGAGAATATAGAACACCAGAGCTCAAGAATGATGAAGAAATCAAGATAGAAGGAGCCGAACACCCATAAACAGGGAATGGAAATGATAGACAAAATATGCGTGATGGCAAGGTCATCACCTTTTGATAAACTTCTAATGGTACAATGCCTAAACCAAAGAGGCACCTTGCGGTTGCCAACAGTAGTCAGTGGCAAACAGTCAGAAATAACAACAAAGTCAGCGGCAGCAAGGAAATCGGTGAAAGCAATGGAGCAGCAGCAAAATTAGGGATTTTGTGCTTACATTTGCAGAATGGGGAGGGGGCAATCAAGGGGTGTATTGATCAAAATGTTTAATTTTTGCATTTAATCTTTTAATATTTTAGATTTTGAATTCTAATCCAGTATCTTACCAGTATTAGCAATTTCAACCGGTACCAACCAAAATCACTGGTATTGGGTGATACTTTATCCTGAAACAGTAGCTACCATTTTCTGGTAGGTATATTATGAGCCATCTCTTCGTTTAAACTAACTTCACATAATTCTGCAACTGTTCAAGTTTCCAAAAGATAGACCACTACAGTATCTGATTCTCATTGAAGGTCACCTCTAGGTTCTCTAGTATTACAATTTAACAGCAGTTTTAACCGCTGTCATAAAGTAGACATAAATGCTAGTCTTCTTGGACATACAAGATAATCATTTAGCAAAAACAGTATCCTGAAAGAGAGCAGTTGAGGGACATACTGAAAATTAAAAAATAAAATATACCTTAACTCGGAGTTCCTTCATTGGATGTGGTGTCAACAAAGCTCGAATGGTTGTCACAATAGGCCCCTATATGGCCAGGGTAAAAACATAGAAAGAGGTGAGCAAGGGGGCAACGAAAGAGAAAAAAATCATCTTGTAAATGCTTAACACAAAAAAGATTTTAAGCCTGCCTGCAAGCCACAAACAACAATTTGGTCTCCTTCATGGAGCACACCATTAACCAAGACCACATCAATAGTTGTCCCATGGCCTTCAATGACCTTGACTTCCAACACTGTACACTGCATAAATTACCAGAAAACAATTATATATTAGCCTTATGTTAGGCTTCCATGAATTGGGAAAAATCTTGGAGAGAAACATACCTGCACTTCATTGCTGAAAGTCAGTTTCTCAACCATAGTTTTCTGAGTCCACTGAACCAGCAGCAACAATAGATCAGGAATGCCTTCTCCACTATGAAAAAGAACAATGAAAATATCAGTATATTAAGCTAATCAGCAAACAAAAGTTGAATTTGAAGATCATCAGGGTAAAACCAATTATAAGAGGAAGATCAGAGATCCACGACATACCTAATTGCACTGGTAGGTACAATACTGAAGGTCTCTCCCATCTCCTTATTCTTATAGTATAATTCAGTATTCAGCCCTTGCTCCTTGAATTGAGTTACAATCTAGGATCCAACAAAGCACAAACTTTGGAGTCTCCTTACAGAATCAACAAACTTTTATGAAGAAAAACAACAAACTAAATTACTGAACCTGTGTGAGCCTCATATTGAATTCATTTTGCACATCTTTTGACTGCTGCTTTATGGCTTTTATAATTGGTGCATTACGACAAGTTTTCCATCCATAGAGCCTGTCCACCTGCAATATTATAAAGAAGTAACTTAATACTCTTAATAAGTAGACAGGGACCAATAATCCTCCTAAAAAAGACATGATATCAATGATGGTAAAGAATATAATACCTTGTTCAATGCAACAATGAATTCTGTATTCCTCATCTTCAAAAGATTAAGTGATTCTATGGTTTGTGGTTCCAAACCATGCATAATGTCAACAACCAAAATGGCAATATCACATAGACATGATCCTCGAGACCGCAGATTAGTAAATGACTCATGGCCAGGGGTATCAATTACCAGTAGACCAGGGACCTTTAGTTTTGCATCTGCTTTCAATTCTTTGGTTCTCTCCCTTATGTTCTCAGCAGGAAAGTATGTCGCACCAATTTGTTGTGTGATGCCTCCAGCCTCACCTTCCTGTACATTAGTGCCTCGGATACAATCTAGCAGCTTGGTTTTACCAGTATCAACATGCCCCATAATACAGCAAATTGGAGAACGGAGGTTTTCTTCACTTTTGGTATCTGAACTTGGTTCGTTCTTCCTTGCAACGGTGTCTTTTCTTCTATTTTTTCCAATAATTTCAACCTCTGGATGATTTTTCT
This sequence comes from Erythroxylum suave, assembly GCA_027563595.1. Lineage (NCBI taxonomy): Eukaryota > Viridiplantae > Streptophyta > Magnoliopsida > Malpighiales > Erythroxylaceae > Erythroxylum > Erythroxylum suave. The sequence goes on from JAOSBN010000005.1 coordinate 23,400,748, forward strand.
TGCTTTCCACTTCCTGAGATTTCACTGGTTGTCCAGAAACAGTTTTTCTTGCTGCAACTTCAGCTTTTATGTTTGCAGGAGGAGCTGCAAAATCAAAGACCAAATATCAAAAATCTATGTCAATCAAAAGCCAAAATGAAATTACAAAGAAGTAGAAAAGAAAGACAAATAAACGAAATTTTGGCAGTATAACCAACCTTCACCACGAGACACTGGTGCAGAGCTCTTTACCTCTTTCTTCACAACAGATTCAGGCTCAGAACCCAACTCTTCATCATCAAAAGTACCCTTAACATTAAGATTAACATCATCCCAACTCTTTGCATCCCAGTCCTCATCATCATCATCTTCCTCCATTCCATCCTCCTGTCCAACATTAACAGATTCCAATTTCTCTTCCAAGTCTGGAAACTTTACTTCGTCAACTTTCTCCAGTTCCTTGGTCTCCAACTCAAGTATGACTTCTGGTTGGTCTTTCTCTTTTTCTTTAGCCTCTAAATTTTCCTCAGGCTTCACAGAAGCAGCACCATTTGCTTGAATATGAGCCGGTCTCGATTTCTTGGTCTGGTACTTCGGCCGCTTTGTTGGAGCACCTTCTTTGTCTCCTACAGGGACAGAACCAGCATTAGCAAGTATTTGGTTTCTCATAGCCTCCAATCGCCGCTGTTCTTCCTTCTGTTTTGCAGATAAGATTTTGCCTTCCAGTTTCTTCCTCAAAAGTTTTTCCTTTTCTTTTTCTTTCTTCCTACGCCTAGCTTCCTCTGCTTGCCTCTCTAGTTCTTCTTGTCTACGCCTTTCCTCCTCCTCCTTCCTTCTCTTCTCCTCCTCTTCTCTAGCCTTCTTCTCTTCCACTTCTTTTCGTCTGGCTAGTGCTTCTTGCATCTCTCTGACATGTTTCGGAACCTTCTTGTCAGCCATTTTACCCTTTACATCACTTTTTTTTGGTTCTACTGTTTCTACTTTTGATTCCTCTTGTTTTGCTTCCTTTACATCTGAAGCAGCCACAGCTGCAGCCGCTGCTGCCTTCTTCTCTTTCTCCTTCTCTTTCTTCTTTTTCTTCTTCTTAGCTGCAGCAGACTCTTCTTTTTCTTCCTCACCTTCCTTTTCACCAGGAGCATCAGCAGCGGCAACCGGCTCAGACTGAGGCTGAGCCTTCTCCTCTTGCAGTGAAGGTAGAGGAGATTTTGGTCCCTCACCAAGCTCTGCAAGAATCTTATCCAAATCGTCCTCTTCTTGGGCAGTTCTTCCCCCTTTCTTCTTTTTCTTCTTGCTTTTTGAAGTCTCTACAGCCTCCTCACTCTTTTGGACTTTAGAATCAATAGTCCTGCCAGTACTAGGCTCCGCTGGTTGAACTACATCAGCAACCTCACCTACTGTAGCAGAAACACTGTTGGTATGCCCCTTCTTCTTAGAAGATTTCTTTTTTCCAGTGAAAGCCATTGCTAATCCATCTTCATCCTCCTCTTCAGCCATGTCATCACCAAGTTTAGCAGATCCAGACACAGAAGTTTCTCTATCATCATTCTCCTCATCAATAAATGCAGCACTGAACTTATTATCAGCCTTCTTGGCAGACTTGGACGATTTCTTCTTGCCCGAGAAAGTTATGTCAGCAACATCATCATTCTCATCTTTCTTCTCCTCCACATCCTCATCCAATGCATCAAACCCAACTGCAGCAAACACACTACCTCTGCCAACACCTTTCTTACTACTTTTGGACGGCTTCTTTTTCCCTGTAAACTGAATAGCATCTATACTACCATCCTCGTCCTCATCCTCATCTTTCTTCTCCTCCTCATCCTCACCTAAAGCATCAAACCCAACTGCAGCAGACACATTACCACTACCAACGCCTTTCTTACCACTACTTGACGACTTCTTTTTCCCCATAAATTGAATAGCACCTACAACATCATCCTCATCCTCAGCTTTATCAATCACCTCCTCCTCCTCCTCCTCCTCCTCATCATCATCATCATCATAAACATCAAAAGCAGATGCAGTAAACAAGCTGCCACCAATCTTACTACCTTTCTTCGAAGCTTTCTTCTTCCCTGTAGAACCAACATCCAGCTCGTCATCTCCCTCACTATCTTTCTCTCCACCACCACCACCGCCGCGTCCATCATCATCATCCTCATCACCATTCTCTTCATCTCCAAGCAACCCAAAACCTGACGCAGAGAACACTGAACCAACATCACTCTTCTTCCCCTTGGACTTCTTTTTCCCAGTCAAAAAAGTCTCCACCAGCTCATCGTCCACTTTCTTCTCCACCAGCTCCTCCTCCTCTTTCACTTTCTGATTACCCTGCTTTACCTTCTTCTTCCCCACAGCAGCCATCGGAACAACCTTCTCTTCACTCTCCACAGAAACCTCAGTCCCAATCGAGTACTCATCATCATCAATCACCAAGGCCTTCTTCTTGCCCTTCCCGCCACCACCCTCCTCGTCCCGCACATTCGGCTTCTTCCTTCCCATCTGAAAACTTTAGGGTTTAATTTATTCCAATTTACCAAAAAACAAACAGAATCAAAACCCACCCAGAAACCCTATTTCGGAAAACCAGAATCGACAAACACACAATAAGGATCAGAAGCGATAAACAGATCGCATAAAACGAAAATCAAAATAAACAATGAAGAAAACAATCTCAAAACCTAGAAGCCAATAACCATTCCGATTATATATATGAAGTAGAAAATAACAGCACCAACAACAACAACTAGTACTTAGCTGAACGACTAATGACGAGAAGACGTTACGGGGAAAACGAAAGATAGATGGAAATGACTTCCTTTGAGAGTTAAAAGAGTCAGAGAAGGGTAGGGTATTTATTATTTAATACTGGCTTTGGCTGGATTGGAAGATTATGCACTCGGTCATCCGGCGTCGTTTTCTCTGTCCTACTACTAAACCGTAATATGGTTCTCCTTTTCTTTTTGGGCATGTTCCATTTACTAATTGTGCGGTTCGACCGGTGACCCGTCAGAGCTCCGGTTCATTCATATGATTTCATAGCTAGGACAATATGGTCATTTTATCTAATTAGGGTTTTGCATTATAACTTGCATCAACCCTTCAACCCCACAGATCTCTTCACCCAAGCCTACAGGTGTTGTCACTGTGGGGATAAGCGAATTGTGATTGAGGCTTGTCATAGCCCTAGAGCCCTAGCTGTGTGAAAATGGGTATGTCTCAGATTTGTTCGGTTATTCTGAATATTTCATCTTTATCTGTTCTTTTCCACGTTGTTTGGTTGTTTGTGATCTTAGCGTCGTTGATACGAAAATTTTTTATTGACAGGTATCTCTCGTGACTCGATGCACAAGAGGCGTGCCACTGGTGGCAAGAAGAAAGCATGGAGGAAGAAGCGCAAGTAAGTCTCAATCGAGTTTATTTGTTTGGTGCTTTTTTGAGGTTATTTGCTGAGTTCACATTAGTAAAATTTGAAAGCTTGGATCTTCTCTTCCTGTTGCTGAACAATGTTGGCAGATAGTAATACTTGGTCGGTTTGATTTTGGTATTTGCTAGTCGGTTTTTGGAACGATGGTAACAGTTTGCATTTTTAGATCTGTTATTTAAGATTTGAGTTTAAGCTTCACTTGACGTGTTACTTCTCCAAAAAAAATCATGGCATAAACTAGATTATTCATTGATAAATAATAGAACAGTTGACGGACATGAAGCCACTGTTCAACAATATCAATTTCATATTGGGTTTTTTTATGTCTGTTTGTCGTAGTCTTTGTACTATGGTTCCTCAAATGGGTTCAAGTTTAAAGTTTGGGATTGAGTTTTTTATCCAGTGCAGTGGTCGATGGATCTAAGTTCTTACTTCCATTCTCATTAAAGGTATGAGCTTGGAAGGCAGCCGGCAAACACAAAGCTGTCTAGCAACAAGACAGTAAGAAGGATTAGGGTTCGAGGAGGCAATGTTAAGTGGCGTGCTTTGAGGCTTGATACTGGAAACTACTCGTGGGGTAGTGAGGCTGTCACTAGGAAGACTAGGATTCTTGATGTGGTGTACAATGCATCTAATAATGAACTGGTGCGAACTCAAACTTTGGTGAAGAGTGCCATTGTTCAAGTTGATGCAGCACCTTTCAAGCAGTGGTATCTCCAGCACTATGGGGTTGACATTGGTCGCAAGAAGAAAACTGCAGCACCTACCAAGAAGGAAGGAGAGGTATTACTCAAACGTTGCCTCATCCTTTCTGTTGGTAGTGCAATTCTTTTTTTTTTTTTGAAGAAGCTGTTGGTAGTGCAATTCCCTAGCATGCAATCTCTTCTTTCTGTTTGTTTTGCTATTTTAGAATAGGGTATCAATTTATTTCAAGTATACTTTGCATATTAATGTTTTCTTGTTTGTTCAACTTAATTTGCTCGACAATTGTTGATCAAATCCAAATGCAGTTTGAGGAGGAAGAATCAAATCCAAATCCAAATCCAAATGCTTATCATTACACTATTTTCATTTCCTTATCAGTAACTTCGAAAAGATCAACAAACTTAACATGCTTTGTTTCTGTTGTCTCCATGTTTTGGCTGGTAGGAAGGAGAAGCTACAACTGAGGAAGCAAAGAAAAGTAATCATGTTATGAGGAAACTGGAGAAGAGACAACAAACTCGCAAACTTGACTCACATATAGAAGAACAATTTGGCAGTGGACGTTTATTAGCTTGCATTTCGTCACGTCCTGGTCAATGTGGCCGTGCTGATGGGTATGTGATCACCTAATCTTAGTTAATTGCTTATAGGTGAAAGACCAAGATTCAATGATCCTAAACTGTGAACTACTCAGGAAGCCAGTATGTTAGGATTCCAGAAGTTGGAGAGCCGATTATTGATTTCCCTTGCATGGGCTTATTGCTTAAAAGTTCCTTTTGCTAGGTTAGGCTAATTTGAATTTCTTTTTGGGGTGACAGATACATACTGGAAGGCAAAGAGCTGGAGTTTTACATGAAGAAGATCCAGAGGAAGAAGGGCAAGGGAGCTGGCGCTGCCTAAGTTTTATATATCAGAATTTTGTTTCCACCTTACATTCCTTACTTTTTGAACATTTTGAGCAATTAAGACACGAAGGTCTGAATAGTGCTATGGTTAAACTTTTGGTTAGAACACTTATATTTATTAATGGGATTTGTTCAATTAAATGGTGTGATTAGTACACTCAAGTCATGGCATAGTTTTGTACAATGATTTCTATATCGTTGCATGGGTTTCTCTCATAACCCTGTGGGATGAACCGCTTGATCTAACAAAATGCTTGGTACTTGTTTTCTTAGTTCCACCGTATGCCTTTGTAGTTGCTCTACAGCTTGTCAACTAATACTTGCTTACGTCTACTGATTGTAAAAAGGAAGGATAAAAGCCGTCCGAGAAGCAATTTTCACTTTCGCGAGCATGATAAGCTCATATTTCTGCGAGGAAAGAAAACAATTGGTTGTCCAGCAGCACCTAACGCCCAAATATTAACCGACAAAAAGTTCCGTTAAATATCAAGTTGGTATAAACTTGGGGGGTGTTTGACTCTCAAAACTTTTTTCAAGGTATAAACTTTATCTTTTCTCTCTTACGCCGCAAATTCATCGCTTGTCTCTGTCTCTTGCTTTTTTGTAAAAGAGAAATTAGCTTGTAATTTTTACCAGGTGTTTTTTTAACATTTTGATTTTTCTGCGTTTATGGATTTTTACGTTTCTTACATATACTTATTTTGCCTTCTGCACTTAAGGGTTCTAGATGTACATGTATTGTGAGACAATTAGAGTTAATGCAAAATGCTTTCAACATTTGAGCCGGACAATTTCGATGTACATTTATAAAGTCTTATATGCAGTTAATTGTCTTGCAAAAAGAGTAATTACTCTACCATCTTTTACTAATACATCTTTGAGATTCAACATAATTCAAAATTACTTCTATATTTTTAGGTACATTCATATACTTAATTACTATTTTGATTATGTCCTTATGATTAATAATTATTTTAATATGTATTTTAATTTTTAGAATTGTATACGAAAAATAGATGATACACATATTGATGCATATGCTTCGACCGATGAACAAATATAATGTTTTGTTGCTCATTTGACATGTGTTTTACAAATGCAATAGCTAGAAAAGAAGGTAATGCAAGTGATTCTCGAGTTTTTTTAGAAATAGTGACAAATTCAACGAATCAATTTCTTATACCTCTACAAAGTATAATATTATTTTAAATAACATAATAATTATGATTCATTTTTAATATTTTTTTGTTAATATATTATGTTCTTTATATAGGTAAGTATTATTTGATTAATTCAGGCTACACTAACATGTCTAGATTTCTTTCACCTATTTACACCAAAAAATGGGTTTGGCCCATTTTTATTGTTTTGGGTCAAAAACTCGAAGTCCAAAGAGAGCCCATGGTTCGGAATTCAAAAGAAATCCATTGATCCTGGCCCATCAGATTCCAGTGTCGAGCAAAGAGGGAAGTAGTAGAATTTGAGTTAATGTAGGAGTCTAGAAGTTCAAGATAAAGAGGAGATAAAGGTGATAAACTTGATAGACACCAGCCCAAACTCTATCTCTATCGGATATGATAAAGTTTATCCAAATTCTACCTCTATCTAGTAGGATAAGATTTTATCAGGATTACAAGTTTAATTGTAGTAGGACACTCATCATCTTTAGCTATAAATAGAAGTTTTGAAGCGGGAAAAAAGGATTCAATCTCGCACATCAAAAGCGTGGCATCCTAGCAAATCTTTTAGTTTATTTTTGGCAATTCTCTAGCTCTTTAGCATAGTCCTTTCTTTTCAATTGTCATCAGCAATTTCCAATTTCTTCGTCATTGTTTTGCCGAATTGTTTATCAATAAAGTAAAGTTCTTTTCTGTTAAATTTTTGTCTCTTTCTAACATACACAATCGTTTGATTTCAGCCTCAGATTACAAGTCGCAATATCTTTTTTCCTTATTTCCTAGTTTGGAATCACTTTAAATTTCTGGTACACTAGCAAACACATTCACACCGAAACAAAGGGCTATGTGTTGACCTTTAGTCAAAATAAAGGCAACCATATTTTTGGCATGCCTAATGGGACCACGCAATGACGAAAACATGATCTAGTAAGAGTACTGACATTTCTATCAGTGGAGGTGATGATATGGAAAACGTTGCAATAGTAGCGCAGGAAGACCAAGATCAATTCGTTGAGTTAAGTCAACCAAGTAACACTAAGATCCTTTTAATGAAGGTTCTGGAGACCATAGAAAAATCGACAGCTAAAACGGACATTCTCTTGAACACTGTGAGGAGTAATCAAAAAGAGATTTTGGGCGCGATTAGTGGATCTGCCATGTTGGAAAAAGACAAAAGCATAGGCAGAAGAGAGTCAAGCAAGACACCGCGTCAAACTGAATCGCAGGCCAACAAGCTATTAGTGGCCGAGGAAAATTAGTCAATAGCACTTACGACCACTCCAACTAAAAGTGAGAAGTTGGCAGCCACGGTTGTCAAGCTAGAAGAAACTTCTCCTGCAAAGGAGCTCGGGGGGCAGTCCCCTAGGATTGAAAGCCCCAGTAAGGAAAAATAGTCAGTGTCCACCTACCAACCACTGTACAAAAGGGATGAGACACCGAAAACCACTTTGCCTCCGGTTTCTATCAACAACAAGACCCCTGTTTAGTTCCACAGCCACACTGGACCAGTGACTCAACCTCACCTTTATGAAGAGGGAATGAGCTCAAGGGGTAATGGGAGTCTGGTGACCAACCAGATGCAGGCACTCCCAAGGAGTACAGGTCACCAGGCAGTTCAGCAGCCGGTGACCATAGGCCAAACAACGTATGGGCAAAACGTTCAGACGATAAATCACGTTACCAAGATGTGCTGCACGAGATTGTCCAAGAGTTGTATGGGCCCGGGTTCAATCAAATTGTTTGACCTAAATTTAGGAAGCCTTATCCTGAACTCATTGACAGGACAGCTTTTCCAGGGGCGTAAAAATCTCAGATTTTGCATTGTTTTCTGGGGAAGATAGACAATCTACCATCAAGTACATAGCGAGGTTCACCACTCAATGCTCGGAATTTTCTAGCTATAAGAACTACCAGTATCTGTTTTTGAAATTGTTCCCAAATTCATTAACTGGAGTTGCTTTCTCTTGGTACGTGTCACTGCATAGAGACTCTGTGTTTGGTTGGGTAGACATGACAAGACTCTTCCATGCTCAGTTTTAAAGAAGTGAGCTCAAAGTTAGTATCGCAGATTTGTCCAGGCTTATTCAGCATGCTGAAGAGAAGGCGGACGATTTCATTGTCAGGTTCAAAAGAATGAAAAACAAGTGCAGGATCAATATTCTGGAGACTGAGTTCGTGAAGATGGGGTAAAAAGGTTTAGACTTGGAGCTGAGGAAAAAGTTTCAAGGCATGGATCTTAGAGACTTTTTCGAGTTGGCTATGAAGGTAATAGAATACGAGGAGCTACTTAAAGAAGACAATAAGCTGAAGAAGCGGACTATGGGGACTTATTTCAAGGAAGTCCATAACGCTAAAGTAGAAGTTGCTATAGCTGCTGTATCGGACATCAGGAGCATAGTATGCCCACACCTGACAAAGATGCCTCCTGGAATGCAACAAAATGGTGACAAGAGGGGGAACAAGTGCACCTTCGATGTAAGTAAAACGTCTGAAATTTTCTATTATCTAATGAAAATCAATTTTATCTTTTTGCCAGAAGATCACGTTTTGCCTACCAAAGAGGAGATGAAGGCTAAAGAATATTGCAAATATCATAACGCGTGGACTCATTCCACCAATATGTATTGGACCTTTAGGAACGTGATTCAGGATCACATTAACAGGAAGATTCTTAAGTTCTTAGAAGAGGCAATGCTCATTGACAAAAATCCGTTTCCGGTGGGATCAATGAATGTAGCAAGTGTTGACATCAAGAATTGGCTCAACCAAAAAAGGAGACAGAAGCATACGAATCAAGTTTAGAGGCCGAAAGCGTTGAACATGTACAAAAGGAGAGACGACCTGACCACTGCCCCTAAAAGTCAGGAGAGAGTCAGTGCACTGAAAAGGATCGGTGACCGGTTAATAATACGGTGACCAGGTGGTCATCAGCATCGATGGTCACCCAAAATTTGTTAAGCCGCCGATGCCCAAGAAAACTGAAGAGTAGATTCGGGTGGAAAGTATGAGGAAGAAGAAAAGGGAAATGCTTACTAATGTTAAAAAAAACGTTAAAACAAGAAAAAGAAGGTTGCAGAGCAAAAAGTTGGCTGAGAGACTGTTCCAGGAAAAAGAAGATCTAGAAATAAAACTTTAAGTTCAAGTCATGACTCACTTTGCGAAGAAACAAAAGATGCTTGATAAAGGGAAGAGGCTGGCCAACATTACGAAGCAGATGGTCGAGCACTGTGAAGAAGGAATTAAGGAGAATAAATTCAGAAGGAAGGCAACAGAGGATGAAGATGCCTAGGAACAGGAAGAAAGTTACTTCAATATTGGTGATGTCCCTGTTTATTACTTAGGAGCTGATTTTATGTTGCTGACAGCTATTTTTCACTGTGTCGATCCTGATGATGAAGCGGAAGACGAGCCAAAAGATGAAGAAAATGTAACACCCTATATTAGGGGTTTTAATATTAAGAAAATTCAGTACATTTTATGCTTTGCATATTTAAATATTTACTTATTGTGTATAAGCATTTTGGACACATACAGCATGCATTCACAACATTCTAGGTATAATTGAGTTATTAACGTGAATAAAAATGTGATTTGACAATTTTGGATATATTTCGGGAATTTTGAAATTTTTGGTGAATTTTTGGAAAAATATTGAAAGTTGGACCAATCCTAGTGTAACATGTGGACTAATTAAAGATTGACATGTGGCATCATTCATTGTGTGACAAATGGCTTGTGTGTGTGTGTGGTGCTAAGTGACAAATGTGAGATATGCACATTAGCCACATAAGAGAAGCAAAATCAATTCTGCAGCTTCTGTTATTCTACATTCGGTTATGTCCAATACCGAAAACACCAAGTTGCATCTGTTGAGATATTGGCTTTTGAATCTTACCTCAAAGTAAGAATTTCATTACTTAGAGAGTGCTTAATTATGTTATCCTTGGTTTTGTTCATCCACCGAGAACTTTATTGCTGGAATTAGAGTTGAACCAAGTAAATGTTGTTTCAGGAAATTCAATCAATATATGCTCTGTTTCTCACGGTACATGCATGGATATTTAAGTGTTCATATAAACGAATTGAATAGTTCTGATGACGCTTGAATGATTGAAAACGAAATTGTGCATGAGGGGTGTCAGATGGGTAGCTTCGGTGGTGTTCAAAATGGGTTAAATGAGGTGGAGGCATAGAGGAAGACGAGAATAGAAAATTTACAGTAGTGAGAGAAAACTTGTGTAAGGAATCGATTTTTAGTGTTTAAATATAGATGTGATTTATTTGAGTTGTGTTAGGCTGAAATGGAAGCGGAAGAATTGATTTAAGTGTGTTATGTGTTCATTGAATAAGAGGGAAGTCTGAGAATTTCTAGGAATGGATAGCAGTAGAATTCTCTGTGAAAGTTCGTCGTAGCGAAGGAAGAAGTCCACCACGGCTAGTTCTTTTTGGTTTGCCTCGTCGAGCATAAAGAAGAAGTTGAGTTCGCCGTAGCAAACTTCTGTAAAAAGGTCGAAGAATTATGCTATCTGGAAAGTTCGCCGCGGCGAAGATTCTTGACAGCTTGAATATACTTTAGTATTTTAGGCATAACTTTCTTTTTAGTTATCCAAATGGAGTGATTTTTAATTTAAAATAAACTAGAGACATAAGGCTACAAATTGTATGAAGAGATTAGAATCTAATTCTGCCTCTAAGAATTTCATAATTTGATTGGAAGTTGAGATAGGAATTTTGATAAAGCTCGAGAACATCTTGAAATCTTTTAAGTATAACTTTTAGTATACTAAACCAAATTGGATAAACTTGGTATCATTGGAAAACTAAGACAAAGAGGGACCACTTTCTAGAAGGAAGTATTACCTAATTGCCTCAACTACTTGATGAGAATAATCGAGCAAGGAGGACTCGAAAGTTGGTTGTGAAATAAATTTGGATTGAGGAATTGAGCATGGATTTGCATGATTAAGAATGTGACAAGATTAAGGATAAGGAACCCAGAATTTGTCATCAACATGCATCATACATATTCAATATACATGAATGTGCATAATTGAATTCATAATTGTGCACAATAGTAATATATGTTTGTATTAAATGTTTTAGAGGAACCCATCGAGCGACCGATTCCAGATATTGCTAGGACGTCGAGGCAATAAGCAATAAGGGAATTTTGTAAGTAATTTTAGAGGGTAAATTTTGTAAGTAATTTTAGAGATTTTGTAAGTAATTTAGATGGTCAAATTTGATAGTTTTGCTTTGACTATTTTGTTGCTACTGCTTTTGGTCTATTGAATGATTTGCTAAACTATTGGATTGACATGTAAATTGAATTTTAGACATTTCTGTTTTGACTCTGTCAAGTCCTAGTTGTGGGTAAATAGGCATGCCTAAAAGGGTCTGCAGCTGCTTCTGTGACACTTCGGTGTCTTCTGATATTGACACTTCGGTGTCGAGACTTCGGTCTCTTCTGTGACACTTCGGTATCGAGCCTTCAGTCTCTTCTGTTTAAGTCTCATTACCCGCTTTTGTAAATGGACTTAACAATTATATGTTTTGTATTCTGATTTCTGTTTGACTTTGGTATAAACAAGAAAATGTGTTTTGATTATGAAGGGTTATACCCTCTTTTGAGACTCAGTTTTGTTTCTGTACAATCTGTTGAGATCCAATACTATATGTTTGAATTGTTCGTTCTGATAAATTGTTAATGCACGCTTCTGATATATCATGATTGTGTATAATTAGTTGTCAGTTTATGCCTAGTTTAGTTATTACTCACTAAGCTATATGCTTAGCATGGTGGATTTGCCCCGCTTAGGTTCAGAGAGAAGGACATAAGGACTGGGACGAGTGAACTGCAGTGGCAATGGAGTCTAAGTCTTGTTTTGTTAAAATCCTATTTTTGGTTTGTCTTTGATATATATGACTTTGGATTTAATTGAAGGTTTGTAATAATCTTAATTCAGGTTGCTTTTGGAAATTTTGATATGCGATGCATGTTGTTGAGACTTTTGAAAATGTTTGAATGTGTGTATGTACAAGTCTTTTATATGTTTCGAAATGATTCGTCTTCAGTGTGTTCTGTATGTGTGGCACTCGCAATATCTTCCCAGGGGGTATTAGGGTGCCACTTCTTTTTGGTATCAGAGCAAGGTTTAGGCGATTTTGGTTTAACCAATGCTTAACTATTACTTCTATTTAAGTATACAAGTTGTGTTTTGGCCTAATGCGGTGTCCCATATTTTGTCTATAGAATTAACGATGGAAGGACCTCGCGATACTGTTAACGAAGTTGCTGAGAGAAATCAGCCAAAGCAAACTCGTCTAGTAATATCTGGACCCTCTGGGGTCAATCGAGGTGAAGCTAAAGTGCCACCTCCTCCTCCAGCTTAGGGCGAGGCTTTGATTAAGTTGTCCCAAGATATGATGACATTGTTACATCGTATGACTGCACCTAAGGCTCTGATTAATCAACTGAGGAAGTATGGAGCCGAGGAATTTACTGAGACATCTCTAGAGGAATCTGAAAGGGCTGAGTTCTGGATTGAGAAGGTGAAAAGAGTACTGGATGAGATCAGTTGTCCAGTTGCACTGTGCTGTCTCCCTTCTGCAGGGAGCAGCTTATGAATGGTGGAAATTTGTCCTGAAGAGTCCTCAGCTGTCGGTACCTCTGACTTGGGATTTCTTTGCCCAAGAATTTAAAGCTAAGTATGTGACAGAGGCTTACAGAAAGGATAATTGGAAGCAATTTTTGAATTTGAAGCAGAGAAACTTATCAGTTGCTGAGTATGATCAGGAGTTCAATCGACTCAGTAAATATGCCCTTGAATCGGTGCTTAATGAGGAGTTTTGATGTCACCCGATTGAGGATGGATTGTATGATTCCATCAAAAAGCATCTGACAACAGTTACTCTATTGCAGCAAGTGACGCACCATCAGCTAATACAGGCTGTAATAAAAATTGAGAGATAGGAGATGGTTAGGAGAGAAAGGAGTCAGAGAAGGGGTTTTAGTAGAGGAGGCCAGTCCTCGGGGAAACAGAGTCGGGAAGGTACTGCTTCTGCACTGAAAAATACTCAAAGATTTGTAACACGGGGAAGGCAACAAAACTTTCCCTCTTTGGCTGTTTCTAGTAGGGGGTCATCTGGAGGTCGAGGTTCTAAACCCTCGAAGTGCCCCTATTTTTTTATACATCATAGGGGAGTTTGCAGAAGGACTACAAGAGCCTATTTTTGCTGTGGTAGTACTGAGCATAAGATAGCCAGTTGCCCTCTCAACCAGGCTCAGACATCACAAGCCAGTCGAGAGGTTTTTCATACGTCTGCTGGGAATAGAGGACGTGGTAGAGATCGAGGAGGGTCTGGGCAGAATGGACCGAATCGGGGTAACCAATCAGAAATTGTGAATCGACCAGTTGTGCCTACTGTTTTGGCACGAGCTTATGCACTAAAAGCTTGTGAGGATCAGGACGCACTAAAAGTCATTGTTGGTACTGTTTCTCTCTTTAATTCTGAAATGCATGCATTGTTTGACCTTGAATCTACTCATTTGTATATCTGTGTTGGAGAAATATTTTATATGGAGGTGCCTATAGATCAGTTGGAGTATGACATGCATGTGACCAGTCCTCTAGGTAGTAGTGTGTCAGTTAATCAGGTATTTAGGAATTGTCCTGTTATGATTCAAGGAGATGAGTATGTAGCAGATATGATTAAATTGCCATTCCATCAATTTGATTTGATTCTGGGTAGGGATTGGTTGTCTAAACATCGGGAAATAATTGATTGTAATGCTAAGACAGTTATGTTTAGGAGACCTGATCAATCTGAGATTGTATTACATGGTGTTCGCACTAGTTCTTTAACTAATGTGGTATCTACTATGCAAGCTTGAAAGCTTCTCAGGAAGGTATGTGAAGCATATCTGGCTTTTGTGGTTGATGCTAAGAAGGAGGATGGTAAATGGCTAGATATTCCGGTAGTGAATGAATATCTAGATGTGTTTCCGGAGGAATTACCTAGACTCCCTCCTGAAAGAGATGTGGAGTTGTTTATTGAAGTTATACCTGGCACTGCTCCTATATCCAAAGCACCGTATAGAATGGCTCCTACTGAGTTAAAAGAGTTGAAGGTGCAGTTACAAGAACTTCTAAATAAGGGGTTTATTCAACCCAGCATGTCGCCGTGGAGAGCATCGGTGCTGTTTGTTAAGAAGAAGGATGACACACTACAGATGTCCATCAACTATAGACAATTGAATAGAGTCACAATGAAGAATAAGTATCTGTTGCCAAGGATTGAAGACTTATTTGATCAGTTGAAAGATGAAGGAGTGTTTTCAAAGATAGATTTACGATCGGGGTACTATCAGCTTCGGGTAAAGGATGTGGATGTATCGAATACTACATTTAGGACCCGTTATGGACATTATGAATTCCTAGTATTGCCATTCGGGTTAACTAATGCTCCAGCATCATTTATGGATCTGATGAATAGATTGTTCAAGCCTTATTTGGACCAGTTTGTTGTAGTGTTTATTGATGATATCCTGATTTATTCTAGGAATGAACAGGATCATGCTGAGCATTTCCGAATTTACAGACTTTGAGGGAAAGACGGTTGTATGCTAAGCTAAGTAAGTGTGATTTCTGGCTTCAGGAGATATCATTTTTAGGGCATGTTGCCTCTTCTGAAGGAATCAGAGTTGATTCTAGTAAGATAGAAGCGATTGTTAATTGGAAACCACCACAGAATGTAACAAAAGTGAGAAAATTCTTGGGTATGGCTGGTTATTACCGTCGGTTTGTTAAGGGATTCTCAGTGATAGCATCCCCTTTAACTAAACTATTACGGAAGGGAGTGAAGTATGAATGGTCTGATAGATGTCAAAGTAGCTTTGATCAGTTGAAAAGTATGCTTACTGAAGCTCCTGTATTAGTTCAACCTACTTCTAGTAAGGAGTATGTTATGTATACTGATGCATCTGGAGTTGGTTTAGGTTGTGTTCTAATGCAGGAAAGAAAGTTAGTTGCTTATGCCTCTAGGCAACTAAAAACTCATGAACAGAATTACCCTACATATGATCTGGAACTTGCAGCAGTAGTGTTTGCCTTAAAAATTTGGCGACACTACCTGTATGGTGAAAGGTGTAGAACTTTCACAGATCATAAGAGTCTGAAGTATCTACGTACCCAGAAGGAACTCAATCTGAGACAACGACATTTGTTGGAACTATTTAAAGACTATGATTGTATTGTGGACTACCATCCGGGTAAGGTTAATGTTGTAACTGATGCCTTGAGTCGAAAGACCATCTCAGCATTATCACTTAAGCAGAATGGATGGAAACTGGGATCTGATGGAGCTTTGATGGCTCAATTGAAAGCAAGGCCTACTTTGAGACAAGAGATTTGTAACGCTCAAAGAGTTGATGATAAGTTACAACAACTTATCTTAGCTACTCAGGAAGGTAAATAGTCTGATTTTTCTGTGCAAGGTGATGGTGAATTGTATTATAAGGATCGGTTGTGTGTGCCAGCTAATGATGAATTGAAGAAGAAGTTGTTGTTTGAGGCTCATAATACAGTATTTACTATGCATCCGGGTGGAAACAAGACGTATCAGGATTTGAAGCAGTATTACTGGTGGTTAGGTTCAAATGAGATTTTGTGGGTTATATAGCAAAATGTCTGACATGCCAGTAGGTTAAAGCTGAGCATCAGGTCCCATCTTGTTTGTTACGTCCTATTTATATTCCTCAATGGAAATGGGATAACATTACTATAGATTTTGTCACTGGATTACCTCTCACTCAAAGGAAGTATGATGCTATATGGGTGATTGTAGATAAGTTTACCAAATCTGCTCATTTTCTACTTGTTCGTCCTGACTATTCTTTGGATAGGCTTGCAGATTTGTATGTAATGAGATAGTAAGACTGCATGGTGTACCATTGTCTATCATTTCAAATCATGATCCTCGATTTACTTCAAGATTCTGGAAAAGTTTACAGAAGGCTCTAAGAACTCAGGTTAAGTTTAGTACTGCTTTCCATCCCCAGATGGATGGACAATCTGATTGAGTTATACAGATATTGGAAGATATGTTGCGGGGTTGTGTGTTAGAGTTTCCCGGGAGTTGGGATAACTATCTGACTCTGATGGAGTTTGCTTACAATAATAGTTATTAGACGAGCATTGACATGGTACCTTATGAAACGTTGTACGGTAGGAAGTGTAGAACTCCAGGATGTTGGACTGAGTTGAGTGAAAACAAGATGATCGGGCCAGAAATTGTGAAAGATACTGAAGAAAAGATTTGGATTATTCAGCAAAGGTTGAAAGCTGCCAGTGATCGGCAAAAATCCTATACTAACCTAAAAAGAAGAGATATTGAGTATCAGGTAGGAGATAAGGTATTCTTGAAAGTGTCACCATGGAAACACATACTT
>JAOSBN010000005.1:23417494-23437254 GCA_027563595.1 Erythroxylum suave
CATAACAAGATTCTGTTCCGACGGACGTTTTGTATCGTCGGAAATGTTGCTATTATAGCGACGGGAAACGATATTCCGTCGTTATTTTCCGACGGAAGTGGTTCCGTCGGAAAATTTTCGCCGCTATTTGATGATTTTCTTGTAGTGTGTGTAGGTTTCAAATTGTTTAAATTCAACTTAAATGTTATATAAACTTACTGTCAATTACTATCAACTGTCATAATACGTTAATATATCATTAAAGATATATTTCGAGCCTTTATGCAATTCTATGTGACGTTATAATGTTACTACGTTAGGTTAAATGCCAATTTTGTGTATTGCATGTTAATTTGGATAACAAATAATAAATTTAAATTGATAACATCAGTATCTCTCAATTAACTAACTAAGATTTTACAATTTTGAAACATTTATTAAGATTAGCATACTATCTCTTAAATTGATTGGAAGCCACCCTTCTTCTATAAGTTGACACAAGATAAAAACAAACTGTGATAGAAAAGTTTAGGGTTCTTTTAACCTTATTCGACATTTTTCTTCATACACCACAACATAACAATCAAATGTCTAATAGAAAAAACATATTAAAAATACATCAATTATGTTAAAACATATTTTATAATGAGCCACAAGCCTAATGGCTAGGTTTGGATAAATTGGTGAATAGATCCAAGACCATATAATATGGTGGGTAATATAATGTTTATTTTATAAATGATCAAAATGTTTCCTACACTTGAATAAGATATTATAAGGTTATATTATTTTACATTAATTAAGTCAACATTCTTAGCACTTGGAAAATATAATCTTACCATAATGCTTTTCCGATAAAATAATAGATAAATTAATTATACACAAACTTAAGATGGGTCATATGTATATGACCCATGGGTTACCTATGACTTGACTCGACTATATCTTGTTATTAGAAATTTGTTTTTAATAATTTTTGGTAGGATTTTACTCCTCTTCCAAAAACTGAGTGACCCGTGACATCAATTTATACAAAAAAAAAAGTTACTTAAAAAAAGATTCCGTATTGAAAAAATGTCAACCATGAGGAATCTTTAAAAAACTCAAATTTCAACCCTTTCTATTTAAAAAAATTGCCCAAAACACATGCAAATACTTGTATGAATGATATTTGAGATGCATTTGTCTTCCAAAATATAATATACCAATGTTTACAAATTTGATTAAAAATATAGAAAATAAATAAGAGATGGAAAACAACTTCAAAATTCATAGAAGTGGCTTTGATATATACTACTTATTGAAATGTAGGCAATAAGCAATAACTTTAAATTGACAACAATAATATACCTCAATTAGCCAAAATAAGGTTCTGTAGTTTTGAAGCATGTATCAATGATAAGATTAATATAAAAGTCTACAATCCTTCGAAACCTATTCACCATCACCACACAATATTCAAACTTGCGATAGGAAAAATATAAGGTTAACTATAAAAAAATCTCAAACTTTAGTTAATTTTGCAATACTAGTATAAACTTTAAAAATAACACTAAAATATTCTAATTTTTAATTTATAACAAAAATAGTCTAACATTAAATTATATGTTAACCTTAATGACATTGCTCACTATATTACATTATTTTTTACCACGTGACTGCCACATATGATAATTTTGTCATTATGAAATTATTTAATATCTGATTTAAAAAATTCCTAAAATCTAACCTAATAACCCTAAGTTTTCTTCGTTTTACCCCCCACCCTGCAATTCGTGCTCCCTGCGTCAATTTTATCCCAACCTTTAATGTCAATAAGCATGTCATGTGGCCTTCTTATAGGTATACCACCAAAAAATCCAAAGATACGCAAAGAAGTTGATTAGGCTGACTATGACCAATAACCAGTAGAAGTAATCTAGATGGTCTCTGTCTGTTCAAGTTATCAAGAATCTAACCAAGCCATGGCTTGTGGTAACTTTAGTGACAATGATTACAAGTAAAGTGCTCAAGTAGTTCCCTAGGGCATTAGTTGTTAATGACAGAGTTAAGCACATCCTTCTCACGGTGTCAAGTGCTTGATCATAGAAAAACTCAATTTGTTTAACAAAGGTGAAAACTTCTACGTACCCAATAAGGGAATATTATGGAACTTGCTAGAAAATGGACATTTGAAAGATTTCAAGGTCATAGCAGTTGTGAATCCTAACGTAATTTAGCTTGACAAGTTCTAGAATTCCGACGACAATCATAGAGAAAATGGATATCACAAGGCCAATCCCCATACATTGGATCCAAGTGAATCCTTTTTCATTGTCTGTGAACGTTCTTACAAATGGGACTATTATCCTATCATATATCTAAGTGAGAAGATGATACTGAATGTGTCGAAGAGTGAAAGAGATGCAGATGGGATCTTGAACTTACAGTCTTATGTGTTGATCCATAGTGTTTCCTTGTAAAACAAATATGGTACTCATTTTGCCGTATGCGCTGGAGAAGTCGATCTTAGTAGCCCGTATGGGTGACAATTTGATCACTAATTTGAGCTCTTGGACTTTTGTTACTGTGTAGAGCCTCCATGAGTTTTTGTTATTTGTGTAAAACGACGGAGCAGAGAGTATGAACAATACGATGGAAAGTGAAATAAAGAAATCTTGTAGGATTATTAGAATAGATTTTAGGAATTTTTAAAAATTAAAAAATTAGTATTAGTTTATTAATTAAATAAGTTCATAAATGACATAATTATTTTATGTGACATTTACGTGACAAAAGAAATTTAATCTTACAAGGCAAGTCACATCTTTAAAGTTAATAGAAAATTTAACGTCGAGCTATTTTGTTTCAATTGTCAGTTAAAACATTTTATTGTCAATAAGTTAGTATTGTAAAATTAACTAAAATTTGAATTTTTTTAAATTAACCCACAAATTTATTAATAATACATAATTAAGTTAAAATATATTTGTGGTGGGCTGCAAGTCAAGTTGGTAGGCTTGGACAATATTGATGAATGGACCGAGGGTCTATAGTATAATTAGTAATATTATGTCCATCTTATAAATGCTTCAAAGATTAAATGCACATTTAAGATATTAATTGTCATAAGATTATGCTGGTCCATATTAATTAATTCAACTTCAATTTAAAGGTTGATTCCACATATCATTAAAGTCTTATTATGTGCCTTTATGCATTTATGGAAAAATCTTTCCTTGAATAAAATTAATCAATTAATTATATATATATATTCTGTGTCTGTATATGTGCCTGTGCGCTTGCATGTTTGCGTCTTTGTGTGCATGTGTGTGTGTGAGTTTATGTGTGCGTATGTGATAGATATTTTTTTGATGTAAAAGTTAAAATTCAACTTGTTGTTTCTATATATTAAGAATTGTCCATTGATAAAACATTTTTTTTTGTTTAACTAAAAATTATCTAAGTGCTTTTTATCCTAATGAAGCCTTTTCCATAATCTCATTCTCATTTAACCTTATGGCTATCTTAACTTTAATTCCACCTTCATTTATATCAAAACTGGTCCGGATCCTAGTCTTTGCATATTCAACTTTTTATCTTAGATTATTATATTTTTACTTCAATTATAGTATCTCAACATCGTGTCTTTAAATAAGTATGAAAATTTCTTAATTCATTTTAATTAAAAATACTCAACTTAGATTTTTATTTTAAGATATTTGTCAAAGGTAAAAGACATACAGGACATGAGTAATCCTCTTCCTAATAAAAACAAAAGTAATAACGGACACGTCAAGTAAGAAGTTAAGGTGCCCAAATCATAGCATGATTTTGAGATTTGCCTGAGTCCAACATCATCTTGAATCTTTGATCCTTCAAGGTTGCATTCTAGATATGGTATTACTTAAAGAGGCTCTATAATGAACATAACAATCCTTTGTTAGTTTCAACTTAAACATGAATTAGCCGTTGTGCAATATAGAAATATATCTATTTCTAGATTCTATATATATATTTATTTATGCTATGTTGCCTCGTGAACGACTTGGCTCTATTTAAATTATTCATGAAAGTATTAAAATTGATCAATTTCTTGTGAAACTAAGATTTGAATTTGAATACACCTTTTATGAATCGAGATCTTGTCCCTTGTCTAGATGTATGTCTCAAGGATGATATCTAAACCACTACGAAGCATCAAAGATCCACCTTGATTTATATGGCTTGTTTAATACCAAGTAAACCGAAAGGAAAGAATATGATGTTTTTTTTTCTTTCTTGCAAATAAGTTGGTCATTATGTTTCGCATTGCCTTAGAAAATATTGCAACTACTACAAAAAAAAAAAAAACAAAAGGGGTCATACTATTATCTTACTAGATCCCTATGAAGTTTACAACAACATATATGCCTTAGCTAGTTCTCCTAACTTTAATGGTTTTATGGATGTAGCATAGTCAATACAAATTGCTCATACTCTTATTCAACTCATGAATCATAAAGTGATTACATTAATATTTATTTTTTTGCACTTTCTACGTTATTATTCTCAAGTAAAATTTTTCCTGCACGTTCCACTTGGTGCTTAGATTATAAGGCTTCTAATCACATGGCAAATAATGCTTATTTCCTTAATAATATAAACAAACATCTTAGAAATCTCAAGATTCACATTACTAATAGAGATCATTCACTAATCACATTTATTGGTGTTTTCTTAATTGATGTCGTTGTTTCCCTTGGTCTTACCCCTAATCTAATCTACTAAATTAGTAAGTTGGTTGACAATAATTATAAAGCAAAACATTTTAAATTTTATTATGATGTGTAGGATCAATAATCAAGAAAATGGTTAAAAGGGGGCTTAAAATATGACATCTTTATCCTCTTTTGACTTCCTTTATTTACATTTTTCGCTTTTGTTACTTGTCATTATATATATTTTATTACTGAATACGTAATAAAATTTTTAAACATCCCAATTCTAATGTGTTTTAGGATATGATAAACTCCAGGTTTTTTGAAAATAAAAAGTCACCATCTTTTAATGTTGTTCAATTTTATTGCGATTTTTATAGACTTGGGAAAAGCAAAACTTTTCCATTCCCCAATCATATGCCAAATGTTTTCCAATATTTTGATATGATACATAATGATTTATTATTTCTCATGGTAATTACAAATACGTTATCAATTTTATTGACAATTATAGTCGTTTCACATAGATTTATTTCTATATTATAAAGATAAGGTATTTTCTATTTTCAAGATTCTTCGTGCATATATTAAAACTTAAAATTTTGCCAATTTCATAATCCTTCATTCTAAAAATAAGGATGAGTACATGTTTCATTTATTTTAGGAAATCTTAAAAGCTCATAGGATAATCTCTTAAAATTTATATCCTTCAACTCCACAATAAAATAATATAGTTGAAAAAAGAATAATCTCCTTATTGATATCATTTAAACTCTTTATTTAGAGTCTTTTAGGCCCTCTTGTTTTTGGTATAAAGCCCTCTTCGTTGTGTCTATCTCATTAATTGGTTGTCCTCTCTCTCATTGAACTATGTTTCTCCTTTTGCTTGGATATTTGGTCATGCGTTATAATCTTCATACTTTTGGTAGTGTATGTTAGTTCATTTCTCTACATACAGATGTACCAAGTTCATAGCTTAATCTATTGTATGCCTATTTTCAAGATATTTTATGCACTAAAAAAGTTTTCTATTTTATAACATGGATTGATAGGTTTCTATGCTTATAAGAAATTATCAATGTTAAAACTCCGAAGTGCATGATATAGCAGTAGCTAGCACAAGCAAGTATGGGTTGATCCCATGAGAACTATAAGTACTAGTAATTACCCTTTTCTTATTATCTAACTATTGACTCAAAATTATGGATTTAATTAAAAATTAAACTAA
Source organism: Erythroxylum suave (assembly GCA_027563595.1). Classification (NCBI taxonomy): domain Eukaryota; kingdom Viridiplantae; phylum Streptophyta; class Magnoliopsida; order Malpighiales; family Erythroxylaceae; genus Erythroxylum; species Erythroxylum suave. The sequence goes on from JAOSBN010000005.1 coordinate 23,423,381, forward strand.
ACAACTAAACTAAGATATAAACAATACTAAACTTGGAACAAGGAAACTACTAAAAAATTCAATATAAAATAATAGTGCCTAGGTGATGAACCCTCGTAAGAATCCTTAAATACTAACCATTTATCTTTCAATTATAATGTTGATTATTGGATCGTGAAAAATCCTATCTTATATTAATATTTTCTCAAGACTACTAACAACTAATTCATCAGTTTATTAACATAAATCTTTCTAGTTAAAACTCTTAGGATGGCATTATCGATTTATGAATTTTACTATTATATTTGACGATAATCTAAAGGATTTATATCAACCTACCTCTAGGTTGACATGCAACTCATTCCAATTATGGTAGATCTATTCATACAAGACGGTTTCTCAATATCAATTATATGAAATTAAATCATGAAATAATATTCTAGATATATTATAATAAGAATAAAACGCATAAATGAGTCGTAATAAACTAATCAATAAAACTACATTAAACAAAATATCAAATAATATTGTTATCACAACTTAAGGTTCATCACACCTAGGCACTAAACAAGTTTAGTTCCTACTCGTAGAAAAAAAAACTAAAGATAAATACGCAAAAAACTGATAGATAACAAAGAAATCATAATTATAAATCTACTTTTTTTTTTCCTAATGGATCTTTTTGCAAAACTGAACTGGATGTTGTTATCTATCAAATCTTTTGATGTATTCTTCGAGTTTTCCTTATCCCTTTATTAGAACTATCATCTCTTTGTATGTCTTAGGGCTCAAAATCTCTTAAAAACTTGAGTTTCTTTGTTTTGCCTTCGTTCACATCCTTTTAAAGTAAAAACTAGGGTTTTTAGGTTACATATGGTCAACATACACGAGTATATAGGTGACCAAGTATCTCTAGAAATACCTAAAATTATGATTTCATGCAAGGACAAAGAATTACATGGGCAATATACATGACTATGTATATCAATACATACAGACATGTAACTTCATACGACTAGAACAAAATTCTTCAAATCTTCGCACATTTATAGAGACTTATACAGTCATTGTATAGGATCGTATAGGTCTAAGTTACTTCAAATCTCAATTCTTCCCCTTTTGGTCCAAGAAAGCAATTATCACCTTCAAATGCACTTGAAGTGAGTTAAGTACCAGAGATACTACAAAATTTGTAAATAAAAAACAAATCACATTAAATATGGGTGTATAAATATAGTCAAATAATCATTTTTGTAATATTAAATTGCGGCACACTTAGATTTCTTAAAATGTCCATTTTCATAAAAATTAATATTTTTATTCATTTACCATAATTCTTTTTCTCTTTTATTTCCTTTTTCTCCCATGTTTACTGACTCTATAGGTCTTACATAATGTAAACTGCTTTTTGTTCATCATTTACATAACATTGCCACATCAAATCAAAATTTGGCAGCAATTGAGCTTCCGTAAGATATTTTTCTATCTGATGATCATATTATGGCAACTCTTAAAAAGGAAAAAGTTAGTCAATGTATAATAGGGAATCAATGGGGAAACTATCCAGAGAAATTATTTCACTTCATGCTTGGTCATAATCCTAACTCAAAAAAGGCAGATACATATAGCTGCCTGCTCCATTCCTCAAAGAACTTTACAAATGCCACATACAGGAAAGCATTAATAAGATAATTGGTGAGCAAAGTGGTATGGGATAGGTTTTACCCCTAAACTTCCTTTCATCTATGTCTGATGAGGTTTTTTTTAAAAAATGCCAATATAGGAAAGAATGGAATACCTCAACATATAGAAAACATGTTTTCTTTTAAGGAACAAAACAAAACAACATATCATATATTTTTTGAATGTGAATATTTGAAGGAAGTGTCAATGAAAACTTTAAATTCATGTTAAAGACAAATAATGATCAATAATTTGAGGAGTTTCATGGAATAGTTCACAAAGCATAAAACATTAGAAAAAGGAGACAAAAGTTTAATTCTAATAACTTTCGGAGGGTGTACACACTTAATATGGAAATAAGAAGTAACATATTATTTAGGGGCATAAAAGAACTAGACAATATGTGTTGAATGACATGTTCAGTTGGATAAAAGTACGTGCAACCTTAAAGGTGAAAGTAGAGGATTATAGACCACAATTTGTAAGGACTTGGAGGTTAAGCTAAGTTAAACATCATTCAGTACATATGTAATGATTAGGAAGATGCCTTAAGATGAAAGGCAAATATAGTAGGGATAATAAGACAATTGTGAACGTATGCAAAGCTGGAGGAGTGTAAAAGTTCCCTCTTGTAACCATGCAATTTTGCAAAGATTCATACATTTAAATTTAAATAAACGAACTCCTAAAAAGGTTAGTCTCCTTTTATTATAGTAATAAATTTTGTAAACCCACTAAAAGGCGTAGTTTCACTTGTTAGCTATCTTTAGAAGCTACTATATATACCATTCATACTCTCTCCTTAAAACAAACAAGAAAGAATAAGTGTTGGTGAAAAGTTATTGAAATATAATTTCTTTTACTTAAAGAAAACTATACATAAGATATCATTTAATGCCCTTATCTATAAAATCTCTTAGGATCAAGTTTGTGTTTTTTTTTTGATATCAAGATCCATTCTAATCGATCCGTAAACCATCATAAGGCTTGGTTAATTAGAAAATAAACAAGAATAAGGCCTAAACTATAATGAGACTTTTGTATTGATATCCAAAATGACCATTGTGTGAACCTTTCTAACACTTATTGCTTCTCAATTATGGTCATTATATCAAATAGAAGCCAAAAGCTAATTCATTCATGATGATCTCAAGGAAGAAGTTCAGATCAAACTTCACTCTGGTTTGGATATTTCCTCACCTAATAGTATTTGTAAACAATATCACTCTTTATATGGTTTGAAGTAGGCACCAAAATTATTGTTTGAAAAATTTTGATAGTCATCCTTAGTTTTTTCTTCACTTAAATTTAGTACGACTCCTCTCTTTTTATATGAAGGACATCAAAAGGCATACTCCTTATATGTGAATGATATTGTTATCACATGTTCCAATATGGAGGTTATTTTTAAATTTTAAGAAATGTTGCAATTTATTTTTCACATGGAAGATCTTGGAAAACTTACCTATTTTTTAGGTTGAAAGGCACATCAACAACATTAATGTATTTTCATAAATCAACAAAAAGTATATTTATGATCTCATTCAATTGGTTGGCTCAATATCACTATTCTTATTGACACTCATATAAAAATTAACATAAAGGATCAACGTGACAAAAGACAGTTACTTAAAGATCATATCTTATATTGAAAGTTAGTAGGTAGTCAATATGCCAATACTTTACATGGTATTAAGGATTAATAAACTATAATATAGCATCTTATAGTATGTTTTACAAAAATTATAAGATGTTTTACTATATTTAGTTTATTGTCTTGTAGATGATGATACTAAAGGAATACTAAAGGAGAAGTCCTAGATTCGACTGCATTATTCTTTATAATTGTTCTATTGAGAAGATATTAGTCATTTGGAAGCTAACAAGATAGATAATAACTTTGTAGAAGGCATTAGAGATATAATCAAGTTCAAAGGTGCTGAAAATTGGAGAATTTGGTTAAGTATATAAGCAGTGGACACAGTTAGGAGACAAACGCTTGTCTCTCACAAGGTTTAAGAGTTAAAAAAAATAAAATTGAATCAATCCCAGTTATAAGACGGTGTCAAGCACTAGACATAGCTGGGAGATAGGAAACTATCTTTTGTAAGGTTCAAATGCTGAAGAAGTAGAACCTAAATAATGTCAATGGTAAAATAGTGTTAAGCATTAGTTAAACACTAATTTGAGAAACCTAAAGCTCAAAAACAAATTGGTACTAGTGTGAAAATTGGTATGAAGTTGGACTCATAATATGCACTCTTAGAACAATTGAAATTAAAAGTTTAATCGACTTAGGAATTTATGATGTAAACCTTATCTATAAATACTCTTATTACAGTTAATTGGAGAGAGCTTTTTGGGTGGTGTGTGAAAACCACCTTGATTTTTAATGATTGTTTTAAGGTTTCTTAACATCTAAGATGGCTTTAGAACAAGGATTAGAAGAAGATCAACCTCAACTTAGACATATTGGGATATCTTGTTTTATTTTTCCTTTTTTTCTTTCTTCCATATTAAGATTTGATTGTTTGAGTTTTGTTTCATTATATTGAGTAGTTGAAATCCCTAAGTAGGGTTAGGGATTTAGCTTACGATAAAAATTTCAATTATCAATAGATAATGAATTATTATTTGGTTGAATTTATTCTCTTTGATCTTAATTATTGGATTGTTATTGGCCATCACAGATTCAATTATAAGAATTGTATGAAGGATCAACATGCAAAGTATGATATGTTCATTAGGAGAATAAAGATTTCCTAAACTAAGGTGATAATTAAATAGGTTAATTATCCTTAATGAATTTGACTAAAGTTAATTGTTTGTGCAGCATGTGGTAGTTCCTTCATTGAATATAATTGTATTCCCCAAGAGAGGCCATAAACACTTTCAAGTTAATTATTATTTCAACAATGATAATCAATCTTGCATGGTTATTGGAATTTCCCAATAAGTAAACCTATAAGTTCTAATGTTTTATTATCTTAACTTCTCTTTAATTGTTAATTGTTTTGTTTTCAATTAGATCTTATGTTATTTAATTCTTGATTAGGATTAATAAATATAGTATTACAATCTTCGTGACATTGATACTCCAAAAAATTCTAGAATTATTTTCTGTTATAATTGATGTTGTATACTTGTAGATAGATTTGATAAGTAGTCTTACCTATATAACGATAACTCACCTAGATATTTTTTATTGTGCCCATAATGTAAGCAGGTTCATTCAACCATCTTAATATTTACACTTACCTGCAGTTGGACACATCATTTTTAACTTAACACCATTTTAATCATGGTTTATTTGTTCCTGCTACTTCTTTTCTCCGTCATCGAGCCTACAATGACATTGATTGAATCGATTCTCTGAACACCAGAAAATCTACTATTGGATGTTGCATGTTGATTGGTGAATCTTATCTATTAAAAATGCATGAAGTAACACAATTTCTCCAAATCTTCTATTGAAACAGAGCATCACATCATATCTACCAATGATCAGAAATCATTTGTTTACAAAATTTGATTTTTCTTAAGTTTAACCAACTCCATTACACACTGATAACACCACTACCATAAATTATAACTAATCTTATTTATCACAAATGTACACAGCATATAAAATTCGATTGTAACTCCATCCAAGGAGCCTATGGTCGCTGAATTGTCACTCTTGTCACATATCACCACCACTCTGCAAGCAAATTTATACATGTGAACCCAGCCCGCCAACATCAATTTGACAGATGTCAACATATTGACATCAATACGCTACCGTCAAAGGCTGGTTTTGCCACTTACCTTTCGATATCTTGTATGTAAAAGAGTTTAAGCTGGCCAGAGGATCAACGCATTGAGGAAACCTCTATAATCTCGTTTTATGTTCCTCATTCTCCAGCACGTTTGGAAATTTAAAGATGAAGGAAACTAAATATTAGACCGGCTTGAAAACTTCTGAACTTGTGCTTGGACTGTCCGTTGAGAAGAGTGAAAATGAACTCTTTTTTGGACGTGCAGCAGCATTCAAGCGAAGAGGCGCATAAAACAAACACCAATTTCATGAAACGAAGATTTGATAGCTTTGCACCAAAAGAGACAAAGCAAGAAAAGGGAAAAAGACTCACTATGGAATCGTATGAAGGTTTAAGATACACGTATGAACTAAGTTACAAACTTGAAATGAGAAAATTGCTCTTTCAACAAAAAAGTGAACACCTCATTCGCAATTTACCGTCGGCTAATATGTATTCCCCGGCGAGGTTTTAAGCAGGGATAGCGTTGTGAGTTGCCTTTAAATGAAAGTTAAGAAACCAAACCAGTTCTTCCAAGAAAGATTGAATAGTGAAAAAGCAGACAGTTTTCTTTGCCAGGACTGCATAGCACTTCATGATATAAATTGATCATCATCGTCGTGTAAATGTCTTTGAAACCTTTTCTCTCTGTCTTTTATCAATGCCCAGCTGGTTTGAGTTCTGACATCAGATAAAAAGTGGAACCTAAACATGCAAGCTCCTATGTAGAACAGGGGTGGAAGTATAGAGGATTGTATCACTTCCCCTTCCTGGTACCAAGAGGAACAATCAACTTCAGATAGCCCACAAAACTTTCAACATCCAAGACTTTTCATAATTCTGTTAAGCCTGTCAATAACAACATCTGGTCGAACATGAGAACCTTGAAGATTGATGGCATGGTATTCCAACCCTTTCCACTGAGCAATCAATTGAAAATGTGGACGTCTGAAGTAGCTGCTAATGATTTCTAGAATTACTGTTTGTGGTGTAGCAGCTACAATGTGAGTTAGACCGGCACCATGAGCACCAACAATAACTGAAGCCTCTTGAATGGATCGGACCTGCTCCTTCAAGGGCATATGTGCAAACAACCCATTGACAAGGTTCACTTTGCACTCCAAATGATTATTTGCCCAGATCTGCAAGGCATCAAAGACTTCTTGTTCATTGCTAAGTCTTGATTCAACTTTACCAGCATGTCTTGGATGGGCTAAATAATCTTCACGTCTAACAAAGAGAACATTATGACCTGATGCTGGTTTTTCAGCACCATGTCTGTTGACAGGAAAGTCAAAAGCTGCTCTAATCATTTCACCAAATTCAGATAATCGCGCTGTTTTCTTGTTATCAGGTTTCTTCCAAAGATCATGTGCAGATGCTCCTCGACAATCTATCTCTTCAGTCAGGCCTTTAAAAAGTGGTGTCTCATAACCCAAAGGAACAAAAACAGCATGGCGAAAACAAACTGGACCACTGAAATTTTTTGCATATCTGACACTTGAAAACAATGCTTTCCAAGTTTCCTCCAAAACGGTCTATAAAGTTCCAGACGTTAAGCAAGATTAGCTAAGATGGTAATAATGAACTATTTCCTTTCTATTCAAGGCAGAAAAAGTAAACAGTTAAAAGTAAAGGCAGGAAAGGGGAATTAAGGGAATTGGGGAGCTCCTATTACCAAAAAAGGAAGTAACATACTAGCCTGAACACATTGATTCAAGGCTTAGCAAAAAAGAACTTATATAAATGGTGCATCTGGTCATTATAGATTAAGAGCACTACTCTTAGATGATCCTGGACTTCTTCTATAAGACATACGAATAAGTCCCTCTTGAAGAAGATGAATGGATAGACAACCTGTTTAGAAAGAAACAAGTACAAACAAGGCAAATAGTAGAAAAGGAATCTGAATCACCCCAACAACCTTCATTCATAATCATAAAATTGGAACCACATATTAAGGAACAGTAACATTTTCAGAGTAGTTATTCAAACCGTGTGTAGATTGACACAAGTATACCTAATGTTGACGTCTTAGATTTATGGGAAACACTGTGTTTAATCAAAAGATCCACTTTCCACCGGCAGAAATGGTAATAGCCAGTTGATTGAAGCCATCTCGAGTAACTAGATACAGCAGTCTTTGCCATAATAAAAGATTTTGCAAATTATAACACGAAAATCCTGACTAACCCTTTCAAACCAGTCAATATATATTCTTCCCTAATGCACATAGGCAAGACCAATCAGAAAAATCATATCCTCTACAATCAATTAAAAAACTTAGATCAGAAAAAGGAAACACATTAGACGAGAACAGAAAGTAGACTCACTTTACAGTGTCCATCTACAAAAACCAAATGAGGCCGATAAGGCAAGTCAGTGACTTTAGATGCTACATACGCACTATACCAATCTGTAACAGTATGAAACACATTCGCATACTCAAACCGCGAAACCAAAAGCGTCGGCTCCTCAATCCACTGCAAGCACACACAGGATCACTACATAATTAAAATATGGTCTCTAATGGTAACAACAAAAGTAGGCAGATCATTCACATTGATGAATGCATTTGAATCATAAAGATGCAAACTTAAAACATTCAAACAAGCGAAGAAAACCCAATGAACCTGATCACAAATGAACTCCTTTTCATTCACGACCCCAATCGACCCGATCAAGCCACGCATAGTATGCTTCACAATGTCTTCTTGAGGCACATACATATCCAAAAACTCGTGACTCACAAGTCTTCTCCTTTTCTTCCCAACCCCCAACACCTCAAACGCGCCGTATTCAAAGTCCGGTAGCTCCTCCTCCTCACCCCTTCCGATCACCGCCTCAATCGCCTCCCCGCCAACAGACATCCTCACCCTCTCCGGCACCATCCGAATGCTCCCTCCCTCGCACACTGAGCTCCGCAGCGTCTCGCTGTACAAGCATCGGAACCATCCTGGCGCCGGCGACCCTCTAGCCGAACGTAGCACGTCGACGCGACGGGTGAAGCCGTTGCCGAAGTAAGCCTCGCATGAGCGGAAAGTGACATTAGGGTTTTGATTCCATGGGAGATAAGAAGGGAGAATCGGCCAAGGCTTCAAGTATTGGCGGCTGGGTAGGACGTCAGCGGAGGGAGGCGGCTTGAAGTAGCCGGAGGTGTTGCGTTGATCGGGTTGGTGGTGGTGAAGAGAGAAGTAGAGGAATAGAGTAAGAGAGTTAACGGCGAAGAGCGCTAAGATGATCTTGAGAAGTTGGGAGCGTCCTGTATTCATTATTTCTGTGCCTTTTCTTGTGCAGTACGAGTATCCCTGTAAAAAATTTACGACAATTTCCCTCTCCACAGGGGGGAGAAAGGAACCAAAGTGGGGAATTATATTATGTCTGAAGTGTTACGTCTTTATGGGTTCTGGGATCACTTTTCACTTGAGTAACCGCGGATTTGACAACTTAAAGAGTATAGTACTTTTCATATTATGTTAAAAGTAGAAAACAGCTAAAACCCGGGTTGATGTTTTGTACTTTGTTCCGTCAAAATAGTTGTCAAACTACCAACTAGGATGTTTCTTTGGAAGCAGTCCCCATTCCATTGAAAGTCTCCGATAACACAATCTGGTCTGGTCTGGTCTGAAACTGAAACTGAAACCACATTCAACTTATTGCTTGCCTTGCCAATTCCGTCGGGAAAGGAACTCTCCTGCTGTGGTGAGTGTCTTAGCTACATTTCCTTTTTCTAGTGTCTTTTATGTAAAGCCATATACACGTATTAAAACAGACCAACTTGACATTTGGAAGAAAGAAAAGAACGATTGTACCAGTATCAATTGCTCCAATACTTTCTGCCTCCATGTAAAATCTTGATCTATTTTAGACATTTTACAGATTTTTAAATGACTTTTAATAGACATACATTTTCTTAATCAACTAAAAAATAGTTATATTATCAATATAAATTATAGTAAAACTTAAATATATATTTTAGAACTGAAAATAAAGAAAAATTATGCTAAATATTAATATAGTTTGAATAAATATTAAGTTATCTAAATAAATATCATTACAAAATTTTCAGTATATTGCAAAATAGATCACAGCACAAAAATATTTATGTAACTTTTATGATCTAATATTAAATTTAAAGATACACTAGTGTTATTTACCTAATATATAAGATTGACAAATCAATGATATTTTGATATCTTTTACTAATCAAGATATTATGTGATTCTATTTAAAACCTAATTATTGTAATAATTTAATGGTATTCACATGTTATAAGGATAGAGTTATTTTTAATTAAAATATAAAAATCTAGTCGTAACGTTATTTATTTTCATAATTACTTTATATTAATTTTGTATTGATAAAGTAAAGGGCAAATGTATATAAACACGTGCTATTTATTTTGATGATGATATTACAATATGAATGAGTGAATATTTTTTCAATAGATAGAAATACCATATTGTACTGGAAAAAAAGGTACGTTATTTGTACGCAGATTCAGTATTGTTCGATACCAAACTAAATTGTAAATTTTAAAAACTTGAAGGATTTAATTGAAATTTGTATAAAAAAAAAAACCCTATGTTGTGCCAAAGCAAGTACTAAAAATCTAGCTATCTCACTCGCAAATATACGAGATAATTGTAGTCGAATACCCAGGGTTGTCTCTCAAGGAGATGAAATTAGTCCAGTCAAATTTATTTTGAATAAAAGCAAATGCAATCATAAATACTCTATCCTAATTTGTTAAGAAAAAAGAAAATAAAAATAAATTGACAAGCAAACTAAATTAATTAGAGGTAAAGAACAATTTGATTGATCGATGTAGTGAGCTCTTGAGAAATTAATTTCACTAATTTAATCTCTTATGCATTACTAAGGCAAATTGGTTGAATAATTGTCTTGCTAAAATTAATAATTAGGTTTTAAAATTGAATCAATAATAAACTAGATCTAACTTTTGCATTCGACAAGTCTATTATCCAAATCAATCATTTAAACCCAATTGATAATTACCCACTCAAATTACTATATTTCTAATTCATAACTTAAGAGTCTATAATTTCTTGTTTTAATATTAAACTTCTTCTCTCGATTCTTTAATTATTATCAAAATAATGCAAAATTTGGCCAAACTCTTACATGCAATAATTTAAGAAATTATAGATAATAACAATACTACCAAATAGTATTTTAGTCATCCATAATCCATTAAATCATATCTATTAATTCTTAAGAATAAACAATCAACCCATATTGGAATAAAAACTATTCATCATATTCATTAAATTCAATCCCATGTTTAACAGTAAATAGAGAAATAAAAACGATAAACAAAAGAAATAAATCAACAAATGCAATGAAGAACTCTTGAACGAAGAAGAGTTGGTAGTGAATCTCCTACCCAACGTAATTGTTCTCTATTTTTACCCCACTAGCCTCGCTCATGCTCCCATCTGTTCTACCCAAAAATGGTTGCTCTTGTCGATGCCTCTGCTATCTTCTGTTCTTTTGTTTTTACTCACATAGACCAAGCTTCTTTTTTTTTTAAATATAAACTATCTTTATTATATAGAGAGTCTAGGGTTTAATCCAATCTTTTCTGTTAGCTATAATCGTGCGTGACTCGCATGTTTTTTTTCAAGACTTGCATAAGTTGTACTAGAGTGACACTTAAGCGCATTGCAGGAGCACGTGCATGACACTTTTGTCACGCGGGTTATAACTCCTGTCACCCTGGTGACTTTTGGCCCAATTTTTGCTTTTCCTACAATATTCATAAACAACTCGACAAAACTTGATTTTATTCAAATTTAGATTAAAGGATAAGAAATTTTAACCAAAATCAGAATATAAAAGCTAGCCAAATCAATAAAATTAGACACAACAAATTTCCCATACTTAAACTATGCTTGTCCCCAAGCAAAATTAAGAAAACTAACACCAATAACAACACCCAATATGAATCCCGCTGACACGCAAGGTCTAAAAAAATTAAGAAAACTAAACTATACAAAGAACAAATAATGAAAATAACAATTTCTCAAGTAATAGTCAAAGATATCAAAATCATTTTAATAAACACAAACCGAGAACTTGAAACTCATTATACTCCATAAACAAGCTATTCTCCTCATACTTTAGCCAAAAGTAACAAGTACTTCAATTCAAAGAATCATTAACAAGTGTGAGAGACACTCACTCCACTCTCTATCCTCTTAAGCATTCAAGGGTATGACATATTAACTCATCATTCATTTCTTGTAAGGCAACTACTATAAGCTTGCTTACTAATCCAATCTTCACCACTCATACCAAACAAAAAGATCAATCTGAAGGTCTTTTTTTTCATTATAATGGGGCTGGGCTAAGGGTAGGAAAAAGAAAAATTAAAGTTTAAGACATAACTAATTGAACCTTTAAAATAATATAAAACAATGAAGCATAAAACACTCAAATCTTTCATTTCAATTGACAAGATTAGCACTCTCCCTTTTTCTTATGTGTCTCTCCTCTTTCTTTTCATTTTCTGGTTATCTTCTCTTCCCTCCTTTTCTTTTATATTTCCTTTTCTTTTTCTTTCTTTCTTTCTTTCTTGCTTTTCTTTTCTTCTTTTCTTTTCTTCTTTTCTTTTCTTTTTTAATTTATTTAAAACAAGGAGATCAAGTTTAGAAGAGGAAAAATGTATAGGAGAGATACAAGTTGTTATAACTATACTCATTCATAACTCAATAGCCAACTATATGTTATGATTCCCCCACACTTATTCAAGCAATTATTCCCTAAACCCAATCATATTATTTCAAATATTCAACTCGACCTTATGGTAGGTATAACGAAGAGGATAAACAATCAAGGTTAAGAGTCATATTTAGGGTTTAAAGAAAGAAAGGGTTTTATGTTAAACTCTAAGGGGGCTCACTAAAGGTAAAATTATGGTGGCCTTTTAAGAAAAAAGGGGTAAATCCTAATTTCCTTAATCATTTCAATGTTTGCATAAGATTATATGATCTAAACTAGTATTCACAAACAAGTTCTAGAGTTCCTTTGTTGTCCCCCAAAACTTTTTTCATTGAATTAAGCATGATATGTTATGGAATAAGCATGGAATTTGAATTTTTTCCTTAGAATGAATGGAGTTGTTAAGCATGATTTAAATAAATTATAAAGTCATGATAATTTTTTTTATTTTTGGAGTCATTATTATGTTAATGTTAATAAGATTATATGATATATGTTAATTGAATTAAAGTGTTAAGGTAGTAAGATTTCATAAAGGGCATTTTTGGAAGACCACTTAAGGTTAAAAGAACCTAAGCTTATAAGGAAGGGTAAAGTGGACTTTTAGCATTCATTAAGGGTAAAAAGGGAAGATCACTTAAGCTTAAAAACCTTAAAGAATTAAAGGAGGGGCAAAATGGACATTTCGTAATCATTAAGAGTATAAAAGGGAGAAAGAAGACTTGTCTTGCATTTGGAAGAGAGAGAAAACAAAATTGAAGAAAGAAGGGAGAGAAAGTGTCGTTGGAGAGAAAGAAGAGGGCTAAGTTAGGTTTCAATTTTTCTTAACTTTCAAGAGGGATTTTGAGAGTAATCAAGAAAGGAAAAAAGGAAGAGGAAGGTTAAAGCTCCCATTAGAGCCAAGAAAATCATTGTTTGATGAAGATTCAAGGTAAGTTTGATTCTAATTTTTTGGATTTTTGAAAGGCTTTTAGGTCAAAGAGCTTAAGAAATGCATGGGTTTAAGATTTCTAGGATCAATTTTAGTGAATATGTCTTGTGAGTTCTCCAATTTGAATATCTATTGAATGGGAATTTTGTCTTTAATAAAAGGGAATCAAAGAAGGCGAGAGGAGCAAAAGTAGAGGAATTTTAAGAAAAGTTTCAAGCAAGGAAATTCAAGTTGGGTAATTTATTTATAGTTATTATGCAACGAGCAAAATGCCTTGTGTGTGTGTTGTGTGTGTAAAATGGTTTGTTTTGAAATATTGTGATGTGGAAATTGCAGTATGATGTATGACATGTGATAAAAATTGAATTGTGAGCATGATTATGCTATGCCTTGGAATTGTATCATGGCATTTTGATTAAATAGAAAGAAGAAAAAGCATGAGAATATGAACTTGTTATTGATTGAATTGAGCATGAAAATTTATTATGTTTGGGCGCGAGAGGAACCATTTCATAGTCGCATACACGTCGACATAAAGCCTTCTTCCTGTTGTCCGCTTGTGGCACACGAGATCTGAAAATGGACTCGTTTCGTTCATGGAGTAAACTTCAATTTCTCTATTTTGTTCCGCAGAACCCTCGAGCCATTTGTTTTGTGCATTTTCATTTTGATGTGTTAGGTTTTGATGAAATTAAGTATTATTTTTTGATGTTAAATCAACTCCAATATGTTTTATATGA
>JAOSBN010000005.1:23437354-23460958 GCA_027563595.1 Erythroxylum suave
TGAGAGTTATGCTTATTGTCCTAAATCATGTACATACTCACGCCTTAAGTATGACTCCGAACGTTGGACTCCGGAAGTGAGGTTCCAAGAGATGTGGTACCAGAGTAAGAAGATGAATCGAAACATCCCAAAAGTTGGGCTCTGGAAACAGGGCCCGACAAATACAAACCGCTTTGAAGAACTTTAGAAGCAAATTTTCACCCTCCAAAATGGTCAAAACACTTACCTGCTCTTCTCTATAATGCACCTTTGAATGATTTCATCTTTTTAATCCTATAGAGGTGAGGATCATCCAAAACATAGTACCTACTTAAGTGAAGGTAACTTTTCCTTTCTTGAAAAATCATATTAGTTCTCAAAATGTACAAGCCAGATAATTCATATAGTCAGTGTACCAAGGCACTTTATTAACAACAAATAACTGCTCATCAGAAAAGTTCTCAACGATTGCATGCTTCTTTTATTGTTTATAAGTTTCCAAGTTATGAGCTAACCTAGACAAATGATCCGCAACAACATTATTATTAGTCTCTTTTTTATCTTTTATTTTCTCATCAAACTCTTGTAACAACAAAATCCACCTAATTGATCGTAGTTTTGCATGAGTTTGGGTCAAAAGATATCTACGAGCTACATGATCAGAATGGATTATAACTTTTGAACCTAACAAATAAGACCTGAATTTTACCAACGTAAAAATCAATAAAAATTACAACCAATAATTCTTTCTCAGTAGGTGTCTAATTTATTTGTGCATCACTTAAAGTTAGGCTGGCATAATAAATTACACGTAAAGATTTCTTAACTTTTTGGCTTAAAATAGCCTCTACAGCAAAATCAGAAGCATCACACATAATTTCAAAAGGCAAAGACCAATCAAGGGCCACAATAATCAATGCAAAGATTAATTTTTCTTTGAGAATGTTAAAGGACTGAATGCATTCCTCATTGAAATCAAAATAGACATCTTTGGCTAACAGTGGACATAAATGAAGACTTATCTTAGAGAAATCTTTTATAAACCTCCTATAAAATCTAGCATGTCCTAGAAAATTTCTAACACCCTTGATAGAAGTGGGTAGTGGAAGCCTTTCTATGACTTCAATTTTAGCCTTATCAACCTTAATTCCCTTTTTTAACACCACATGACCTAGGATTGCCCCCTTTTTTCAACCATAAAATGGCTATTTTCCTAACTTAAAGTCAAGTTGCATTTAATACATCTTTCAAGTACTCAAATCAACTTATTTAGACAATCATCAAAAGAGGCACCAAAGATTGAGAATTTGTCCATAAATACCTCAATCATGTTTGAAAAATGGAAAACATGCACCTTTGAAATGTTGTAGGCACATTACACAAACCAAATGGAATCCTCCTAAAAGTAAATGTCCCAAATGGACAAGTGAATGTTGTTTTTTCTTAGTCCTCAGGAGCAATCAATATCTAGTAATAACCTGACAGACCATCAAGAAAATAATAAAACTTATGTCCAAAATGTTTACCAACATCTGATCAATAAAAGGGGGAGAAAAATGGTCCTCTTTGGTAACCGTATATAGTTTTCTATAATCGATACATATTCTCCAGCCAGTGATAGTTCTAGTGCTTCACTAACTCTTTTTATCATTTCCAACAACAATAATGCCTGATTTTTTTGGAACTACATGAACTGGTCTAACCCACTCACCATCCACAATTAGATAAATCACAACCTCATTGAACAGTTTCAAAACCTCCTTCTTCACTACCTCCCACATAATGGGATTGAGTCTTCTTTGGGTTTCCCTTACTAGTTTAGCCCCTTTTTTAGTATAATCCTATATACGCACATAGAGGGACTAATTCCCTTAATGTCACTCAAACCCCATCCTATAGTCTTTTTTAGTCTTTTCATCTCACTCAAAGTCCTTTTTTCTTGGTCAGCATTCAAAGTGGATGCAAGAATGGTAGGATATATTTTTCCTTCTCCTAAAAATATGTATTTCAAATTTTTAGGTAACTCTTTTAGCTTTACTTTCAATGGGACTACATTCTTCTCTTCATTAGGAGTTGTCTCTAAGAATTTGTCAAACTCTCTCTCATTTGCATCGTTTAGCAATTGACAATAGTCATTAATTTCTTTAACTAAGTCCAACTCCTTTTCTTCTTCTTCCTACAAGGCAAAATCAAGATCTACAACATTAATTTCATCAATAAGAGAACATTCTTCGTAAACAGTAGTAGTAGGAATAGGTTTAACATTAAAGATTGAAAATACTACTATTTCTCCTAGAACAGTCATGGTTAGTTTTCCATTCTTCACTTCAATCAAAGTATTGGTGGTGGCCATAAAAGGCCTCCCTAGGAGTATGATGTGCTCCTTTTCTTGCTCTTTTACTTCCCCATTGTCCAAGAAAACAAAGTTTACGAGGACAATCAATCTCCCAACCTTCACTAACACATCCTCCATTATTCCTTTTGGAAAATAGATCAACCTATTAGCTAATTGTAAACACATGTTTGTAGGTCTTAACGACCTAGATCCAATTTCACATAAATAGAGTGAGGCATAAGGTTTATACTTGCTCTAAGGTCAGGCATACCCTTAACCTCATCACCGTTACCATTGATACCTTCATAATAAAACTCCCTGGATCTTTTAATTTGGGGGCAATTGTTGCTAAAGCACTAATTTGCTAACTTTAGAAACTATCACCTTCTCGTTTAGCTCAAACTTTTGTTTTCTAGTGCTTAGCTCCTTGAAGAACTTCATAAGAGCTAGAAACTTCCTTATCACATCCAATAAATGTAGATTAATATTAACTTTAGAAAGCATGTTATACAGATCATAAAGCTACTCATCTTGTTTTGAGTCCTTAAGGTGGCTTGGATATCGAATTCGTGGTCTATAAGAGAGTCACCTTATGAGGCCTTGGTCTTTCACTACCTTGGGTTATATGCTCTAGTTTTTCACCTTTTTGAATATGAATTGAAGGGTCGTGCCCATTTCTTATCTCATTATGCTAATCTTTTTCTTTGATGAGGCTCTCCTCCTCTTGATTACTTGCATTAGATAGATTAGAAGGAATCTTAACATGATTATCAATCACCTTACCACTTCTTAGAATAGTAACAGCTTTGGCTTGTTTGGGTTAGCTCGACAACTTTTCCTTTTAATTATTTTGCATTTGAGCAGTGAGTTGCCCTACTTGAGTCTCAACTCTCTTTACAAAAACTTCTAGGGCGACAAATCTCTTATTATTTGTTTCTTCATTTGAGTTGTTGCCTTCAGATTTTCTTCCAAAGAAGGCTTTCTCGATAGGTTTTGATTTGAGGATTGCCCTTGGGATTGGTTTTGCCTATGAAAATTCTGATATGATGGTTAGGCTATGGTGGATTGTTAGTCTTCCAAGAAAATTTAGGGTGGTTTCTACGACCAAGGTTATAGGTGTTTGAATATGGATCATTTTGCACCTTTGGTTGAAAACCATTAAGTGAGTTCACTCGTTCTTCCTCATCTGTAAAATATTCAAAAGAATATGAACAATCTTTGGCTTTATAATCATAAGTTCCACATACCTCTTAATTTGGAACATTTTGGGGTGGTCTCATAGTTAACATTTTTACCTGCTTTGATAACTTAGCCAATTGCATAGCCATTTCTTGGTTCAAGTTCACTTTATGAACTCTAGCCCTTCTCCCCCTTATGCTTTTTTATTGAGAATTGGCCCCCAACATGTCAAAGATTTGGTATGTCTTTTCAACAGTTTTCTTTTTCACAACTCCTTTTATTGCATTGTCCACATTGTACTGATATTACTGTGTCAATCCAAAATAAAAGAATTGGTTTTGCATGTGAAGGGAAAAATGACAGTGTGGACATTGTATTATCAAGAGTTTGAAGCATTCCTAGGCTTCGTGGAATGACTCTTCCTCCATCTGAGTAAAGATAGCTATTTTCATCGGCAACTCAGAGGTCTTTTGATGAGACTAGAATTTTCGCATAAATTTGTTGTACACCACCTCCCATTTAATCATGAATCAGATGAAAGGATCATTAACCATGTCATGGCTTGATCTTTTAATGTGCATGGAAAGCATCTCACTATGAGCTAATCTTTATTAAAGCCATCCGAAGGAAATGTCTGAAGAGTGGTATAAATTTTCAAATGAAGTTTAAAGGATCTTTATTGGGAACTCCATAGAACGATGGTAGAATATTGTGGTGAATACTCTTTTACTCATAGTTTCTAACTGCCCCTCCCAAACATATGCATGAAATGGTCGTACCAGTCCCTAGTCTGGTGTACTCCTTCATCACTAATTGCCTTTCACCCATCTTTTGGTTATTAACTCGAACTTTAGGCTTGGTCCCTTGAGATTGTCTTCAAAGTCTACTTGAGGTCCTCTTATTCGATACATGTTATTAGCAAAGGGAACGAGTTCACTTTCTTGAGACGTCCTTCCTAGCATAAACAAAATAAGGAAAAAGTGAATTAATAACAAAAATTGATAAAACAAATCAATGAAATAATAAAAAAAAGTGTATGTATTAAAATGCAAAACGATCAAAATTAATTTAAGTTTAAACACTAAAAACCTCCCTAGCAATTGCGCCAGAAACTTATTGCGTCAAAATAAGTTCTAAAAACCTAGGATATCTCACTTGCAAGTATATGAGGTAATCGTAGTCAAATACCTTGGGTCGTCTCTCAAGAAGGTGAAATTGGTCCACTCAAATTAACTTTGAATTTAAAAAAAAACAATTTTAAACACTCTAACCCAATTTATTGAGAAAAGAATTAAAAAATAAAATAAAATAAAATAAAAAGTAAACTAAATTAATTAGAAGCAATTATGGTTTGATCAATTGAGAAATTAATTTCACTAATTTAATCTCTTATGCATGACTAAGGCAAATTGATTGAAAATTGTCTTACTAAAATTAACAATTAGGTTTTAAAAAATAATAACTAGATCTAACTTTTGTATTCAACAAGTCTGTTATCCAAATCAATTATTTAAACAGGACTAATAATTACCCACTTAAGTTAATATATTTCTAATTCATAACTTAAAAATCTACAATTTCTTATTATAATATTAAACTTCTTCTCTCGATTCTTTGTTTAATATCAAAATAATGCAAAAGCTGGCTAAACTCTTATATGCAATAATTTCAAAATTTATAAAAAATGACAAGGCAACTAAACAATAATTCAATCATGAATAATCGCTTAACTCAGATCCATTAATTCTAAAAAATAAACAATCAGCCTATAACGAAATAAAAACTATTCCTCATATTCATTAAATTCAATCTCATGATTAACTGTAAATAGAGAAATAAAAATAATAAACAAAAGAAATAAATTCAAAAATGGAATGAAGAACTCTTGAACAAAGAAGAGTTAGTAGTAAATCTCCTGCCAACGTAATTGCTCTTTGTTTTTACCCTACTAACCTTGCTCATGCTCCTTGGCTTCAAGTCCCCCTTTTTGCCTTTGTTATAATCTGTTCTGCCCAGAAATGGTTGCTCTCGTCAATACCTCTACTATCTTCTGTTCTTCTGTTTTTTATCACGTCGACCAGGCTTCTTTTTTTCTTATAAATTGTCTCTATTTATATGGAGAGTCTAAGGTTTAATCTGATCTTTTTTGTTAGTTGTGATCCTGTGTGACTCGTGTGATTTTTTTAACTTAATTTACAAGTTGCACGGGGTGACATCTCCAATCACCTGGGTGACACCTCCAACCACTTCCTATGATGTGCGTGACACTTCTGTCACCCAGTGATAGCTCCTGTCACTCGGGTGACTTTTAGCCCAATTTCTTCTTTTCATACAATATGCACAAACAACTCCATAAAACCTGATTTCATTCAAATTTGGATTAAAAGACATGAAATTTTAACCAAAATTAGAATATAAACGCTAATAAAATCAATAAAAATTAGACACATCACCCTAACAATGCAATACTGAACAAAATCATAAATTTTAAAAAATTGAAGGACTTAATTGAAAATTAAAAAATTTTATCCCTAACAACTATAGCTACCCACATGCTGACCCATACCATTAGTCCACTACATCACAGTCCACAGACTCCACACACACACACGTAAACCCATTGTGTGCTAACCTGACCTATACCAGTCCTGGGATTCAGCTTAGTGAAGATTACAAAAATTGCAACAAATTTTGTTGAATTATGGATTATGGAATTATGGACATTGAAATATTAAATTGTGTTGATTGTTTATTTAAATATTGAATTGTATATTTATATTCTACAGAAGATTGAATATAGATAAATGAACATTGAATTGTGAATTTATGATGAATTGTGTATTTGCCTCTTATGACTTTGTGTTGTGTAGCAATTGTGCTTATTGAATTATTGGTTCTTGGTGAATTATGTTAGATGAAATTGAATTGTGAAGTGCATTGTGTATATTGATTTTTGACTGTGGAGTTAGTTTGAGTAAAAAAACTAAGAATGTTGATTAAAATAGGTGAATCAAAGGTTGTTAAATTAAAGTTGGGAATTAGGATTTCAACAACATGTTGATTAAAATTAGCTAAATAAAACAAATTATTAATTAGCATTACAAATTAAATTGTATACGCAAACAAAATAGATTAGTTTATTGTTGAATTGTGTCATTCTATAAAATTGGTTGTAAATTGGTAGTAGTGAGTTAAAGTTGAAATTGAATGGGTTATAGTTGTTAGTGTATGTCTTTAGTTTATGGTTGAATGATGTAATCATACAAAATGAGTAATATAAGATGTTTATGCTTTTGTGTTAGTTTTGAGTTAATTAATACATATTTTGTGATAATAGTTGATAATAAAATTAAATTTTTTTTATTTTGATATGAAGTTATTAATTTAATTTTGACATGTCGTTATTTATTTTATAAATAAACGAAAGGAAGTTTAAGTACTCCTGATAATTTAGTCGCTTCAGGTATAGGAAGATTCGATGATCTAACTTGGGCTTATACTAGATTAGTTCCTGGAATGAAGAACAAAACTATTTGTTTGTATTGTAACAAACATTTGAAAGGTAAGGAAATCATTAGATTAAAGAAGCATTTAGTTTGAGTCAAAGGTGATATGGAGCCTTGTAAAAAAGTGAGTCATGATTTGAAATGTCAAATGAAGACTTGCTTGAAAAGTGTCAACATGAGAAAGGTAAAAGGCAAAGATTGAACTATGAAATTGGTAGTGGAATTTCTTTTATTAGTGGTCAGGATGACAATAGGGATGTTGAAGGTGATAGTATTCCTTCCTAAGAAAAATGAAATGTTGCACCTGATGTTAGCAAAAGAATAAGAGTTGTATCTTTTTTTTTTCACCATAAACAACTCCTGAAGCTCAACCTTTTACAATCTAGAGAAGCAACTCATAATATGGACATGGCAATGTCTAGATGGTTGTATGATTTATGTATAACATTCAATGTTACATAATCTTATTATTAGGCTATAATGGTTGTTATTACCTCCTACGGTCCAGGAAATAAAGCTCTTTCACTTAGTGAATATATAGATCAATTTTTGAGTAGCTCTATTTATGAAATAAAAAGTTATTTGGATGAAAGAATAATGACTTTGGATATTTTTAAGTGTTCAGTCATATGTGATGGTTGGACAAATAAAAGAAATGAGGTATTATTACTTTTTAGTTTATTCTACAAAAGGGACAATATTTTTAATGTCCATTGATGCATCTGACCTTGTTAGAAATGTCGATATTTTGTTTTAAATATTATATGAAGATGTAAATGAAGTTGGGCTAGAAAATATTTTTCAGTTCATTACTATGCTTATAAAGCAGCTGGAAGATGATTGTAAAGCAACTATAATTCTTTTTATTAAACTCCTTGTGTTGCATATTGCATTGACCTAATGTTAGAAAATATAAGAGATGTTAGTTATTTTCCTATTATTGATGAGACTGTTCAGAAAGCAAAAAAAGTGACTAAGTTCATCTACAATTGTGTATCAGAAAGCATTTCACTAATGATAAGAATTTGTGTCAACCTACTATTACAAGATTTGCAACTAATTTCTTACCACTTCAGTGTTTTATTTTGATGAAAAACGAGTAGAAGCAAATGTTTACAAATGATAAGTGGGTTGCATCTCAGCATACAAGTGATAGGAAAGACAACTTTATCCTCCGTTGTTTACAGCTAAGGCATTTTTTTAACCCTATGTCTATTTCAGACCAATTTTTACAAAGAAAGTTGAAATTAATATAGGAATGCTATTAACTATTACAAAAATTATAGCTCATACGATGATATAAGACCTCTTAAGCTCACAAATGGAGATTTATAAGGATGCTTCTAATGATTTTAAGATGTCAACTGCTATTCGTCTAAGAGGCAAACTTAAGTCGAGTATATATTTTTTCACATTTATTACTTGTTGAAAATTAATCATCACTTTATTTTTTTTATAATGTTACTTTTATTGTCTTAGAGTTACTTGGTTGGAGGAATTTAAAAGTGGTGTTCTAGAATTGCAAAGATTTGCAATTCAAAATTTGAGTCAATGAATGAGTGCAACATGGTGTGAAAAGAATTGGAGCACATTTAAATTCATCAATTCCAAGAAAAATTAATAAATTGGAGCATAAAAGATTAAACGACTTAGTCCTTGTTTAATACAATATAAAGCTTTGAGAAAGGTATTTTATTATTATTATTAAGTTGGATATAATTTCTTAATAATTTAGTTTTATTGTTTACTAAGACTCTTCATAGAACAATTAGGTTTGTAGATCCAATTTTCCTTGACTATATCAATCTTTTGGCGGATTGAATTTTTTAGGAATCAGGAAAGTATTGACATATCATTTGTACCATTACCAACTCTGATACCGTACCAATACTATATTCGTAATTTTGATAGATATTATATATTAATTGGTATACGTGAATATATTCTTTAATACTTTTGTACTCAGATACATGCTTATGTGATATTATTAAATTTGTGTTTTATTTTACAGATTAAATTTTCATTTTCATATTTATCTAAAATATTTTATGTTCATTTGTTTATCTTATCAATTTACTTTAATATTTTTGTGTAATTCTTAATAATATTATTTTATAATTAATTTCCAAATATTATATATCTTAAAATGGAGAGATGCTCTTATCCTTATGAAGACTAATGAGGTTAAAACATTTAGTTTGCAATTTTTAATTTAATAAAATTTTAGTAATTAATGTAAAATGATACATTTAAAATAAGTTAATATAATTATGTCACACCTTTATTGTATTTGTAACTCTAATAAGCATAATCTTAAGACAATATGTTTATCTTTGTGGGAGATGTTGTCATATTAATTTTTTGCAAAATTTCATTGTTTAGGATAAATTTTAAATTATTTGACAACTTATAACTGATAAAGGTTTATAAAATACAAAGGGATCTAATTCTTGTATTTATATTAAAATATTTAATTTCTATAATTAGAGATTTTCTAAGCAAGAAAATCTAATTCCAATATTAAAATGAAATATGGGCTTGGAGGGCTTTTAGAATTTTCAATCACTCATTCTCATTAAAGTATGTTTATTCTAATTTTAGGTTTTGAAAGTGAATTCTAATTTAAAGATAATTTAAATTATATGTTTTTACAAAAATTTAAATGTTTATTGTTAAATAATTAAATATTTAATATTTAACTTTGATATTTGCAAGTACTTAAATTATTAAACTTAAATTATTAAATTGATATTAATTTTTAATTCATTTAAATGGATAACCCTATTAAAAATTGGTAAAAGGGAAATTTTATACCAAAATTTAATGTTTGCATTACAAATTAACTTGAATCCTAAAGCTTAATAATATTTAAAAAGAATCTTAATATTGTGAACATCATTTAATCTAAAATTCAAACTAAAAAAATTTAAATTTTTATAAGAGTTAATACGTGAATTTAAAAAAAAATATTGAAAGCTTATTTCCAACATATCATCCTAATTGGTAATGGTGGATCCCTTCACTTTGTCAGTAAAAGCCTTTTAGGGAACTTTATCTCTAGTTCTCTATTGAAACTTCCATCTTCCTCTAAATTTTCTCTAATTCTCCTTTAACTCTACTTTGGAGTTTGCATGTAATACTGTTGGATATATATTACTTTTTCAATAGTTATGGTTTTTTATTTAACAATTAGAATGATCCATCATACACTATTGGATTCTCAAGGCTACCATCACTAATTAATTGTCATCTATCATTTTTCATCCCTTTAAATGCATTCCTTTTTACAATCCTAACTTTTTCAAAGCAAATAAAGATGATTTGTAAACCAAATCAAAGATTCTTGTCAAAGCCTTTGATGCAATGGAATATGAAAGAGTGAAAGTTATTTAGAATTTTGATATAATTGCAATAGGGACTTTTTATTCCATTAGCATTTTCAGATAAAAAACACCTACTTATTCTTACTTTTAGACTGTTCTCTTCCAGTTATTCTTCTAATGGAATATGAAAGAGTGAAAGTTATTGAGAACTTTGATAGGGTTGCAATGGGGACTTTTATCCCATTAGCATTTTCAGACCAAAAACACCCACTTATTCTTCCTTTTGGAGTGATCCCTTCCACTCCAATGGAATATGAAAGAGTGAGAGTTATTAAGAACTTTTATATAACTGCAATAGGGACTTTCATCCCATAAGGATTTTCAAATAAAAAACACCCACTTATTTTTCCTTTTGCAGTGATTTCTTCCAAAGTTTAAAAGAGTACATAAAACTGTTAGACTGAAAAACTAAATGTATGTGGTTTATATCTCATTTAAAACCATAGTTTTATTGTCTGAACAACAAATGAAAGAGTTGCTTATGAATTGACAATTTGACATCCATTTTGTAGGTCATTAGAAAAAAAAGGAATAAAAATAAAAAAAGAAGAGAAGGAAGAAGATAACTAACTAGTTGTAAAAAAGAATTTGAAAAAAAAAGGAAGATAGTGTTATGATAGTTTGAAGTTTTAAACCATCCTTCTTTAGGTTTTTTTTAAAAATAAAATGATGTAGTGAACGAAAAGGATTTTTTACATTTTGGGTGCAAAAATAATTTAAAATTGGTCTATTTCATGTGAAGAAATATGACATAAAATTGTTGTGAGTTAACTATACCTTCTATAGTTTAAATGTATCTGAAATTAATCCAATTGATTCCGAGGTTGAATTTGGAGCAATTTCGAAAAAATCGGAGAATAAGGCAGAGGCAATTTAACCTATTAGAGACAATTTTAGCAAATAAAGGTGATTTCAACAAACATAGGTGATCTAAACAATCAAAGGTTATCTAGTATTCTTATTCCTCACTTTGATGAGTATTCATTTTGGTCGCTTTGTTATTAATATTCAGTAACTCTCATCCTTAATGGTTTAGGTATATTGTAGATAATTTTCTAGAGGGAAAGAAAGCAAGCTTAGCTTGGAAAGCCTTGGTTCTTTCTTGATGTGACTTATTATGTAGATATAGAAATATCTAACTCCTTCAGTCTTTTAGTTTATTATACTCTTTAAACTATTTTAGTTTTGGTATCTAGGTCGCTATTATCAAAGCAACAAATATTATATGGGTCTTGATGGTTCTAGTTAAAGCTAGACTACTGATCTTCCAGGTTTGTTTAAGTTGCTCCCTTTTTTTAATTACTGATATTTCTTAGTCTACATGAATTGTTTATACTTCTGGTATGCATTTTTAGTTGGTAGTAACTGTTAGATGAGGTTCCATCTTCTTTTGATAACATTACTACATTTAAAGTGTAGATTTTTCATTATCAGTATTTCCTAATACTTTGTAAGATCTTGTTGAATAGATCCTAGGCCTTTAGTTTTTTTTATCCTTGAATCGCCTATAGTTTCTTTCCTTCCACAGTTCATGCATTAGGAAGTTATTGCTAATTTTATTATCCAAATATCATAGGAATTAGAGTTTAATATGTGCTTTTGTATCCATTCTATTGTAGCCTCCAAGTTGTAAGGTTTATATTGGATATCATACACTCCTAGTAGTTTACTCCAAGTGTTAGTGGAGTATATACAAGAGAACATCATATGGTCTTTGGTATCTTGCTGAGCTACGCATAAGATGTAAGTATCATCTTTGATCCAGCTCATGCTATCTAAGGTAAGGAGTTAGTCTTGGATTGTTAACCATATAAATTTTTTTTGGGAATTAATTGTTTATCCCAAATCATTTTACACCAATTGAAGTCTTGAACATTTAGAATTAGCACTTTATAGTAGGATGCCATAATAAATTTCTTATAAGATTCTCATAACCAAAGGTTTGTTTTTGGCTTCCTCTGGTCAGGTTGGTAGGATAGGAATAGTGGTAGCATGTTGGATAGCCCTCTTGTAAGGACCCACTATGGATTATCTCTTAAAACTACATTAACTTTAGAGTTACTAGGGAGAAAATGTTGTGAAGGATTGTAATTGGGTTAGAGGTAGAGAAGGCTTGAGTTAGTATAATTTTCAAACCTAAAACTAGTTTTTTATCCATTAGCAATAAGCTGCTTCATTTTCTTCCCTATTATTTCTTTAAGGTTTAGGATTAATTTGGTAATAGAGGATGAGTTTGATAGTGGTTTCACTGGCTAGAAATAAGCATTTTTTATGTACTTCATATACATCATGTTTGACAAAATACCTTCTTTGTTAGTACACAAGCTCCATATTCTTTTGTCCATCAAATTACTATTGAAGGCTCTAATAGATTTGATACCCGGTCCTCCTTATGCTTTAGGAAGACAAATGTTCTTCCATTTTACTTTAAGCATCCCTCAAGTTCCATCTCCATTTATAAGAAATTCCTTTGATAATTTCCTTGATTAAATTGATTGGTAGGGCAACATGTGAGCTCCAATAAATGTGCATATCATTTAGAATGGATTTTATTAATTGTATTCTCCCAGCATAAGGTGTATGTCCATATTTTAGTTCTCCCTAGGATAACATCAAAGAGCAGTTTACAATTTTCATAAGATAATTTAGAAGTTGAAATTGGACGTCTAAGGTATTTAATAGGAGCTTTAGTGAGTTGAAAACTTGATAGTTCTGTGAGAGACTTCTCCAATGCATTAAGAGATGAGGGGATGAAAATCTAACTCTTGTTTTTATTAACTATTAACTATAATATTTTTTTTCAAATTAGGCCATGTTTTCCATTAATAGTAGGATTGAGTTTTTGTTTGCTCCACAAAAAAAGGAGAAGATCATCTTCAAATGCCATATTGAATATCTTGATTCTCCTGCATTTGTAGTGATAGGTAAGGGGATTACCTTGGTCAATCTTGTAAGAAATGAATCCAATAAACATTTCAATAATTAGAGAAAACAAATAAGTGGAAATAGTATCCCCCTGTCTAACACACTTTGCTCAATTGAACAGCTTGGAGCTTTTATGATTAACCAAGATATAGAAAGAAGGTGTAGTGATGCATTGAGCTATGCAGTTGATAAATTTTGAGGGAAAACCAGAAACTTAAAGAGCTTGAAGTAGGAAAGTTTAGATGAGGTTATCAAATGCTTTAACAAAGTCGATTTTCAAGGAACAACTTTTGGTTTTTTTTGTTTGAGTGCTAGTCCTTAAAGAATTCCAATGGATTATCTCATATGCTACTACTTGTAATAAAACCTAATTGTGAGATATTGATAATGTGTTTCATGATGAGCTTCAATCTAAGTGCAAAGATCTTTGATATGATTTTTTATAAGATGTTGCAATAGGATATAAGTCTAAAATCTTGGAAGGAGGACAGGTTAGGAAATTTAGTGATTAAAGTGAGGAAGGTCTTCATCAATTCTTTTAAAAGTACGCCTAAATTGAAGAGTTCATAAATAAGGTTACAAACAAAGGGTCAAGAGCTTCCAAGATTTTAGAAAGAAGAAGGCATTAAAACTATAGGTCCTAGAGATTTTTTAGGGTTGATAGTAAAGAGAGTATTTTTAATTTCTAGGTTAGTGATAGGAAATGTTAGATTTTCCTGTTGATTGTAGTTTAGGGAAGGTTGGATAAATTGTGAGAGTTGATTTAGAGAACAATTGGTAGAAGAATTTGAACTTAGGTTGTTTTTGAAGTAGGAGTAGGCCATTTTTTAAAAATTTTCTTAATTGAAATAGAGGTTTCCCATAAAGTCTAGGATTCCAAAGATTTTGTTGTAATTTCTTCTACACTGGAGATTTTTGTAGAGACAGCAAAGTTGGTGTCACCTTCTTTCATTAACTTTAGTTTTTTTCCTTCAAGAGAGAGTTTTGAGCTTCTACTGTTCTTAGATAATTCTTCAATTTGCGTTTTACGTATTTTCTCAAGTCTTAATTTACTAGGTCCTTATAGTGGAGTGATTGGATTGCGTCCAAATCATTTATGCAATCCTCTACTACTTTATTTAATTCATTTTTGAAATGCTCCTTATGTAACCTTTTTGAGTCCTCCATTATGATTTTCAATTTAGTAACTTGTTTGTAAGCTTTATATCCGTCTATGTCCAAATTCAAACCTCTTCTAATTATTTCTTCAGAACCTCCATTTAAGTGAGGAAATTGAAGAACCTGAATGGTGTTCTTAATTTCCTTATATGCTTCTCCATTCTGATTTCTAGTGAGAGTAATATGGAAAAATGGGATTAGAAAACCAGCTAAAAGAATAGGATAATTTTTCCATCCACTCTAAGTTTTTCAATCCTCTGTCTAATTTCTTCCTAATTTGATATTGCCCTGCTTGTTTAGTAGACCAGGTAAAAAGGTTATCTTGATATGTAAGGTCCACTAAACATGTCATGTTAATTCAGTATTTGAATTCTTTATCTATTTTCCTAACCTTATCACCTAGCCCTTTAACTTCAAAAGAATTCAATATATAGTTGAAATTACCTAAAACCACCCAAGATTCTTTAATGTTATTGCCCAAGCATGCAATGTCTTTCCAAAGAGCTGTTCTTTGAAAGGCATGAATATGGGCACAAATGAAGTTGATATGGAATGGGAGTAGGATTGAAAAAGGATCTTCCATAGGCATGAATTAGTTTGCTTGTTAAGAATTTTGTATATGGACTAAATTTGAGTTGTAAGCTATGATAATTCTTCCCGATCTATGGTGAACATGGTTTCAAAGGACATTCTAGTGATTACCAAGAATCTACAACCTTTTCTTTAATACTGGCTCCTTCATTGTGGTTTTCAACGCGCCTACTATGAAATTATCTTTTACTCGCAAATAGTCTTTCATGGCTTGCTATTTTTTAGTCCACTTTAGGCCCTTAGTGTTCCAAAATATGATCATATGTAGGAATTACCAAGCCTTTACACTTCTGCTTTGTACTTGATTTCCTTATGGCATTCTATATAAGGATTTGTTCTTTTTCCTACTTTTGTGTCCTTTGGTGGTGAAGGTTTTTGTTTATTCTTCTTAACAGCAAATTCTAGTGTCACTGTGTTTTGGTTAGTGATGGAACCCTCTGGGGATGACTTTTGTTTTTGGTTAATGTTTTGGTTGTGAAGTTTTGAAGTTTCAGTCTTCTCTGGGATTTTTTGTCACTCTTTGTGGCTAGAATTTAACTTTGAGAGCTTAACATTTAATTTTTTTGATAAAGGAATTTTCAAAATGAAACAATCAAAGGACAAATACAAAGGTGATTGAAGATGTTTGAAACACAGGAGTGACGATGTTACCAATTAGGAGTTAGGGATGTAATGTTTAATTTCCCTAAAAGGGTTTATTGAAAAAGGATAGGGGGCCACCATTGCTAGATAAGATGACATGTTAGTAATGATGAGACTCAAATTACTTTTTTTAAAATAAAAGTCATATAAATATTTTTTGGTAGAACTCTATTGGAAATTTAAGGTTTCTTTATTTTAAGCTTCAAATTAGAAGGTTTTCACATCATTATGGTCTCTTTTGAGCATTACTTATCATTGACACTTAATTTAAATTTTAAGATCTAAAATGCCTCTTTTCTCATAAGAAATATTTAAACTTTTTCTTATTTAGTTACAAAATTGGATATCAAAATTATTGCAAGCATATTGCAAAAAACTCTTCAAACTTTTTGGAAATATCTAAAAATGTTACTCTACCATAAATTACCAAAATTTTATCATATTCCAAAAATGGAAATAACAATAAAAAAGAAGAAGTTATTCTTCAATATGCTACCATTTGTTCCTTTGATTAGATTTAGATATAAAAATAAGGGTTAAAAAACGCCAACATTTTTCATGCTTTCATCAATTCTATCAAAACCCCATATGTTTCAAAAATCTTGTGAGAATACCTTGTACTTACATAAAATTTTTCTAAATTTTACTCTAATAAATTTTGTTTTTTAAATGTTGATGAAATATATTTGTGATAATCATATCACTAGAAGCGATAGGGAGTTAGCAAACTATATGAGTGGTATATCTCAAAAAGATTAATTTATTAAATTTATATATCATCACATATATTAAACTATAATAATATTTACTATATAATATAAAAATATAATATTCATACTTAATAGATCATATTTATTAGTTTAATATAATAATAAAATTAGCGTAATAACACTATTTATTTATAATTATAAATAATTGATAATTAGTTTGAGTAACTTTTACCATTAATAAATTTAATGGTGAAAATTCTTATTATTTTATTAAATTATAGTTTTTTGGAAAGATTATATTTACATATTATAAATAAACATTTAATCAACAACATTATTTTATTTTATTAATAACTAATAATATATTAATTTATGATATTTTATTTATATTTAGTGATATATTAATCAATTTAAAATCATATTAGATTAAGTTTTTATTAAATTTAAATTATTATTTAATAATATGACTAAATAAGATGATCAATATGTTATATAATTTATAATTATGTAATAATATTTTAATTATACTAATAATAATATTTATGTAATGATAATATTTATTTTGTTTAGCCTATTATTACAAAACAATATCATCATTTCAATGGTAATATTATCATAACTTTTTGATATTGATGAAATTGAACTTATATTCCATTTATCTTTTTACTTAGGTAGAACTACTAAAGTGCACCTATCGTATCAAGGTGTGAGATGGCTCGATGTAGTGAGAGAAGCTCTCAGTACTTTTCCTTTACACTTTAGCTTTTTGGCTATCCCTCTTTACTTTAATCTCTTAAACATCAGACATTCTTCAACCTTAAGCCTCCCCAAATTGTTGACTCCACCCTCTTCCTTGCTTATATTCATTTTCATCCTCTTCTTGATTCTTTAGTTTACTACTACTAGTCTCAAACTTTTATCAAAGATAATTTTGTCTTCTTATTTGCTAGTTTTAATTCCTACCTCTTCTTTTTTTTTTAAAGTTACCTCGATTCCTTTCCCTGTTTGAAAAAGCTATTATTTTTCATTATTAACTTCACTGCTCCCCCTGTCTCCTATTATGTAGCTTGACAATCTTCATGTCCCAGGTGATTTTCCAACTTCACCTTCATCCACCCTTACCCCAACCCAAAACCTAGTGTTGGTGCTCCCTCCTCTTCCTCCATTCCTATTCTTCAAGATTAGCAAATTTCCTCTCCCAAGAAAACTTGGAAATAAAGGAGACCAACATACTTCATCAATCCTTTTTAACTCTCCCAAGGAGCATGATGGCAAGTTAGTTATTTGCCATAATAGTGAAGTCTTAAAGGAGGGTGCTCACACTTGGGACTCCACCTTAATGGGTTTTTCTTTAAGCAAAAATCACCATTTCTCGTTATTCAAAGATGGCCTTACAGATTCTGGAAAAATAGAGGTTTGGTTAAACTCCTCTTATTAGAAGACAACCTTTTTTTTTGTTTACCTTCTCCTCCAGGTCAATGGCTTATAAAATTTTAGAGGGAAGGTCCCTGACATGTTGCATAATAACTTTTGTTTCTTCAAGTTTGGTATCCAATTTTGAAGCTAAATGATGTGAAATTTCAAAGCATCCATTTTTGGATTAAATTTCACAATATTCCTTTCGAATATTATACTACTAAGGGATTAATTTCCTTAGCTAGTTTCATTGTAAAACCATTTTTTTGAATGAAAACACTGCTAAAAAAAAGTAGAATTAGATATGCTCATATTTATGTTAGCATTGAAGTTACAGGTAGAAAATTTGACAAAGGAGATTACAATGAATTAATAAGAGTGGAAGACTTAATAAGCCCTCATAAAGAGAAAGAACAGGTTAATGGAGAAACCAATAGAGAAATCATCACAAATACACCTACTGAAATTTCTACTAAAGGTTTAAATTTTGCTTTTTGTGTAGATGTTAATAAGGATGATAATATTGTCACTGTATAAACAAAGTGTGATAGAATCATGATAAAGGAGTATACGATCATAAGCATTTCTGAATTACAAAATGGAAATGAGCCTTTCAAAATAGTTGTTAACAGAAGGATGCTATAAAGGAGCAAAGGTTATAACTTCAAAGGTAAATATAATTAAATGTCGATTTTAGTGTGGAATGTAAGAGGATTAAACTGGCCTACAAGGCAACTTACTTTTAGGGATTTTCTCTTTAAAGAAAATCTGTTATTAGGACTTTTAGAAACAAAAATAAAAGTGGAGAACTTAAAAAGGCTAAATGTTTTGGGATGTCAATAGCATTCGATTAGAAATCACTCTCACCATGTGTTGGGTAGGATTATTATATGTTACAATTCAGCTAGAGTGAAGGTAGATATCTTAGGAGCTATAGATCAAGTATTGAATTTAAAGCTATCTTTTATTGAGGAGCAAGTTGTGATCACCTCTTCTGTTATATATGCTAATTACTTTACTTTCTAAAGAAATAAGTTGTGGAATAATCTCAAGAATATGGAAACCTATTGTAAAGGGCCTTAGTTAATATACGGGGATTTTAATGCCACATTATATAGAACTGAAGCTCAAGGTAACTGATGTTTAAGAAATTTCTCAAAAGATTTTAAGGAATGTGAAGATCATTTCGGGGTAACAAATTTAAAGGTAGAAGGGTACTACACTTGGAGCAATAAGCAAGGATTAGATTGGTTCGTAAGGAACAAATCAGCCCTTGTTAACTTAGCTGGTTATCTAATTTCCCTTAAAGCATTGAAAACATTATGGATCCTTTTTTCTTAAATTATACTCCAATGAAGTTTTCTGGTTACTAAAACTACTAAACATTTCCCTTTTATATTTAATAACTTTTTAGCACATTAGAGGGGTTTCTTGGAAGTCTGTAGTAAAGGGATCAAGAACAATGTCACTAGATCCAAATAGTATTATTGCTTACAAAAGTTCAATTTTATTAAGGAGGAGATTAAAATTTTAAATAACTAAAAAGGCTTTAATAGTAAGGATCTTTTCGATTATAATAAGATGGATTTAACTAAAATTCATAATCTTCTAGTTAGTTTTCTAGCTAATGAGATCCTATTGGCAAAAGAAAAATCTCTTCTCAATTGCTATCTACAGGGTGTCCACAATCACTCTTCCTTGATCAAACAAAAGGTTAAGATTGGTTGGTTTAATGATGGTGATAGATGCACATTTTTCTTCAATTCTATGCTAGCAAGAAGAAATAGAAGCAAGATCTGTTCCATATTATCCGGTAAGGGTATAATGTTGCATAATCAAGATTCAATCTTCCGCAAAGCTTTCAAATTCTATTCCACACTTCTAATAACTGCTAATCCCTCTAGGTCCTTTATCTCTTTCTTAAGTAGTTTTATCTCCAAAAATATCTTTGAAGCGATAGCAGCGAGTCTGATTAAACCAATTGAAAGACAAGGAAATAGTGGATACAATTTTCATGATAGATGGGATGAAAACCCCAGGGCCTGATGAACTGAATGGCTACTTCTTTCATAAATCCTAGGACGTAATTAGTAAGATTATTAAAGATATTGTGCACAAGTTTTTTTCAAAAGACAAATTGCTAAAACAACTAAACACAACCTTTCTCTTTTTATTCCTAATCCTGATACTTTCAATGATTATAGACCAATATCATGCACTAATTGTCTCTACAAGGTTATTTCCAAAATCTTAGCTACAAGACTAAAGAATGCATTAAATTCCTTATTAGTGATATTCAAAGAGCCTTCATTCAAAACAGACAAATTGGTGATAATATATTGTTAGTTCACGAAGTTCTCAAAGGCTACTCTAGAGGTAATTCTCCTTATAACTACTCCATCAAAGTTGATTTTAATAAGGCCTTTGATAGTATAAATTGGGATTTTATGTTGGGCCAAAAGATCAAAACAACCTCTAATGTTTACACCGATGTCTGAATTACTCCCTAACATTTTAGAGTATTCAAAATGAATCTTAACATTTACAATACATTTAAAATGAACATTAACGCTTAAAAAAGATCAAAATGGACCTTTACTGGACTGAACAACTAAGAACGTTAGGCTTCTGTTCTAACGTGGCACTTTTTTATGAAAATTTAAAAAATTTTTGAAGTGGGACCCACCTAATAAAAGTGAGTCCCATTATATGTTAAATGTTTTTGACATTATATCCACGTAGGAAGCTTTACCAGGAACACTATGAATCCATGAACACTCTTTCTTTTACGATCATGGAGCTTTTAGGGGTAAGTCCATCATAAGGTACGAGTGTGATGCTTGAGCTTTTGTTCATTATGTTTTTGCTTTATTATAAAGTGCCTCAGCTTCTGTTAGCAACCAAAAGGTGACATTTATTCTCGAAGTACTTTCCCAAAGAGAGAGGAAGAAATAAATCAAAGTGGTAGTGTGGAGGAATCATGGCCATTGGAGCTGCTGATGGGTCTTTCCGGTACATTTGAGGTGGTTGTTTGTTCAATGGCGGCGTGGGTATTGAACGCTGACCATATCATCGTAACTTTCAGTGTGCACTTCAACTTAGGATCTCCTACGATGCTATTTTGCACCATAATAAACCAAGTTAACAACCGTGTCTGCTTACTGTATCTTCTCTTATCTACCCAAAATATCGATCAGCTTTAGAAGGGCTGAGAAAACTGATGTTTCCTTCACGCTTAATGTGGACAGAGAACATCATCCTGAATTCCAAAGCCTGTCTTTCGCTTCATTGCGTTTGAAAATGATTTCCAATTGTAGGTTATGCTTCTGTCGAGTCGACTGCTGAGTTTGCCTCTTAATGCAGTTAATAGAGTTGTTTTACCACTGCTCGAAGCTCCTAGCATGGTGAGCATTTCTTCTAGTGAAACAAAGCCTATCACTTCTTTGAAGATCTCTCTTTCATTGCTCGTATTTCCCTTTGCACACAACTGTGATCTTTTGCTGAGCCTAACCTTATAGACAAAATCTTGAAACTGTACAGTTGGAACCCATATCATCAGTATAACAATGTTGAACATTTTGCTAAAATCTTTTGGTTGTTATTCATTAATTAGACTTGAACTACACATCAATAACTTGAATCTTCAATCGACAATATAACCTTTTTTAGTTATACATCTAGTGGCTCTTTATTTAGATGGTTTACGATTATTTTTGCATACAATTGGTCATCCCCGTGATGCTTACACATATGTATATATACCAGTATATTTCTTTAATAATTATTTTGGAAGGAGTAAAATGTAGCTATAATGTCTGAATCTTGTCTTCATAGCTGAATACACATGGGACTTGGCATGGTGCTTGATGAACATATATGAATGAGGTGGTTTGTCGCAACTTTGGTTCGAGAAAATGGAAAGATGGGTAGACAAAATTTAAGTCTTACTTGAACGATGCGTTAAATTTGCATCCTCCTTGCATTTAAACCCACCGTATTCGAAGCGCAGAGACGTATAATGGGACCCACTTTTTTAAAAAATTCCATATCATTATTTGGAGGGTCCCACTTTAGTTTTTTTAAAAAAATTGATGTCAACGAAAGAAATGTCATGTCAACATTTGATTAAGGGCAGCTTAACACCGTTAGTGGTCCTTCCGATCAGGGTTCATTTTGAACATTTTCCAAATATTAAGGTTTATTGTGTACATTTTGTAAGCGTTAAGGATCATTTTGAATACCCTGAAATGTTAGAGTACAATTTAGAGATTAGTGTAAACATTAGGGGTTATTTTACTCTTTTGGCCTTTTATGTTGTTGTGCTATAGTTTTTGGTTTTCCAAGATAGTTTATACATTAGATTAAAAATTGCTTCTCTACTGCTTCATATTGTGTCTTGATGACTTGAAACCCATCTGCCATCTTTAAAGGAGCTAAAGAATTAAGGTAGGTAGATTGTTTATCTCCCTACCTCTTCTTTTTGTGGTTAAATTCTCAAACTGCGATAAAATTATTTTTTGATCTGTAAAATAGGGGAGAGTTATAGGGTATGGTTAGATGTAGGACACCCCGCCAACAAATTTAGCGGGGTGTAAACCAACCTGCCACTCTTGTTGGCGGGGTGGAACACGTGGACCACCCCACCATGCAGGACGACGGGATGTGGCTGGGTGGCCTCCAACTTGGCCATCCCGCCATTGATAATGGCGGGATGGTCACCCCACCATTAAAAATAGCGAGGTGTAAGGTGCAGCTTACTTTGCACCCGTAGGCTGCACCCCTGGCCCCTGGGCTGAGAGCCAGCAATAATGTTGGCTCTCAGCCCTTATTTAAGCAAGAAGCACCGAACACTTTCGGTGCTTCTCAAACTTTCCTCTCAAATTGGTTTCCTCTCAAATTAGTTTCCTCAGTTTTACTTCATTATCTATTTTTCAGGTTTTTACTTTTACAGTTGGCATTGGTTCGTCTTTTGCTTAGTGTTGATTTGATTTCGCTAGATTATCAACGAATCAACTAGCATTTTTTGCTCTTCTTCAATAACAAGTATATCAACATTCTTTGGTATTCTTCAAGGTATATTATTTCATAATCTAAGTTTTTTAATATGTAATGTTAATTTTTAGTAAATATTTTTTTATATTAGATATTTGTGATATTTGATATTTTATTGTTAAATGACCACATAATTATTTGTAGATTAGTTAGTTGAGACCGATAAGTATATTAATTTTAAATAATATATTAAGTTAGAAATCATATTGCCTTTTCTCTTTTTTGCGTTAATAATTATCAAGTCGAAATTTATGGGTATGAGATAAGTGATAATGATTAGCCTAAGTTGATATTTGTTGTCTTTAGTTTATGAAAATGATGTCATTAATTCTAATAATAAGTAGAAGTTTTATAGTCTGTTCATCAAGTAACCTAAAATAAATCAATCACTAAATCAAATTTTGATTTAATTAGTTGATGAACTTCAATAACAAATCCAATTCAATGTATTAGTACAAATAATAATAATAATAATAATTATATTATTATTATTGATATTAACAAGCATTATAAAAATAATTAATAAAATAAATAATCAAAAGAGTCATAATTAATAAAAATAAAAATAAATAAAAATAATTAATATTAATAAGGAAATAAAAATAATTATAATACATTTAATTATAATTTAAAGATTAATAATAATAATAAAAATTTAATATTGATAATAATAAATATAATTAAGAAATTTATTATAATAATAATATAATGGTGAAATTATATTTAAT
>JAOSBN010000005.1:23461058-23484997 GCA_027563595.1 Erythroxylum suave
TTAATTAAAATATGATAAATTTTTATTTCTCAATATTTTTACAAACCAACCATTGTCAATGGTAATGGTAATCATTCCTTCCTTTTAACCAACCATCATAATTATAATGATAATATCCATTCTCATTCCTCACTATATTCATTTCTATTCCTATTACCATTCTTCTGTGCGAACCAACCGCCCCCTTATTATGAAAAAAAACTTGACGTTGGCTTTTCAATTGATGTTATGTCCTAACGGAGTGTGAGTCAAATTGCATACCGCTATATATCCTTTTATAGAATTTGTATCTATTCTTTCCTTGAGGATATTTAGCTTTATACTTAGGTTTAGATCCATACATGAAAGCATCGGGTTTGCTTTTAAGGTAAGGTCTAGAAGTTGTAGCATATCCTTATAATATTTGTGCTTGCTTAGAAGTGGATACATTATACCCATTTATCATTAAAGAAAGGTTCTTCACTATACAAATGTTTACCTTAACAAATGTAGTTCTGACATTGTATTTACTTATATAGTTTTGTTGTATCCCATATCTTCATTTACACTTTTTTTGAACTCTTATCATGCTTTCAAGTTTCTCACTCCTTTTATTGTATTTGCAAAATGAATCTTTAAGAGCATTAAAATTCTTTTTTAATATCTCATTTTCATGTTTTAATGAGCCTAATGTATGTTTGTCATTAATAATCACATTATTAGATTCTTTGATGCTTTGTAATTTACTCTTATTCATTTTGATTTATATTTTTGTATGAGTTTCTACTAGTTTTTAATATGTCAAATCACTATCACTATCACAAGAATTAAAGTTAAAGAGTACGTCATCATTATTTTTCTATGAAGCAAATGTGAACTTTTAGTAAGTTCAAAGCACATGTATTGAAGCATCTCCTTGGCCAATAGTTGTTCTCTAATCCAATTGAATGTGTTTTGGGAAATCATTTGATGATTCTATTTTTTATTCTTGAAGCACCTTCCATTCCTTTCTTTCCATAAAGATAAAATTAACTTATTAACATAAGTTTGAAGGTGCTTAAATCACCTTTATGTGCGTATCTTACATGTTTATTCCTAGATAAGAACTGTGTCTAGTTATATCTAAAGCATAATTCTCTACATTTGCTCCAAGCTTGGTGCAAAAAATTTTAAGAAAAATGGCATTGAAGGAGAAGATGTTCTTAAGTCTCAGGAGCTAAGTTACAAAACTTACAAGAGTCCTGAATTAGGCAAATCCCTTTCACCTTACCAAAAGTTTGTAATTTATTCTTTATTTCTAACCAAAATAAGAGAGGACTTAGGAGAGTTATTTTTTCAACCATATTAAATTCTTTTAGGACATATTTTTTGCAGGTTCTCTAAATAACCTAATAAAGTATTTTTTAATGAAACAACAAAACTATACTTCCTCTATGTCATTTTGTCTTCTTAATCCATTATATGTTTATAAGTTGGATTTGAATCCAAAATACAATTGAAGCCTTTGAATCTATAATGCCATTCCCTCTTTATAAAGATTTTTGCAACTTTAGCTGATTATGGGAAAAGGAGCTTACGATTGTATATACCTTGTAGTTTAGAAAAAGGTCCTAAGTTATTCTAGTTGTCAAACTAGAACCAAGATTTCCTCCTAGTGCCTATTCTAATTTTCATCTTTGAATTATAGTGGCCTCATTTTGAGCAATTGATTAAGATACTAAGTTACTAGGCTCTTCCTTTACACTCAAGAAGCTCTTATTATTAATTACGTAGGAATGCATAATATGGATTCAAATTCCATAAATAACTTCCAAATTCTTTTTGCCATTAACATCTTATTGATCAATCTTATAAATTTTAATAACCAATCATCTTTCCTCCTTAGTTAGGTAAACATATCTTTATTTGAATTTTGTTTTAATAACCTTACTTAAAGCTACTCAACCATAATAATTTTCTCAGTAACTTTTCTATTTCTTTAATCAAGTTGTGTCTTAGGAATAAATGACTACATTAATGAATATGTAATTTCTCTAACACAACTAAAATAAGTTAGAGCCTACCTACATATGAAAGAAACCTATTGGTCCAATTATTTATTTTTTATTAAATCAAAGAAAGGTAGGCTATCATTATAGATTATTCTTTTAAAAGAGATAGGAATTCCTAAATACTTGAAAGGAAAATTATAGACAAAAGGGCCAAATGTTTTGGAAAGAATATTAGCTTAATCAAGAGAATCAAAAGAGAAATATAAGGATATCTTCTCTAGATTTATAGAGAGCCATGATAACTGATTAAAAAAAGTGCGGAGTTAAGTAGAACTAGGATTAACACCAATCAGCAATAAAATATTATTAGCAAATGTGAGATGAAATAATTTGTGGTGATAGGTAAAGTTGCCACTCTCCTTAACTCTTTTAGAAAGCATTCTTGTCAACATTTCAACACATAATATGAGCAAATGATGGGACAATGGGTCCACTTATCTCAGGCTCTTTGGACCATGAAATGTTATGGTAAGTTACTATTTATTAGAATTGCATAGCAAATATAAGTAATACATTGTTTAACCCAAGATACAAACTTAGGAATTTAAAAGCTTGTAATGTGTCCAACACAAACCTCTAATTAGTCAATTTATATCTTTATTAATGTCCAACCTTATTTTCAACACTTTCCTACTCTTGTAACTTATAAAAAGTTATTGACCTATTAACAGGTTATCCCTCATACTCCTCCTTTTAAGAATCAACTTAGAAATGATCTTGTATAGTACATTTCAACAAGAAATGTTTCTAAATTCACTTAAATGGATGGCATTTGGAACCTTAGGAATGAGACAAAGTAAGGTTTTGTTCTGCTCTCTAAACAACTTACCACTCTTAAAGAATTCTAAGATGGAAGTGGTTACCATTTAATATGTAAGGTTTCAAGTATGTTGAAAGAAAAAGGAATTCTTCTTATCGAGGCCTAGAGCTTTGTCATGCTTTAGATTAAAAATAGCTTATTTAATATCCACGAAGCTGAAAGGTTTAATGATTTTTTCTTTTTATTATTGTGAAAGAGAATTTGAGATTACTTTCTTCAGATCTTCCATAACACCTTACTTGTTGTCAAAATTCCCTAATGTGTCATTAAACTATTAGGGGGCCAATTCTTTGAGATCCTCCTGGATATAAATATCCTCCTTTTGTCTATTCTTCAAAAAACATATCTTATTTATGTTCTTTTTGCTTAAGACAACATTGTGAAAGAACTTAGTGTTCTTTTCTATACGTTTTAACCAATTGATTCTAGTCCTTTGTTTCATTAATGAATGATGGATATTCTAGGGATTTAGAGTAATTGATCAATGCCATATATTATATGCTTCTCAAAACATCATCACTAGGTATGTGAATTAGCTCAACTTAGACATTATCCAATTCCTCTCTAAACTGTTTGATACAAACTTTGGTATTTTTCACCTTTTCTAAATGTTACACCTTTAATTTAGATTTTATTATTTGTAGCTTCCTTAATAATTTATAAGGTTAAAGTCCTTAAATCGCTATGCATATGCCCTTAACAATTGCCTCATGGAAACCCTTAAGCATAGTAAGGAAATTATTGAATTTAAAGGGGATTTAATCTTGACTTTTACTTTAATTGTATACACTTCAATAAGAGAATGATCTGAGCATAGAGAGGCATGAAAATGAGCCAAGCTACTAGGTAAATTAACAAGACAATGATTATTAATAATAGCTCTATCCAATTT
The DNA here is from genome assembly GCA_027563595.1 of Erythroxylum suave. Taxonomy (NCBI): domain Eukaryota; kingdom Viridiplantae; phylum Streptophyta; class Magnoliopsida; order Malpighiales; family Erythroxylaceae; genus Erythroxylum; species Erythroxylum suave. The sequence continues at coordinate 23,464,801 of JAOSBN010000005.1, forward strand.
CTTTCTATTTAGCTAACTACCACCTTGTTTATTACTCTATGAAGAAATCCTCATTATACCTATGATCAATTAGAGCAGCTACACTAAAATAGTTCCTAATCTCTCCATTCACATTTCTTTTGTTCAATTTTATCACCCTCAGCCACTTAATCCAATAGAGTGCTTTTAAAGTCCCTAATAATAATCCATAAGCTTTAAGTCGAGGAAATCAAAGAAATTAGGTCTTTTTAGAAGTTGCTATTTTAGAATTAGTCAAACATTATAGAATGATGGATTTTAATTTTACTTAAGTCATACGTTATTATAATTCTACAATTGTAATGAGCTTAATGGTTAGAGATAAGGTTCCATTCTTTACCAAATATCCAAATTCAATTTTTGAGCTTATTAGCTTTTAATCTTATCTCCAAAAGTCCTACCATGTTGGGGCAATTCATACTTTTAACATTCCACACAATAATTATGGAGAAGAATCTAGGCCTTGAGGCCTTTTCTTTTTAGCTTTCCTTCTAGGTTTCTTCTTAGTAATATCCACTAAAATTCTCCTTATACATTTAAATACCATTCTTCCCACCATCAATATAGGTTCTACATTAGGACTATTAAAATCTAAGCTCACTTTATTATCCCTCTATTTAGGAACAAATAAGTTTTGTTCATTTTCTTCTATGAGTATTCTCTAGAATATCCTAGTGTTTGCATTGCTCATTTGTAGAATTAAATAGTCGATTCATCACCACCTTTTATACTAAGCTCCTTTAAATGATTTTAATCACATTTATGTTTCCTTTAAGTTATCTTTATTACCCTAAATTGTCTTTGAGAACTCCCTTTCTTTCCTTTTTGGAATTCTTCTCCTGAAGATCAACATCAATAATTACAGATCTACTTGTTGGCTTTTATACTTGCTTATCCTTTCCCTTCACTATCTCCTTAGAAGTAGGAGGCCTCCATTGATATGATAATTTTATTTTTGAATCCATCAACACTCCATCTTTAGTAAGCCTCTTTATATTGAATGAATATGGTGGTTTCCTCTCAATTCCCACCTCTAAAATGGATCCTAGTATATCCAATCATTCTAATTCCTATTACAATTTCATCCAAACAACCATGTTTTCTCAAAGAGCTAGCTAAGTGACTCAAACTAGTTATAAACCATTATTCAAAGGGGATGTTGTGGAAATTCACTCATAGGATAATTCTCTTCTTGTTGTTTATGTTCCTAGTTTCTAGTTCTAGAGTAAGATTGGCTTGCCTTGGATATATTAAGGATCCATTTCCAATATTTTATTCATACTTACTCGACATGTGAACCTAAAGAGGGGAAAAAACCCATCCTCATTTGTTGAAAAGTTTGAAGGCCAAGCTTGCCCTAGGTAGCTTCAACTCATCTCCTAATTAAAAGGAAAGGAAGCCTTTTATTTATAAAATATCCCACCAATGTAATATCCCATCTGAGGGCTCCAACTTTTAGAATATCCAAAGGAGTGAAACAATAAGGGAGTCTCCATTAACTTTGCTTGGCAAGAACCTAAGTTTCCCCGTAGGTGGATGATCCTCCACCACTTAATTCTATAACCTCTTTAGATTTCCTACACCTGGATGCCAAATGGGCTTGTTTCTTAAGGCTGCTAAGAAGCCATAAGAAAGGGTTATATAACACACTAGTTTAGAAGCTCTTTAGTGGAAGGAGAAGCGTTTCGAGGTAGGTTATAGCTCTGGCTTTAGTTTAGAAGGGCTATTGGAAGCATAGTAACCTTTGATGAGATTTGGGGGAAAAAAAAAAACCCTAACGATCATGGACCTGTGTCCTCTTACTTTTTCAAAATTGGAAAAAGGTAGCTTAGGACCTATGTGAGAAGAATCTAGCTCTTGAACATTAACCAATAGCGATAAGAAGGAGAGTTACATGAAAGGCACGGGGGACAAGCTAAAGAGGAAAGAGTATCCTCACTTTTTGCGTTATTCTTTACCTTAAATTTGTTCCTAGCTTCCATAATGTACATATTTGTTTTAATGTCTAAATTACCTTGATTTAAACATTTTATCTTATGTTTTAGGTAATTGGAAGATGTTATTAAAGGGACGAGTTTGATTAAGAAATAAAGAGTTTACGAGGAAAATCAAGGAGAAATTACAATCTTGGCTAGACATGGTGTCAGACATAGCATATTGCACCCATGTCCTTCTCAAAATAAAGAAAAATTAAAGAAAGGGTTAAACACACCTTGGCATATAACCATGTGAGAGTTTGTATTTTTCTCAAAAACTTATATTGAAGATAAGACTATATGCATATGTTGATAAGAGATTGTATGTCATGTCATTAAAAATAGTAGGAAAAATGGCCTCTTGTCTTAGTCAAAAATCAAATTGGAGAAATAGTGAAGAACAGTATCTAGGATGCAGACATGTTAGAGATTGTATCTCTTTACGAAAAGATAGAACAAAAAACATGACCCAGAATACAAGAGTTTCAATGCTTGGATTTCTCCCATATGAGAAATATTAGTGAGTTGTATGGCTTGGAATACAATGATGTCCCAAATCATTTTGCATCCAAAATTAATATTTAAATAAGAGGAAACACTAAAACAAAGAGAATTTTTCATTCTTTTAATTTTGATAGTTAAAGTTGATCCCTAGAGAAGACAAAAATCATATAGATACACTTGATATTTGTTATCAAAGAAGGATATTGAAAATCATCCCAGTGGAGTAAGACACACTAGAATATTAAGATCACAGATGAAAAGTTAGTAGTTATATTCGATTATAATTTTCAAGTGGACAATTTGAAAGAACTTATATGTGAGTGGATCATGGTATAGATATTAAAAGTTGCCTGGGGTGCTAAAAATCATTCTACATAAATCTTTTAATGTTAATGTCAAATTTTTCATGAAAATTCACATATCCTAGTATACTCTTGCGGATTTGACTTGGTTAGAAGTGTCAATTATATTAATTAGCTTGAAATTATTGTAACTCAAGAAAGAGCAATTCATCGATCTATGAAACTTCATTGGACCGATTTATAGATCATGCTGACTTATTTGGATCATGAATATTAAAGGAGCTCTTATTTAGATATTATTTCATATATGATTTATTTTCTTGATTATTTGCTTTATTTTATTTTTAGTGGCTTTTTAATCTGATTAGGTATAGTTTTGTTATAGAGTTACATTCAATCACCAAAATCAATATTTTTATTAATTGATTAGGTAACAGAAAAAGAATATAATAAATCTTTATTGCTTTTTTTTAGGGTCGACACTTAATTCACTATTATATTACTACAAAATGATAGAAAAAATTTTATTTGAATGCTACAAGAAAACACAAGGAGGCAACTGCATTCTTCCATCTTTCTGCAGTACGTCAACTATCATTTAATAACTTTCAAGAACCAGTACCTTTATATTTTTTCTAATTTTCATACCCCTCCCTGCTTTTATTTATATATCAAAAGAAAAAAAACGCCTAGTGTACAAGCCCGATAGAATGAGTAGGTATATTGCTATTTATATGTATATTTTTTTTTATTTTGTTAACATGATAATAAGTGTTGTTTTTCTTAGCATCAATAGTTACGTTTATTTATCATAAAGGACAAATAGTGAGATAGATCAATTGAAAGGCTTAAAAATGCTAGATACGTCCGTTTCCACCATGTTAGTTCTATCGATATAATTATAACAAATACATTATTTTAATTATGTATAATTTTGTTCAGATATCTATGTCTAGATTAATTTATTTTAATTATATATTTAGAGATGTTGTAATACTTGTTAGCCTTGAGCCTTATTAATTTATTTTTTTAATTTAAAAATATTATAATCGTTAATTTTTTTTTTCATTTCACTGAAAATTGAAAAAAGAACCAAAAAGTAAAATATATCAATTGAATAAAAACAACAACGTACGAGATAAAATTCAGACGTAATGCAAAAAGAATATACTAACAAATCCCATGCTATGAACCAGTATATATAGGACTTTATAAACGTATTTTACAGCAATGGAGCAGGCAATATTTTCGCCCACTGCCTATCAAGAATTCGGTTTTCTCAGCATACACGGAAGAATCAAAATACCTATACAAGAGAAACTGCGTGGGAAACTGGTTTTTTATTTATTTATTACGTACACACTGATTGATGGCTGAGGTTGGAAAAAATGGACATTCTGCAAAAAGGGCAATAGGATCATATGTCGTAAAGATTCAAAACAATGATAGAACCATGATGAGCAGTACGAAATTCGAGAGGAAGATGCATCCGGTAATTCTAGGCGGCCCCTTAGATTCAGGAGCTGGTCCAGTAGTTGTTGCACCGGGAGGAGGTCTCGTTATACCAGAGGGCAAAGGTGACTCAGCAACATCAGATACTGTTAGCGCCGGCTTTGGAGACTCAGCAGGTGGCTTAGCAGCACTTGGCAGTAGACCGAGAAGACCGCCGGGCTCAACTGGGATCATGTAAGCAGGTGTATTGTCGCCCAAGTTCAAGCATCGATTTCCTGCAACTTATAGAAGCAACAACGTTCAGTCCATGGCAAGAGGAGACAAATGGGATTGATTTCCTACACCTGTTCTTGTTCACTAACATCAAACCTCTGATAGAGACCACTTATGTTTATGATGAGTACTGATCGTTTCTGATTATCCAGTATCAAGATGGAAACTAATATTTATTGAAGCTAAATGAAAACCAGGAATTCACTTATAAAATAGATTACGAGGTCAACTTACGTTTGTATCTGGCTGATGTAGAAGGAAAGTCTGTGATAACACCGTCAACGCCTGCTACGTTAACATAACTGTTAATTTCCACAGTTGCATCCGAGAAGAAGTCCCATGGTTGTGATACAAACTCGTTGCTGAGGGTTTCTACATAAACTGGGAGCTTAGCCGATTTCAGTCTTTGTACAACCTCAGTAACCCCAGTGAGGAAAAAGTCAGTGTCGGGAAAAATAGAGCTCTTTCTGACTACCACAGAAGTAGCAAATGTCTTGATCTCCTTAATGGCTGAGTCAAGCGCATCTCTAATGTCCTCCTCAACCTTGTATACGCGTTCATAAGTGCTCTTCTCCTTGAATTTCATAAGAACAGAGCTGTTAGTGGATTGGATCATGACTGTTTTATCTGTCTGATTATCGTAACCTGCTTTTCTGATGGCATCAAGCACTGCGTCAATTATGGGCAACTGCAGATTCTCCATAAGATAATCTGCATGCTGAAAATAACAGAAGAAATGATACAAATTCAGTCAAGATGGAAAACATTGTTATTCTGTTTCTGCACCAAAAAACAAGTAACAAAAGCTTTTGACCACTCTACAGTTAGAATCTTGAACACCAAACCCAAATAATGTCAGCAACGCAAACTATAACAAGGAACATTTCTACCGTATGTGACATCCAGAACCTCAAACCAACATAATGACTCATTCAGTTGCATCAGTTGAATTTGTTTTCTGATTGTACGTACATGTTGATATTATGAGGAAACGATTATAAAAAGGTAGAGGAACCCCCTTACCATGTAATACATTCAACACAAAAAGATAGTCCTAGAAGGATATCAAAATGTATGGAAATGTACACGTGTGTTTTTATATACAGTTATTTCAATTGAAGGGGCCTACACTAAAAATATGTGGAGGTAGATTGGTGGAGACAGGGGATCAGAGAAGATAATTCATAAAATTTCAAAAGAAACCTTTGAAAATTTTCCTGTACTGGGACTTCTTAAAAAAAGATAAAACAAGAAAGAAACTTTCCTGTACTGTGATATGAGTCAATAGAACAAACAGAAACGGCATGAGAGAAAGGATGGCAAAGGAAAGACAACAAGCACTGAGAATGAGAATCAGAAGAGGTATGCTTCTCTTTTCTTTTGTCTTTTACTTTGTTGGGAAATGTTGGCAAACTAAAGTGGATGGCAAATTGCAGGCAAGACTTTTATGCTGGTAATATAGGCAGCGCGAGTGTAACAGCATAACTAAATGCAAAGATCTGTAAGTAAGGGGGTATAAACTCAACTACATTGTTAGGACCAATGTGGTTGAGGGTAATTCAGGAAGGGGGAGAATAACAGAGACGTAAGTAAGCCTAGGATATGGAGAGTATACTTGACGAGAAAGAAAGAGGGGGAAGAGAGGAGTGAGTTAGTTAGTTAGTGGCTAAGTTGGCACTAGGGCTGGTTGTAACAAAATGGCCTCAGTAGGTAGTTTTGAGGCAAAGAGGGAGAGGGGAGAGGACATTGGAAAGTAACAAGAGAGATATTGTAGACAGAAAGAATTTTCTTCTTTTTGAGGAGCATTTCAGCTCTGGAAGGGGTGTCCTGTGGAATAACTCTTGTAATAGCAATAGAGTGCCTTTTATCTGTTCAATAACATATACTTTCTCTAGTTTATAAAGCTAGAGTTCTATCATTGATCCGACCTACCAGATATAGGAAAGGAGAATCAGTTTTCTTTTGGGAACTAAGAATTTAGAAAGATCAACATTGATGCCACCAAAGATAACCAATAGAGTAGATTTGTTGGAATCTCCTATGGCTAATCTGGAGGCTGGAGTCGAGGATATTCAATCATCTATTAGGACGGCAATGGGGGAATGCAACGAGCTTTGCTACTGGAAATGAGCAAGATGATAGGTAAGAGACCAGAAGAAGGATAGGGGAGTGAGATACCTCAGAAAGGGGGCAAACTATGACTAGTGAAAGAAATAATCAGCATCCTTAACAAACCACTCCGATGGAGCATTCCTCTGATAATATGGAGGAATATAGGTAGTCGTTACGTAAGGTTGAACTGCCCATGTTTGATGGGTCTGACCTTGTGGGGTCGGTTACTAGAGCGAAGTATATTTTGAGGTTCATAATACCTCATAAAAGATGCTGGTTCTCTTAAGTATGGAAGGATCAACTATTCATTAGTTTAACCTTCTTAGAGAGACGGAGGTAGAATTGAATTGTGAAAATTTGAAGAAAGCTTTAATAGATAGATATGGAGGGAGGTGGTTTGAGAATTCATTAGAAGAACTTTTGGATTTGCAGCAAACGGATACAGTTGAAAGATACAATGAGGCTTCGAATTCATATTGTCGTAGGCGGGTAATTTACCGGAAGAACAATTTATGGGATATTTCATGAGTGGTTTGCAATCGGATATCTAGAAGAGGATGCGTACGTTTGATCCGGTGAATAGGTACCAAATGATTCAAATCGCAAAGGCTGTGGAAGAAGAGGTGAACAGAGAGCAAGGAGGTATCGTGAACATGAGTTCTCGACATCGTCCATGGACCAAAACTGAAAGAGTAATTTTAGGGGCAACTTTCGGGTCAACCCAAACCCTAAGGAGTTGAATTGCACAAGCCCAATGGATCGAGTGAGATTTTCTAGTTGGTTTGGAGCGAGTAGAATTTGGGAAACATCCGGGTACCAACCTGACTCCCATGCGCCGAACAGAGTTGTAGCACCTTCTATGACAGCACCAATAAGGAGACCTGAGGGAGAAAAGAGGCTGTCAATAGAGAGAAACAGAGGGTTGCGTCACATTTCGTATCAAGAACTCAAGGATAGAAAGGCCAAAGGCCTTTGCTTCCGAGGTGGGGAGATTCCATCCACTAAATCAATGTTCGGAGAGACAGTTAAGGTTACTGATTCCGGATGACAATGAAACATTGAATGAAGAAGGGGAAATGATGGCTATGGAGGTAGATATTGACAAGGCAACATAGCTTTAGAATGCAGAACCATGATAGTGTTTGGGGTTAATGAAGCAATAGTATATGAAACTAAAACCATGAGACTAGAAGGGAAATTACATGGGGTTCACATTGTGATTTTGGTGGATAGTGGGGCAAGCCACAATTTTATTTTGCTCGAATTCGTTAGTGACTTTTGGTTAACGATAGAGCTGAATAAAGCCTTGGGAATCAGATTGGGTGATGGCCATAAGGTCATTAATAAAGCAAGGTGTATAGGGGTTCTTGTTTGGTTAGGTGAGCTAGACTAGAAGATCGATGCTTATGTACTAGATTTAGAAGGAACAGATGTAATTTTAGGGGTTGCTTGGTTACAGACATTGGGAAAGATCATCGTAGACTGGAAGGAGATGACCATGCAATTTCAACATGAAGGACAAAAGGTGCAATTGTGTGCCAATGCAGAAACAAAGGCAATACAGAGAAGAGGAAGTGTGTACCCTGAGGATTCAGTATCCTTACACAGAATTTTAGAAACCTTAAGTGGTAATTTCCAATCAGTTGAAGGAATGGCTATAACAGGGGAACAATAGACTCAGTTTAACAAAAAAGAAGAGCAAGAGTTGAACCTGGTGTTTAACCGATTTCTGGAGGTGTTCCAAGAGCTTCAAAGGTTACCTCCCCAAAGAAACCACTCTCATTATATTGTTTTACAGCAAGGACAAGGTCCAATTAGTGTGAGATCGTATAGATACCCACACCATTATAAAGATGAGATTGAAAACAAGTTCAGCAAATATTCCAAATAGGCATCATAATTCCTAGTTCTAGTGTTTATTCCAATATGATAATTTTAGTCAAGAAGAAAGATGCTTCATGGCAAATGTGTGTAGATTATAGAGCCCTAAATAGGGCCATAGTACCATACAAGTATCCTATTCCGTGGTGGATGAACTCTTAGATGAGTTGCACGGTGCTTATTTCTTCTCTAAATTAGATCTCAAATCTGGGTATCACCAAATTAGGTTCAAGAATGAGGACATTCACAAAACGGCTTTCCAAACACATGATGGCTACTTTGAGTTCCTAGTAATGCCATTTGGATTAAACAAGGTACGAGCTATGTTTCAGTCTGCAATGAATGACATTTTCAGACCCTTCATTAGAAGGTTTGTTCTGGTTTTTTTAATGACATTCTGGTATATAGTGTTGATTGGAATACTCATCTTTTGCACTTAGCAATTGTCCTAGAGGTCTTAAAAAGGAATCAGTTTGTGGTTAACAAACAGAAGTGTAGTTTTGGAAAGCGAACAGTTGAATATTTGGGTCATGTTATTTCCGAAAAAGGGGTAGCTGTTAATCCAGCAAAGGTTTCAAGTGTTGTGAACTGGCCTATTCCTCAAAATGTTAAAAGAGTGACGGGGTTTCTTGGGTTGACTAGATATTACCGATAGCTTATCATGAACTATGGTAAAATAGCAAAGCCACTCATCGAACTAACAAAGAAGGAAGGGTTTCATTGGAACTCAGCAGCTTTAGAGTCCTTTAAGGCCTTAAAAAAGGCATTGACTACTTCTCCGATATTTGCTCTACCAAATTTTTGCCAATCGTTTGAGGTTGAATGTGATACTTTGGGCAAGGGAGTAGGTGCAATTTTGATGCAAAAAAGGAGACCGATAGCCTACTACAGTAAGGCTTTTTTAGAGAGAAATCTCTCTAAGTCTGCTTATGAGAAGGAACTAATGCCATTGGTGTTAGCAGTACATCATTGGCGTCACTATTTGCTGGCAGATCATTTGTGGTGTATTCAGACCAGAAAAGCCTTTGCCATTTATTGCAACAGAGGGTGTCCACTACGGATCAACAATACTAGATGGCTAAGCTTTTGGGTTATCATTTTGAATTCATTTACAAAGCGGGACCAAAAACCAAAGCTGCTGATGCGTTGTCACGGGTGTATGAAGAAAGAGAGCTGAAAAGCATCATTTCTTACCCGCTATGGGCTGATGGCCAAATCCTCCCCCAGGAGGTGCTCCAAGAACCTATATTGAGTGGCATTATAGGGAATCTGTAGCAAGATCCAACCTCTAGAATTGGGTTTTTATGGCATCAAGGTGTTCTTGTATACAAGGGAAGATTGGTGATTTCAGCTCAATCCCTTTTTATTCCATTACTTCTAAAAGAGTTCCATTTTTCCCCTATCGGAGGCCATTCAGGTTATCTACGCACCTATGGGAGAATTGCGAGCAATCTTTATTGGATTGGTATGAAGAAGTCCATTCAGGACTTTGTCAAATCTTGTGATACACGTCAAAGGTAGAAATATGCTGCCACATCTCTTAGGGGTCTATTACAACCTTTGTCTATTCCCAATCAAATTTGGGAAAATATTTCAATGGACTTCATTACGGCAATTCCTAGATCTAAAGGGTATGAAGCAGTGCTGGTCATGGTGGATCGACTACCTAAATATGGCCATTTTATCATATTGAAGCACCCTTACACTGCTAAAAGTGTGGTTGAGGTGTTTGTTAAAGAGGTAGTACGCCTATATGGAGTGCCACAATCGATCATAAGTGATCATGATCCTTTGTTTGTTAGTCATTTCTGGAGGGAGTTGTTTCGTCTACAGGGTACTATGCTTAAAATGAGCTCCTCTTATCATCCAGAAACAGATGGACAAACAAAAGTTCTCAACAGGTGTTTGGAAACTTATTTGAGGTGTTTTGCTTCTGAAAAACCTAGGCATTGGTCCTATTGAATTTTATGGGCAGAACTGTGGTAACAATACCACTTTCCATATGTCTACAAGTTCAACTCCCTTTGAAGTGGTTTATGGTAGGAAACCCCCAACTTTGGTTTATTATTTACAAGGAGAAACTAAAGTGGAGGCAGTTGCTAGAGAGTTAATGGACAGAGATGAGGAATTGCATCAGCTAAAATACAATCTGAATAGGGCACAAGACCAGATGAAAAAGTATGCTGATAGAAAATGAATTTCACTGTCTTTCCAGGTGGGAGAATGGGTTTTTCTTAAGCTCCATGCCCACAAACAGTTAACGGTGGCCCGACGTATTAATTAAAAGCTAGCGGCAAGATACTTTGGGCCTTTTCAAATTTTGGAAAAATATGGAGCAGTCTCATATAAGCTCAAACTACCCCTACATTATAGAGTCTATTCGATGTTCCATGTGTCTCAACTAAAGAGGGTCTTGGGGAACTACTCTGTAGAGACAACTTTGCTGGAAGGAATGAAAGTGGAGTTGGATAATGCCAAGGAACCCAAAAATGTCTTAGCTAGCCGAATAATTACTAAGGCAGGGGACTCCACACGCCAATGGTTAGTTAAATGGAAGGGCAAGCCGATGGAGAATGCTATATGGGAGGATGAATTTGTTATGCATAGTCAATTTCCTCAATGTAGCCTTGAGGACAAAGCTAATCTTCTAGAGGGGAGCAATGCTAGGACCAATGTGGTAAAGGGTAATTCAAAAAGGGGGGAGAATAACAGAGACGTAAATAAGCCTAGGATATGGAGAGTATACTCGAGAAAAAGAAAGAGGGGGCAGAGCGGAGTGAGTTAGTTAGTTAGTTAGTGGCTGAGTTGGCACAAGTTCTGGGTTGTAATAGAATGGCCTCAGTTAGGGATGGCCACAGGGCGGGGCGAGGGCAAGGAGTACCTTCCCTGCTCTGTCCCCACCAGGCACCCCCATTCCTCGTCTCCGATCCTCGATCCCCAAAGTGGGGATAATTTTTGTCTCATTCCTCATCCCCGAGATCCCCGTAAAGTCCCCACGATGACCCGAATCCCTGAATCCTCACCCTGCACCCATATAAATTTGGTTCATATGATTAGTGCTTCTTACTTTTCATATTTACATAGATAATTATTGATTCTTAGAACTGTGATTGTTAATATTTATTCGACTACAATTTTCATTTAATCCAACTAAAATGTTGTAATCTTCGTCGACTATACCCAACTTTTAGTAAAGAGTATAAAATTAAAAATATATAATATATTTCTAAAATTATCATAAACGGGGATCTCCACGGGGCGGGAATTATTCAACCCATTCCCGTCCCTGTCCCCGTTCCTGTCCCCGACTTTGTCTCATGGTCATATTTGCCCCATCCCCGATTCTACGGGATGATTTTTTTCCCAATCCCCGCCCTGAATGGGGGATCCCCGCGAACTCCGAACCCAAATTGCCATCCCTATTCAGAGGTAATATTAATCAATATGACACATTTCTAACCCTCTCCATTATCTCTTAAGGTCCAATATACCTTGGGCATAGTTTTCCTCTCTTTCCAAACCTCATCACACCCTTCATCGGAGATTCCCTTATAAACACGGTCATCTTGTCCTTACGTTTCAGGTTCGCATAACTCTTTTGTTTACTGAATGTCATCTCTGGTCTCTACCTGATCAATGAAATCTTCCCTAATGTGATCTTGGTTAGTTATGGGCCCTCCATTTTCCTCTCGCCTACTTCCTCCCAACATATCGGTAATCTACATTTTCTCTTATTTGATTTTTCTTCTCAATTTTTGTGATGATTTCGATGTTGTTGTAAAGTAAAATAGCTATGGTTATGACAAGCTCAAAGAGAGGAGTTGATGGGTATATATAGTTGGTTAGTTAAATTATATTTATGATTAAATCAATTAAACTTCATAATTTATCTTTAATTCTCTAACTAAATAATTTATATTTATAGGTCAAAATTAGTATGTAGCAGAACAACAAGACTACTCAAATGTTAGAAATGTTAAAATAGTTTTGGCTAATATTTTTGTACATATGTTTTCTATAATTTAATTAGACATAAAATATAGAATTAATTTCCATTATATTTTATTCCATGCTTATTAGTTCTTTAACATTTAATTATTGATTCGTTTAATGATCTTTAAAATTTATTTAAATTATCATTCTATCTTTATAAAAGATTTATTAAATTAATATTAATCAAGAACAATGAGATATTTTTCATAATCATTTTGGGATCATAAATATTAATCATTCAACTATATTCATATAGCATATGCCATATCTATTAAGTGTCAACTGTGTTATCCTTGATTATGATAGAAAAAGTCTTTATGTAAGATATTGTAGAGATTTCAAGTTAAAAATTTAATTATAAATCTATCAAAATGAATATTTCTATAAATATACAAGCAATGTTCCTTATAAAATTCTTAAACCGAGTTAGTAGAGTAAATTAGTTCTCTAATAATCACTTACATATTTATTTAAATATTTTTATATTTTAATATATGAGATTGGCTACTTTATTTATAAAGAAAAATATAATATGTATTAGACTTTTAGTTTTATTAATATCTAGTATTAGCAAAACAACAATTAGCTAGAGACAATATATAATGCACTTCATAATTTCAAAATTTATCTTATAATTAAATCAAATAAACATGCATAAGATAAATAATATTTTTATTTAATTATATTGCAAAAGTATAACCAACCTAATTGGGTACGAGGCATAGGGCAAAAGATATTGCATATATGTAGAGATCGTTCTTTTTTTTGTTTTCCGTCAATCATGGAAATAAAGTCTCTACTTGTATAGGCTTCACGAGGTTTTCGTTAAACTTCTACTATTCTGCTCTAAAAAGCCAAATTTGTATATGTGTCCGACTAACGAAGACAATGTATAACGATGTCTATGAAAAGGTTCAGCAATGCAGCATTGCAAAACAAACATAAGATATGGTTAATAATACGTAATAACGAAAGGGATGTGTCGTTTGCTTGAGTTGACTGCGTCAATCGTAATTGGATATGTAACTTTATTTAGATAAAGTCTTATTTCAGTTTATTTTTCTGTGACATCAGAAGGCTCACTGCTAAGCTCACATTCAACTAAAACTTATTAAAAGGTTTGCTGTGTTGGTATGGTCTAAAGGAATTTGGAAGGGCACGTCCCCAGATCCAACATTTCCCAGAAGAGCTAAGTTCCAATACATTTTTAATTTATTTGTTGACCCTTTCCTTTTTTTTTTAAAAAAAAGAAATTTATGTAAATCAGAGATTCTGAGTGCAACTTTGAACCAAGTAATCGTCATTTTAGAAAGTGTCATGCACGAGGTTTACACCGACTGATGCTTGACTCGACAACTAGATTTGCCCCAAGATTCCAAGTCGTAAAAAGATTCAAGGTGATAAAATTAGTTCTCTAGGAACTTTCTAATTTGAAAAGTTGAATGATTGAGATATCTAGATAAAAATTAGAATTGATCTTAATTTTAAAAAGCAATCAATTAGAAATAGAGATATATTAAAATTTATAAATATCACTCTAATTGATAATTTATTAAATAATTTATCAAAACACTTAATTTATGAGTTATCACTTAAATTCAAAAATATATTATTCTTCGTACATATCTCAAAAAGAAAATTTTGTAGATCCGTTATCGGATTGTTGTATATATAATGTCCAGCGTCCATTCTTTCTTCATATATGTGTATATATATTCAAAACAAGCTACAATGCTCCCAATCCAACTCAAGAGCCCTTACAAGTTTGTTCAATCCGTCACTTATTCTCAAACTTGATTAACGTACGCTCGAGGTGTGTGTGCGTTTGTTGACTGAAACCATCATTCCAAGTGTCCATTGGTTGCTATGAAGGTCCAACTAATAGCCATCTGATCAAAGCTAGACAACCTAGATACCACAAAGACCCCTTCTCCCAATTTTTTTTTTCAAGAAAACTCAAATTTCTAAATCTTTAGTGTAGTCTCATTAACATAAGTAGAACATTAAATACATACCATGAATTAATATTTTTTATTGATGTATTCTTGTCAAAACAATTCGCTCAGTCTCCGTATGAGAATGAAATTAGGCCTTTCTTGACATTTTCAAGAAAAATTCAAGAATAAAGATAAGCAATTAATGAAGGCTTGCGTGGAGGCGAGGCTTACCAAACAGGTATGCGCTGACGCTCTGTAATTAATTATGGCCAACTTGGCATACAAGTTACAAGACGTCGAGGATATTAAAGATTAGTGAACCTAGTCAAAGTATGGAGTTAAAGCCCTCCCCAGTCCCCACTGGCCGCTACCACAGAAAGAAGACTAGGTTGGCTAAAAGTCTTGTTTCCCTTAAATATCCTGACGGAGTCCTTGCCCCGCTTTAAATTCAATAATTGTTCAGTAATTCCTCGCATATTCACATATATTTATCTTCTATATCTACCATGATTTTCAATTTGTAGCCAAGAAGAAGCATTGCCGATTAATTTAACATGGCAGGCGGTGGAGGTCCTGGAGGTACACCAATTCGATCTCTGCAAGAAACTCCCACTTGGGCTCTCGCAACCGTCTGCTTCGTTTTCATCTCCATCTCCTTTCTTATCGAGCACTTGATCCACCTTGCTGGCCAAGTATGTGTTGGTCATAGTTCATATTATACATTTACGTTCAAGAGTCAGTGCTTTAATAAGGTCTCCAAGTCTTCATCAATTATTAACAGTTTCTGTGAGATGGGGTTTGGTTACTTTTACTGCAGTGGCTCAAGAAGCGTAGAAAGAATTCCTTGTTTGAGGCTGTAGAGAAGCTCAAGTCAGGTGAGTTTGTGCTATAGTTTGTAATGATCAGAACTCCCTACTCTAGTTGTTCGTTCAGATTGGCCTTGTTTAGCATTCTTAATCTTACAAATTGTTGATAGTGGCTAATGTTGATTGGTGGCAGTACTTATGATATTGGGGTTCATGTCTCTTATTCTCACCGTGACCGGAAAGTATATTATCAAAATCTGCGTATCCGACAAGGTAGCGAACACTATGCTCCCGTGCCACCGGAAGACAACCACAGTTGCCAAAACAATGATACAGGAAAGAATTTTGGCAGCTGAGCCATCGTCAGATTATTGTGGTGCAAAGGTACTTGTGCATATTCTTTTAAAGATTTTCTCAAAATTTTCATGTCAAATGTGCACCGTTTTAATGTGCAGTTAATGACTTTTTCCTTTTTTCTTTTTTCCCCTGAAACAGGGCAAGGTATCTATAATTTCACAAGATGGGATCAATCAGCTGAGCATATTCATATTTGTTTTGGCAGTGACGCAAATTGTCTACAGTGTTATTACAATGGCCTTGGGAAGATTAAAGGTACTAATATCTGACCTTCTGTATATGATAAATCTTAATCTAATTACCACGTTTTCCGTTTATTCTTAGTAATCAAGTATCAGAAAGAAGGTAGAGACTTGTGCAGCTAAACATGGGACAACTGAGTAGTTCAAGGATTACATAATTTGATAGTATAGATCCAAAATGTTTATACAATTGTCATTCTCTCTCTCATTTTAACCCACTATCACGTGTAACTTAACCAGCGGAACAAGCTAAAAGTAAAATACCTGAATCTTGCATTATCGAATTATTATAATATGTATGGCTAATTTAAACAGTATTGAACATGTTGTGATTTTATATTTAGCAGTTGAGTTAGCTTAAAGTGTAAAGAATTTCTGATATATTATGGAGTCACTTAAAATATCTGATGGTAATTACCTTGATAAATTTTTAAGAAAGAACAACACTAATGTTGTTAAACTTCTCAAATTTTGCATAATGTAAAAAGAATTATCAACTAAAGCACCGGCTCACATGGACTAGTTGACTTGTAATCTTTTGAATTCCATAGCGTTTGACTTTACAGCACTCCATAAGAGAAGCCTCAAGCCAGTCCCTGAAAATGAAAGGTCTAAATTACTGGTCCAATTTGATTGAACACTGAACTTTGACTTAGTCTAATGAAGAATGCGGTACTAGCCTGCATCTTTCAGCGGAGGGTTTTTCAACAGAAAGCAGAGAAAATGTTAAACACCTAAACTTGAAATCCGCCACAAGATTTTCGTTGACTAACATTCTAGAAAATGCTGAACAACGAACCAAAAAACAAGACAGAATTTTGATTTTGGTTTTAACTTTTAACGCATGATAATTGATTTATTTTCTTATCTATTATATTTCATTATTTGAGTAGATGAAGCGTTGGGAAGCCTGGGAGTGTGAAACACAGACAGTGGAGTATCTTGCTGCAAATGGTAACAATAAATATACTTAGCACTGCTCGCTTTCTTAAAAAAAATAAAAAACCCCACCAAACCAGTTTCGTAAAAATAGAATAAGGGAAGTTGGCAATTTTTAGAAAACTGATTAATTTGACACTTTTTAGATACCCAATTAAATCAAAGGGTTCATCATTCATTCTTTGCAGATCCCAGCAGGTTCAGATATACAAGACAAACAACATTTGCACGTCGACATATGAGCTTTTTTACGGCCACACGGTTCTTATTGTGGATTGTAAGTGTAATCTCTACATAAATTCTCCAATTAAGCAGTTGATAAATCAGAGCTGAATGAAGTATTTGGTTCAGAAATGTTTCTTCAGGCAATTCTTTCGTTCTGTGGCAAAAGTGGACTACCTCACTTTACGACATGGCTTCATTGCGGTGAGTATTTCTTAATTTATTATTAATATATTATAAGATATTTCAAGTCATAAATTGAGGATATTAACTGGATATCTTTCAGGCCCACTTGTCGAATAACAATTCCTTTAATTTCCAAAAATACATTCAACGATCCCTGGATGACGACTTCAAAGCTGTTGTAGGTATCAGGTATATAGTCAAACCAATTTATACCGCTTCAATAATTAAGGCAGATTAATCTTAGAAGTATTATGGTTATTGTTTAATTAATTAATCAATCTTTTCCCAGTCCTTTCATGTGGCTATTTGTGGTCGTCTTCGAGCTTCTGGATGTGCACGGTCAGTAATTAAGTTTCACAGCTCTTTTTCTTTCTCAATCATTCATAACCCTACAGTTCCAATACTGATTGAATGGACTGTGGAAACGTTGAACCGCAGGTTGGAATGTGTATCTATGGGTTGCTTTTCTTCCACTGGTTGTAAGTAGTACTCAAGATTCCAACTCTTCAATTAATAACTATGTTTTCTAATTCTAATTAGTCAGTATAAATTACAATTTATTTGTTGGGATTGCAGATAGTGCTTCTTCTTGGGGCCAAACTTGAAATGATCGTGGCTGAAATGGCTCTTGAACTTAAAGAAAAGAGCTTAGTAATAAAAGGGGCACCTTTAGTTCAACCAAATGACGATCTCTTTTGGCTTAGTCGCCCCAAATTTGTTCTCACACTCATCCATTACACCTTGTTTGTGGTAATAATCTCTATTTCTCACTAATTAATCCATCATTTTCACTCTAATTCATACAATTACGTCGTTAATGAGTTCTTGTTTTTATTTTTATCTTTTGTACATAGAACTCATTCGAGGTGGCATTCTTCGTCTGGATCACGGTATGGCTTCAGTTACCAGTTTAATATTTAAGTGCATTTATTTGGACCTTAACATTCATAGCTAGCGAGTGAAAAGTTAATGCTGATTATCTCTGAATGATGCAGCTTCAATTTGGGATCAAGTCCTGCTACCATGAAAACCCAGGGATTATTGCAGTTAGGGTTGCCCTAGCGTAAGTGCCTTTCTTCTTGCAACCATTTAAATATAATAATGAAACCCATATCCTTCAACTTTGATAAGATTATATATTTTCTTGAATTATATAAATTTGTACTCATATCTTTTCCAAATATTATAAATAGAGATAAAAGAATACAAAAATGTGATCAGTAAGCTAAGATAGATTAAAATTTCATAACTCCATTAGAATACACAAAATTGACCTGCAAGCATGTGACAAGTTTATAAAAAAAACTGATTTAACTTCTTTTATCAATCACTGGTCTGAGGTATCTGATAATTTATATCTACAGGGTGGCAATCCAAGTCCTGTGCAGCTACATTACTCTTCCTCTTTACGCTCTAGTCACTCAGGTACATTATCCAAGTATATATACATATACATGCACAAGCTTGGTCATATCCGTAGCTGATATACATATGTAGCTCAAATACGAAGATGAAATAACTGAATTCCTAACAAATTACAGATGGGTTCACAATACAAGAGTGCAGTGATGGAAGAGCAAACAGCAAGCATATTAAAGAAATGGCATGCCGAAGTGAAAGGGAAGAAGAAGATCAAGAACGAAGTTTCACCATCGAGCAGCTCTCACCCATCTCCCAGTCCCAGCACACCGTCTGCTTATTTCAGCTTTCATAATAACCACAACAGTCTTGGTACTCCAACTTACTCCAACTTTCACGACAGGTCACCAACTTTTGCGCGAACCTATGATCCGTACCCATCTAATCAGAACGATGAACAAAGTCATGTAATTAGCCAAGGTATCGTCCCTTCTGCTGTCGTTGGGATTAATAGACTTGAGACCAACCCCCGAGGGGATTAAGTTTTGAAGAACAACACAAAAATTATATATGAAAGCAATTCTTTTAATAACGAGCAGATTAATTTATTATCATTTTAATGTAACATTAAATAAAACTTTCGTTGCATGTCATAATATTGAAAGAAAAATAAAGCTTAGAAAGTGGAAGTAGAGTATTGTATTGATTTTCTTATGTATGTTGCTTTGCATGGATTAATTTAACTTTGATGCAATCTAAATTACATGATCAAGTTATGCATGATTTAATCTAAGCTAACTAAATTAACATAAGTCGGTACTAAGATAAAGTTATCTGATGTAATTACAAATGAAAGATGTAGAAGATATAATAATTAACAAATATTTGAAAGAACATTGATCAGTTTGTGAGGTAACTTCAAACGGAGATTAGCAGTGTCATCAGTTAAATTATGGTGTTTGGATGGTCGAGTGATGGATCCGTTAATATGCACGATTAAGTTATTTGACTTGATTTTGTTAAATAAGGTAATTTTTATTGTTAATTAAGAGTTATCGTAATAAAATTGATAATGTTGACAGTGGAAGTGAAGTGTTGATAGTCTCCATATGTGAGGTTTTGTTTGCAGTAGTATAGAAAGGCTGCATTTATGACTAGTTCGGGAAGGCGAACAAAAAAGATTAGAGATATAGTTCAAATCAATGTTGCGAATACTGTATCAGATTTGATACTAGATTAAATTTTGGTACGGTATTGTATCGGTACCGGTCAATATTGGGTACCGTACCAGGCAATTTTTTGTATTTATAAAATGGTCTCTGAAACTTTTAAAATTTGCAAAATAGTCCACTGATATATTGTACAATTATATACTGTACAGTTTACAAGTTTACATCAACCATGTTTCCAAAATTCATAATAATAAATAATAATCACAATTAATAGTTTAATAAAAAATGACAATAATTTTTAAATATTTCAATATAAATAATAACCACAATTAATATGAAAAAAAGACAATCATCATAATGCAAATATAAAAATAAGAATAATAAAAAGAATTTAAAATATTACAATAATATAATTTCAAAATTTTAATAAATAATAATCACATCAAAACATCCAATAAAAGAACAA
>JAOSBN010000005.1:23485097-23556904 GCA_027563595.1 Erythroxylum suave
TCTTTTTAGGCTTAATAAACCAGCTCATTTTTTGTTCGACCTGATTTAACTTGTCTTAAAATTAATGAGTTAAATTTGATTTAATTAGGCTTGAAGTTTCGAATTATCAAGTCTTCACTTAGCCTAAAAGTCGATCATTATAAAGAAAATAACTTTTGCAAAAAAAAGAAATTATTTTTTAATTTAATGCAAAATAAAAATTTTCAAAAATTGATGTTTTTAAATTAATTAAAAATAAAAAATTTAAGACGAATTAAGTTAATTCAAGCTTTTGGTTGTTGAGGTCCAATCAGGCTTGATTAAGTTAATTCAAGCTTTTGGTTGTTGAGGTCCAATCAGGCTTGATTATCTTGATCCTAACCAAGCCTCAGACTAAACCAAAGCTTAGAAAAGTCTTGTTCGACCGAACCTATTTTCAACCTTAAGTCCTTCTAGTATGGTCACGGGCAGTGATAATAGCCCAAAGTGGCAAGGGAGTCAGTGTCACCCTTGATCAACTTTTTTTTAGTATTAATATATATGTATATATATATATATATATATATACACACGTATATATATATATACTTGTATACATAAAAAAAAAGTTGTTTTGATTCATCCCCTTTAAAAATTTGTCCCTCCTTAAAAGTTTGCTGATGTCACGCGATATGTGCCCTGAGCAGAAGTCCCCATCAGAGAGTTTCTATAATGTTCAGCACGAACCAAAATGCAAGTTTCTATAATGTTCACAAGTGGATTATTGTAACAGAACTTTTATTTTCGGGGTAGACTTTGAAACGTTCAAAGTCTTCTCAACTACAAAAGAAACCAATAGACAATTTCCTAAAGTCATTTTTCTTCAAGACGGCTTCACAGAAGACAGTATGTCAAATCCTAAAGCAAGAGGCAAGTGGGCATTTGGTGGGGTACAGTCAACATCAAATTATAACATACACATGGGTGGACCATATGATGATTAATGTCTCAATAGTGAGCAGACAATACGCACAGGAGTCAGTTGGCTTCAACGGCTCTCTTCGTCAATAGTACATAAGGACAAATGCGAGTCGTTCTTAGTTCAAAAGTGATCTTAATTTGTAATTTTTACCTACCTCAAACAGTTTTACGGCATAAGTAAGCTTGTGACTTCCCAGCGGTGATCGTGTGGCAGATATGGAAAATATTAAGAAGACGCCGGCTAAAGTAATTGCGTGAAAACCATCGATTTTTACTTAATTTTGGTTCGTCTTGATTTCTGAACTAATTATGAAATAGTTTTTCAAGATATTTTTGTTAACAAATAAAATGAAACACTAGTCTTCTCATTTTCTGGTCAAACCTACTTGCTTCCAAGAGTGGCAAACTGGTTATCAACTTACAGGGACACGAAAATATGGTTTCAACGTGCGTTTCTTTTATTTTTATACAAAATCTAATGCCCAAGTACTTTTATCTTAATTTATGCCCTACAATCAACTGACTGTTTATATTTTCATGACAAAATAATATAAAGCTATTTTTTATCTTATTCATATTTAGATGTATATGATAAAGTCTTGGATAAATATATCACTACAAGAAAAATGAGTATTAACGAGGGAAATTTACTGATGGATAACAAACTATTGCTGATTACCGATGGAATATAATTGTTCGTAGGTACATTTGTCGGTAAAAATTTTATTTAGCAGCGGTACAATAGTCTGTTGATAAATATAAAGGGAAATCATCCTGGAAAAATTTGCGATAGACTTTTGCCACGGTATAACGTGACCGTCGGTAAATAAGACGAAAATTTTTTAGTTTACCGATGAAAATTTGTCTGTTGGTGAAGTCCATCGGTAAATTTGGTAGGAAACCATCCCGGAAAAATTTGCTACAGCATTTACCGACAATAGAGTGGACCGTCAGTAAACAAAGCGGAAAATTTTGAGTTAGCGACGGAAATTTCCGTCGTTAAATTCCATTGCTAAATAATAAAAGTAGACATTGTCATTTGCTTGTTCTTCAACGATTAAAATTAAATGAAAATGATTCATTCATTATAAACAACGCAGATGTCTCCCCCCTCCCCCAACCTGTGCTCGTCGTTCTCTTAGCTTTTTTCTCTCTCATCGTTGCTTCTCTCCAGCGCTCCTTGCTTCTCTCCAACAACTGTCACTGCTCTTCATCTCTCCGGCTGCCGATGTCGCCTCTCGTCTTCGTGGCTTGGGTTGAGGTATTTTCTTCTCTCCCTATTAATTCGTGATATTCGGTTGAGGTTTGGATGACAGTTTAACTTAGGTATTTAGTTTATTTATGTATTATTACTTTGAAAAACAATAGTTAGGTATAAATGTTAATGATAGAAGAAGTCAATTTTGTTGTCATGTTGGGATAAATTTGTGATGCATGTAAGGTGTTCGATGAAATGTATATTTTTTGAAAAATTGAATTTAGTTCATTAGATAAAGCTTAGGGTGATGATGTGTTACTAATTCTTTGAAAAATTGATTTTAGTTCTTTAGATAAAATTTAGGGTGACAATGTGTTATTAAATGGTGGTTTTAGTTGGTTAAATTTTTTCGATCAAAAGTTATGTTGGATGCATTGTCCCTGTGAAAAAATTGTCTTTGTTCTTTGAATTTATTTTGATGTTAGCCATGTAACGTGTCGATAAATAATTGCATATTATAATTATTTTGATGTTATTATTATTATTACTTTTCTACTTAATTATTATTATTCATATTATAATTAATTTTATAATATTATTAATTTGATGATTTTTAATATTTTCATTAATTTCTGGCCCATTATGCGTCATTTTCCGATAAGCTCTTTATTAGGTGTTTTGGGTGGCCTTATATATATATCGTGGGTATTTTGGGTGGTCGGTTTTTGTGTGATTAATGATAGTGTATGCGTATTATTAGTAACAATGATTATTGTTAATTTTCTACCAATTATTAAATTTATTATTATTATTGTTATTATTATTGTTGTTGTTGTTATTGTTATTGTTGTTAATTTTCTACTTATTATTAATTTTATTATTATTAAATTTATTATTTTTATCAATTATATTTATTATTATCATTATTATTATTAGTAATATTAAATATATTATTATTATTATTACTTTTCTACACTTTTCTACTTATTATTATTCACATTATAATTAATTTTATGATTATTATTATTGTCATTAATTATTAATAATAATTATTAATATTATTACTTTTATTAATCTTATTAATTTTATTATTCGTATTATTAGTAATAATGAATATTGTTAATTTTCTACTTATTATTATTATTATTTACTTATTATTATTATTATTATTAAATCTATTATTCTTATTCAATTTATTATTAATAATATTATTATAATTATAATTATTATTCTTATTCTTATTCTTATATGATTTATTATTGTTGTTGTTGTTGTTGTTGTTGTTGTTATTATTATTATTTTTTTTTACTTATTATTAATTTTATTATTATTAAATTTATTAATTGTAGGTTATTAATTCGATCGATGTACTACTACTTTTGTACTTATTATCATTCATATCCTAATAATAATTATTATTGTTAATTAAATTTATTATTATGATTATTACTTCTACTACTTTTGTACTTATTATCATTCATATTATAATTATAGTAATTATAATAATAATAATAATTGTTATTATTATTGTCATTAATTTTTAATAATAATTATTAGTATTATTAGCTTTGCTGTTCTTATTAATTTTATTATTAGGGGTAATAATAAATATGGTTATATTTAATATAATACAGTTGTTTATAGTATAGTGGTTCCTTTATGAGTCTTTACTTTTATACTTTGCTTTCACCTAATAACAAAAAACTATATTATACTATTTTATACTTTGCTTTCACCTTATTAGGTGAAAGCAAAGTATAAAATACTATAATATTTTTTTTATTAGGTGAAAGCAAAGGATAAAAGTAGTCAGAAATTATACATCCATTCAGGTTAGTCGTCGTAATAAAGTTTAGCATATGTATTGCTTTAATAATATGATTATGATACTTTTGTTCTTCTGCTTTGACTTAATATAACAATTATTGAGTGTTCTTTCTTTTTTCTTACATTAGTTTATGATGTTGTATTACCACAAGTGTATTAGATTAAATGTTTCATATTCTTTTTTACAGGCCCTATATTGTGTTGAAGAGCGTCATTGATCTTTCTTCGTTGTAGTTTGAAGTTGTCCATCCATTCAGGTTAGTCGTGCAACTAATTAATATTTACCATATGTATTACTTTAATAATACGATTATGATACCTTTGGATTTTGTGTTAATATAAATGGGTTCTTAAATTTGTGTTGTTTTTCAGTTGATAACTTTTTATGCTCTTTTGTAATAGTCTAAGTATTTACTGTATGTGGAATCAGTTTGAAATCAATTGTAGGTGATTAATTCGATCGATTAATACTTCAACTTCAATGTGATTAATGCAAATATTGTGTTAGTACAATGATGTAATACATTTCATAGACAAGACAATTCGTTCCATAATAAACCCCTAGGATGGTATATAGGCTAGAAACCCATGATGCAGCTCTTATGAGACTTATCAGCGAAATATTTCACGAGCCTAGGAGTCACAGCGAGAACTTGTTTTCTTGATTCACAGGTATAAACAATTCCACTTACTATAGTTTTAAAATCAATTGTAGGTGATTAATTCGATCAATCAATTCGATCGATTAATTGTAGATGATTAATTACTACGATTAATACTTTAACTTTAATGTCATTAATGTAAACATAGTATTAGCATAAGGAAGTAATACATTTCATAGACAAGACAATTCGTTCCATAATAAACCCCTAGAATGGTATATAGGCTGGAAACTCGTGATGCAGCTCCTGTGAGGCATATCGGTGAAATATTCTACGAGCCTGGGAATCACAGCGAGAACTTATTTTTTTGATTCACAGGTGTAAACAATGCCACGTACCATAGTTTTGAAATCAATTATAGGTGATTAATTAAATTGGTTAATACTTAGGAGATGTGTAAAGTTTAGATGTTCTGTAAATTTTAGGGTACCGTGAAGGATACTAACTATGATATCACTGATTTAAATTAACAATTTTGTAGAAATGAGCTATGTTGATAGATCTTGGATGTATAGACGATTATCACGTGATAGTTTTATTAATCCTGAATTTGTTGAGGGAGTTGAAGCAAAATGGAATAGTGGAGAGAAAACAGCAAAAACTCATAAACATGATGAATGCAATGTTGATTTCCTCTGGTTTTCTTGATTTTATATGAGGGAAGCTTTTCTTTCGGTTTGTTATGTTCTAAATAGAGTACCTCGTAAGAAATTAGATCAAACCCCTTATGAAATTTGGAATGGTTATCTACCTAACTTACATTTTTTTGAAAGTGTGGGGGTTTCTTGCTAAGGTTACTTTACCTGAACATACGAGGAAGAAAATTGGGCCTAAGACTGTTGATTCAATTTTTGTGGGATATGCCTCTAATTGTGCTACCTATAGATTTATAGTTAAAGAAGAGGGATATAACACTTATAGACCAATTATAGAGCCAAAAGATTCATTGTTCTTTGAGGATATATTTCCTATAAAAGTTAGTGTGCAAGTTCCTAGAGAATTTGTCCCTAGTTCTTCTACTAATGATGAAGTAGTGGAAAAGGAAAATATTGAACTACGAAGAAGCAAAAAAGCTAGAGTACCTACTAGTTTTGGTTATGACTTTATTACTTTCTTTGTGGTGAAAAAACCTTAGGAGATAGATGACTTTGTGGTGAGTTATATTATTGAGGAAAATCCTAAAACTTATAAGGAAGCAATGAGATTTGTGGATGCTTCATTTTGGAAGGAAGCCATAGATAGTAAGCTAGAGTCAATTATGTCTAATAAAACTTAGGTTTTAGTTGATCTACCTCGAGGGTGTAAGCCTTTTGAGTGTAAGTGGATTTTCAAAAAGAAATTAAGACCTGAAGGAACCGTTGAGAGGTTCAAGGCAAGACTTGTGATTAAAGGCTTTAAAAAAAAGAACGATTGGACTTTTTGACACTTACTCTCCTGTTACTAAAATTGCATCTATAAGAATGTTGTTTGCTATTGCCTTGGTATTTGAACTTCATGTGCACCAAATGGATGTTGAGACAATTTTCTTGAATGCTAATCTAGATGAGAAAATTTATATGGTTCAATCGGAGGGGTTTATAGTGCCTGATCAAGAACAAAAGGTGTGTAAGTTAGTTAAAGTCTTTGTATGGACTTAAACAAGCTCCCAAATAGTGGTATAAGAAATTTGAAAGTGAGATTTTCAAACATGGCTCAATTTTCAAACATGGCTCACCTCTTGTCATGCAAATTCTTGCATTTACATGACATTTGATATCAATGGTTATGTAATCATAACTCTTTATGTGGATGATATACTTATTTTTGGTATTAGTTTATCTGTTATTGATACTACCAAGAGTTTGCTAAAGTCTTCTTTTGATATGAAATATCTTAGACTACGGATTTTATTTTGGGAATCAAAGTTGATAAGAATGACTCTAGTTTTAGGTTGAATCAAAATCATTATGTTAAGAAAATTTTGAAGAAGTTTGGTTACTATGATGTTGGTTCAGTTAAGACTCCCTATGATGCTAGTTTTACTTTAAAGAAAAATCTTGGTGACAGTATAAACCAAGTTGAGTATGCTAAAATTCTTGGTAGTGTGATGTTCTTAATAAACTATTCTCGTCCTAATATTACTTACTGTGTGAGTGAACTTAGTAAGTATACTAATAATCCTAATCAAGAGCATTGGAATGCATTGATTCATTTGTTGAGGTATTTAAAAGGTACTATGCATAATGAATTATCTTTTAGTGGTCATCCTCCTGTATTGGAGGGGTATTTTGATGCTAACTAAGTTATGGAGAGTAATGATATACACTCTACCAGTGATTATATTTTACCTTAGCAAGGGCTACCATGTCTTGAAAATCATCTAAGTAAAAGTGTATCGCGAGATTAACAATGGAGTCTAACTTTATGGATTTGGAGTTGGCAGGATGGGAAGTTGAGTGGCTAAGGAATCTCTTAGCAAATATCTCACTTGGAAAAAATCAATTTCTTTTGTGTTCCTTTATTGTGATTCGCAAGTTGCCATTTATGTTGCCAAGAACAAGACATATAATGACAAAAATAGACATATCAGATTGAGACATAAAGTTGTCAATACTTTAATTAGACATGGTGTAATTTCTCTAGACTATGTTAAGTTAAACAGAAACTTATCGGATTCGTTTACAAATTCTTTGAGTAGGAAACTAGTTTCAGAGCATGCTAAAGGGATAGGGTTGACCCAATTATGTTGTAACCTCATGATGAACACCCATTTTGGGAAACCAAGTTCAATGGGTTAAACTAAGCTATGTGATGACTACTTATTTGTACATTATTTGTGGTATAATACTGAGATATATTCAGTTGTTGAATATAGCATCCTTAGCATGACCTTGTTGTTTTTGATGAGGTTAGATTGTTTAATCCTTAATGAGTTCCCTATACCAAGTTTGGGTAGTGTGAGCAGTATATACTTGATGGACTCGTCTAAGTAATTGCTGGGGGTTAGCCACCCTCTTATAAGATTATTTGGGCTATCTCTCTACAGCGATCATGAGACTATGGCATTTTGAGGCTTTTATTTCTCTAGTAAGTTCTGTCTCTGAAATTGCTTAGACACTAAGTTCAAGACTTAGCTCACCTGGTTGTTGACCTATTTTTCTCCTAAATTGTTACAATTTGTTTTCCAGTATTTGGACTAAGTGAGGGATTGTTGGTGTTTTGGTTGTTCCAAAACTTGATTAAGGCATTCGTTTATTATTTTTTGTTTAGTTACAAATGTTATGATGTAACATTCATCATGTTATTATCGTAGTTATGACCAATAACATTACTTACGTTCCTTCTTGCTTTAATATGTCTTTACTCCATTGTCAACGTATGAATCCTTTTTTCTATGTATATACGACTCACACTTTGTTCTTTTGGCTCTCTCCCACTGTTACGATTCTGCTCATTCTTTTTATATAAGGCATACATCTTCTTTCACATAAAAACACCTTTTATACACATATCTTCTTGTCTTTTTATATTGCCTTTGTCTATTTTTATTAATTTTCAGAGACAATTCTTACTCCGTCCTTTGGAATGCATTAAAGTTGGTGAAGAAGGCTTTAACCCTAGGGTTAGATCCTATTGTCCTGTTACACCATAGAGGAGAATTTCTGACTTAATACAATGATTTTCATGACGCCTTGCATTTCAAATAAACCGTTCTAAATTTTTAATTCTTTTTCGCTAATAAGAACCTGTCATGTGTCGCATCTTATGTCAATGTTTACTCTGTTAGTGACTTGCTAGAAGAAACATACGGATGAACGAGTCCACCACTACCATTTTGATAGCAACTCCATTCTCTTTTGTCACCTCTCTCTCGCATGCCAAACCTCCCTTTTTGTGCTACTTCAATGTGAGGCTGGTCCCCCCAGATCCCCACCATTAAATGAGTACACCAACCATTCAACCTGTACTTTTTTTTCTTTATTTTACTTGTTTTGATATTCTTATATGATTGTATATGGTGACAAAAATATCTTTTTTCCCTTTGAATATTTGATGCTTTTGAACGCTTCCTGTTATGATTGAGTATCCAAATTTGTTAAGCTTATATATAACCAAACAAACATTTATTATATGTTAAAAGGTGATGAATTCCCTAATCCATGGTGATTTCTTAGCATGGAGACGTGAGGAGCATAGAAACACAAAACACAAATTCAGTGGCTAGTATAAGGGAGTTCAATCTTGAAATTTAAGTTTCCTTGCCGAATTCAACGGTCAGGTGATTGTTAATGATCAAGGCCCTAACCTGCTGTAACATACACTTCCATTGGTGCAAGTACAATCTTCATTCAACTTTTTCAGGCATCTAAATACATGACAAACTTAGAATAAAGAGAGAACAAGCTACCTTGTTAAATCCATTATAAAATGAACTTAGGTGTACAACTTTTGCTTTTATCAGGCATGCATATCTTAGCCCTTCGAAAGGGGGAAGAGTTCTCACATTACCATGGATGCATATCTGGGGCAAGCATCGATTGAGCACGTTGGACGCCTAATTAATACTCGTGACTTGTTCTTTTGATTGCAATGTGTAATCTGCAGGTTGCTAGTTTCTTAATGATGTTCTTAATTACTTCACTCGCTTACATGTTGCACTTGAAAGACATTAGTATCTCAACATGTAGGTGAGGGATGGTAAACGAAGTCATTTAAGCTTTTTAAAATGTGAAATAACAAGACTTGATACGAAAAACGGTCTTCTTACAATTCTCCGGGAACAGGCGCATGTTTGCAACATAATGTAACTTGAGTCTAAGGTTCCATCCAAATTTAAAATGTATGTCCAATTCAAAAATCAACAACTTAAATGCAAGCCTATGTTTGATCTAAAGAACAATCAGATATTAATCAATCCAATGACATTTGTTCGGTGTTCTTCGTTTTGAACTGAAATGCGTTCATTCCACAAGTTGTTTGATTAATGTGTTATATAAACATAATTTAGTTAAAGTCTCTTTATGTTGTCACTGGTGGTATAATGTGCTTATACTTGGTGAATATTCGTCTTAGCAATTCCCAAGAACTTCCAATAAAGCAGCATGAAACAAACGCCAATGCGGCCTTTTCATCCTCCGTACGTCTTGATTATTGGCTATTCCATTGTTATACATACCAAAGACGATATATCTCTTCTCTAGGCTACATATTCCTTCTATGCATAGAGTAGCAGGAACAAAGCAGTCGATTTCTTATCCTAAAATTTGTTTTCATTTGCAAAAAAAAAAACTCAAAATAAAAAGAAAAAACTAAAAATCATAACAGAAAATAGAAATAAAACCAAATGGCTCCTAAAAAATTAATAATGAAAAATAAATTCCCAAAAGAGTTATAAAGTAATCATGAAGCTTTTATAAATCAATTAAGAAATATTAGAATGCAAGCAAGTCATTAACATTGAACTTGACCAAGTAAGCTACTCAAAACATTAAATGCACTTAGTATTCAAAAGAAGAAGTAATTAAAGTGATATCTAATAGATAGGACTGTTACAAGGTGTCAAACTCTCCGACTACTTGTCTTTGTTTCGTCGCTTACATCTTTGTTTTTCCTCTTGTCCCATTCTCACTACATTACTTTCTGTTAACTCACCTTGTCACCCTTATTTCCCTTACCTTCTTTTGTTGCATGTTGTCTTCATCATCTCTTGAGAACCTCTAATCTCTTTGTTCCAGTGCAAGTCCATGCAACATCATCCCTTGCTCCCCTCTTCATCACTCATCCCTCCAGCTTCTTCATTTTAGTTGTTTATCTATTTGTGTCATCTTTATCCACTGGTCCTCATTATCTTCCTTTTATGGCTTTGGCAACTTTTTTGCCTCTAAATTCCACTTATGCACCCTCGCAACTAGATCCATATTTTCCCAACTATCAAACTACACCTTCATCTAGTTCTCTATCATTCTAATCCTATAAAGAATTCCGTTAAAAAGTGTTGGATACAAGCGGCAAAGGATTTCAGACCTGTGTTTAAGTTAAGCTTCTGACCTCCAAATGAGTCTGTTGGTCATAGAATTATCTCTCCACCTTTGGATCTCCTTAAAACAGATGCTAAGAAATGGAATTATACTTTACTTAGATTCTTCTTAGATAAAAAAGTCGCATTTGCTATCACAAAACAATGGACTCTAAATAACTAGAAACAACATGAATTATAGGAAGTGCTAGTCAATAATGAAGATGTTTTTCTCTTCAAGTTCTCCTATCCAGAAGTTGCTAAAATGATATTACAGCCTAGTCCATGGCATATTCAGAATAACCTATTTTTGCACCAAGCCTGGCACCCTGCATTAAATATGAAATTGATTAAATAAGAGCATATATCAATTTGGACTTGCATACATGTTGTACCAACTGAGTACTGGACAACATATGGCCTTAGTCACTGGGCAAGCTTCATTAGCAAGCCAATATATATGGATCAAGCCACTGTAGAAATCAAAAGAATCAACTTTGCGAGAATATGTATCTTGGTAACCTTGATGGCCAATCTACCTAAGGAAATTCCAATCATCAGGCTTGATGACAATATGGAACCAGTTGAAGATCAGTTGAAGGTGTCTTATACTTAAAAGCCCCAAACAAAAAGGTATGGCAACCTACAAGGAAAGTCTTTAAAACTGTTGAATATTAGGAACTCAGAGAATTGAATACCACAGATGATGCAACGTAAATGTCATCTTCAATCAACCCTATTAAATGAAATGCTCGCATTTGAAATGGAAAAGAGAGCAACTCTCCACTGGTGAATGATCCAAATGGTGACAATTAACTAAGCCTACTAGGAAATACAGAGACTCTTAAGGATCATCGATAAACTGAAGGAGTGCAAATAAGGAAAAGATGAGTAATGAAGCTTAGATTAATACCCCGATTAAAACTTCAAACAAGGAGATAGAAGAAATGGAGAGCAATAACCAAGGTTTTGAACTTGTCACTAAGAGAAACTCAATAAGAAAAAGAAACCTTGCTCAGTGGAGTCAACTTTCTGAAGATCTTAACATTGATTATTAAAAAAGCCAATGCTCCTTACAAGAAAATTTTGATCAAAACCATGATCACTTATAATAAAGTTGAGATTATTGGAATTTTGAAATCTTGCATGAAACAAGGAAACTGTAACTTACTCAAGTTGTTACCTAATCATTAGAAGGAGGTCATAAACCATAGCCATCACCCCAATGGTAGAATTTTGGTGTCTTACGACTTTTCTTTAATATATATTTCTACAAGATGAATAACTCATAAAATTTTTTGGTGTATTACAACTCTTCTTTAATGTATGTTTCCACGAGATGAATAATTCATCAAATTGTTCATCTAGGGGTACTGATTGGGAACTCTGGTAGACAAGTTCATATTTCTTTTTTATATGCTCATATCAAGGAGCATTCTTATGGAGCAAACTCAAAGATGTAATTGATAATATCTCCCTGGGCTCTTAGCTAGTGATTTTAACTCTATCATCAAATTGAAAAAATTGACAAAAATAGATCTTAAGGAAATCCATGTCCAGATCTGAGAAAATGTCTAGCTAAAGCTTAACTGGCTGATCTCCCCTATGGTGGAAAGTTCTTTACCTAGAGCAATAATTAAACTAGGGAAATTTTCATTATAAGGAAACTAGACCTCAGCTTAGCAAATCAACAATGGTTTCAAGCCTTTCCATCCAACTATACTATATTTATTAATAGTAATCTATTCGATCACTCAACAATCATCACTCGCATGTATTTAGTCAGTCCCAAAATCCCTTTAAGATTCAATAATTTCTTAATTGACTTAGTAGGTTTGATAAGGCAATCTAGAATGGTTTAAACGCAAGATTTAAGAGGTCTAAATGGTTCTTCTATGGTAGGAATATAAAATCATTAAGCATGAGATGAAATTTTTATTCATGAAGAATTTAGGGAACACCAATCATTTGCTAAACATATTAAGGAATGATCTTTAGAAAGCTAATAAGAGCTCTATAATAACCCCTCTTCTCTGCACCTACAAGAGATGGAAAAGGTAGCTATGCAAAATTTCTTCAAGGCTCTAGCCTATGATTTCTTTGTTATAAAACAAAGGTCTCACATTGAATAGCTGAAAAATGAAGATAGGAACTCTT
This sequence comes from Erythroxylum suave, assembly GCA_027563595.1. Taxonomy (NCBI): domain Eukaryota; kingdom Viridiplantae; phylum Streptophyta; class Magnoliopsida; order Malpighiales; family Erythroxylaceae; genus Erythroxylum; species Erythroxylum suave. The sequence continues at coordinate 23,497,876 of JAOSBN010000005.1, forward strand.
CTTTCTATCATAGAGTTGTGTTAACCAAGAAAAATAACAACAGAATAATCTTTTTAAAGAATGATGTTCATAAGATGGACTCTCAATACCAACTACTAGATGCGACTTTTAATCATTTCTCTAACGTCATGAATATTCCCGCGAGTGTCACTCATCTATCCCTCTTCTTAGAGAAATCATTAAAGGGTGTTTGGATGCTTAAAAAGCAAAAGTTTTAAGTAAATCAGTAACTATACAAGAGATTGGGGTTGTTTTAAAATCCTTGAACCTTCACAAAGCTCCTGGCGCTAATGGTTGAATCTGAACTTTTTAATCAAATCATGGTCTTTAACCAAGCAAATAGTTATGGATGTTATTATAGAATTCTTTAACAAAGGATCCCTTCTCACTGAGCTTAACAAAACCTTCATCAATCTCATTCCCAAAGGTCGTTAGAGAAATCTTTTTTAGATTATTGATATTTATTGCCTACTACAACTCCATCTATAAAATCATTGCAAAAATCATAGCTCACATATCAAAGAATGTGCTCCAGAATCAAATTGATCCAATATAAGGTGCCTACATCCTTAGAAGCATCATTAGAGAAAACATCTTATTATTACAGGAATTGGTAAAAAAACTATTATAAAGGACTAGGCAACAAGAATTGTATGTCTAAAATTGAGCTGAAGAAAGCATATGATAGTTTGCATTGGGACTTCATCATTAATACCCTTAATGCAATAGAATTTTTAGAATCTTTCACCTAGTAGATCAAACAATGCATAACCACTCCTTCTTACAACATTCTGGTTAATGGATAACCCATTAGATCCTTCAAAAGCTATAAAGGAATTTGTTAGGGTGACCCTATATCACCTTATTTATTTTGTTGATGTAATTGTTCAATAGACTTATTAGAAGAGTAGTTGAAAGAACTATTCATTTCAAATTCCATTGTAGATATAAGAGAATGCAAATCATAAATATGAGTTTTGCTGATGATCTAATACTTCTTTCTAAAGATGATTCCAAATCAATTTCAGCCCTTATGACATCTCTAAAAGTGTTCAACAAACTGTATGGACTAGAGATCAATTACACAAGAGTGGTATCTACTTGTCCAGGAGTGTCATAAACTAGGAACAAAACATAAGATTATTATTGGATTCAATCTTCATCACTTTCCTATGCTTTGTCTTGGCATTATAGTAACTGCTTCAAAATTCAAATTTAGATACTATAATATTCTAATTGGTAGGATTAACAACATAATATTTACCTAGGGAGCTAAGATACTACCTATAGTTAGTAAAGCTCAACTTATTGCTTCAGTTTTAAACTCCATCAATGTATAATAGGCAGCTCATATTGTATTCCCTATTTCTATTATTAAAACCATTGATAGGATCTTTAAAAAATTCCTGTGGTTAAGTAGTAAGGAAACTTTAAACAAAGCTAAAATGGAACGGAATGATAAATGTGTTCCTAGAGATGAAGGAGGTCTGAACATAAGTCCTTTTAAGACACTAAACATGGTCATGATCACTAAGACAATTTGGAGATTATTGAAGGATAAGCAAGCCTTATGGATCAAATGGATTTATGATATCTACATCAAAGGTAAAAGCATATGGAATATTCACCTCAAATCCTCTACTTCATCTCAATGAAGGCTATTTTGTAAATTAGAGACAAGCTCAGGTTATAAATTATTTACTGAATTGGAAATGGAAGATTAATAAAATTCTAGCATGATAATTCACTGTCAATTGGACCTTTGACTAACTTATGTTACAAATCTCAAACCTCTTATTCAATAAGAAGTGACATTAGGTACAAATCTATCTAATAAGGAAATATTCAAACATACACCTGTTCCTAATCAATCAGCTTGAGATCTTCTAAACTTAAACCAATGATGAAGAAGATACCATAATATAGAAGCACACTAATAATGTAAACTTTACCAATCACTCATGCAGGAAACTTTTTCAAGGTAACTTGGTTAAAATCTTATGGACCAAGATAGTTTAGTTCAAACATCTGCTGCCTAATGCCCACTACGTTAAGTTTCAATATGAAACACAAATTGCCGATAGTTAATATGTTGACAAAATTCCTAAATCTCACCAATTGGTGTCTATTATGCAAAAAAGCAAAAGAAAGCATCAGCCACTTATTCTTTCAATGTGAGTTTGCTAAAGATACTTGGAGAATGAAGTTACAAAAATGCTAAATTTATGATGCCTCAAAGGAATGGGATGAGATAATTGATTTGTGCTCAACCATTAAACATCTAAATGTCACAGTGAAATGGTGCTTCTACTTGTCACTTTCCTACCTTGCCATAATCAATTGGGATAAGAGGAACACACAAATTTACCTTGATACCAATCATAACAAGGAGTAATTTGATAGCAACCATATGTTGAGGATCAAACTCCATACAAATGTCTTCAAGCATAAATTTCAACACCTTGATTACTTTAATAATACATGGAGTGTTTACTTGTGAAAATGGAATAAACGCCTTAGTTATATCAACACTTATTTGTTCATTTGCATTATGTGAGCTCCTTTAATGGAGTCACTTAAATCGTAAGTTAATGCTTCCCTTGTATACATTTTTCCTGCCTTTCAATGCTTAATTCATTTCTTATTTTTTTTAAATGTAAGATGAGAATTTTAGAGACTATATGAGAATTATCATAATCTCTATCTGACTATCATATTTGCAAAGAATAAGTTGGTATTAATGTTAGTCAAGATAATGTCACCAATTCATTACAACATCTTTTAGTTAAAGAGTCTCCTATCTTGATCTTTGTTGCTAAAAGTACATCCATTCCTTTCCACCCACATAGCATATATGCTAAAGCATAAGGTTATCTTGGTTAAAATGTAGTCCTCATTCACTAAGTTATGATTTTTATGTGCCTATATAATCATATGTTCTCAATCATCAACATTACAAAAATGATTATTCAGCATTTGAATTTTTATTCAAAACTACCTAAAGAAGTGACACTTAAAGAATCAATGGTCTATACTATCTAGGTTATTGTTGCATCGTTTATAGGTTGTTTGTAGAGACTGCTAAGCTCAACTGGGATCATATAAACAGGTGTATTGTTGCCTAAGTTCAAGCATTGATTTCTTGTAATTTTTAGAAGCAACGATGTTCAGTCCATAGCAACTAGAGACAAATGGGATTGATTTCTTACTCTTGTTCTTGTTCACTAACATTAAACCTCCAATAGTGACCAGATAAGTAAGCAGAAAACCATATAAGAAAGTAGAAAACCAACAAACTCGCTTATCTAATATTCTTTTATATTTCCAATGGGTTTATTATTTTTTGGTTGAAGCTCTAGTTGCCCAATTATTCACGTTAGTCGACCAATGTTTTGGAGTGGTTGATCAATGTTCCTTTTTTAAAGAAATTTCACTATTCCAATTTGCTTATGAGAAGGTTTATTACATGAATGGTAGATCACAAAGCTATAATAATTGACCACCAGGCCATAATTGTCATCCAATATCTATTTTAGGGAATTTCTGGGATCACAACTAAGTTAACTTGAGAAATATTTGGTCAATATATAGAGGTCAACCATAACCTTTTACTGGTACAACCAGTTTCCTTGAGTGGTCGACTAGTACATATAATTTAATCCCCCTCTCCTTTGCCTTTCTTTTATTGTCTCTTTTTCTTGTTTAAGGCTCCTCTAAACCCTGGATAACTCACTTGTATCTTGAAAAACTCCACACCCTATTACAAATAGCTATCCCTTCAATTTTGTCCTCTTTTTATTAAATATCTTTATAATTCACATTCTCTTTGGATAAGCCTCTAACTTAAGGATTAGTTGATAATTTTCATATCTTTTCCATAAATTACATCATTCATTTAATTTTTTAAGTGTGATTGCATCAAAATTTTCATTATAGAATTCCAAATTTAGCTTTTTATTCCATCGTTATTTTGGAAATTTAAGACTATAAATTATAATTCTTTTTTGGAATTGATTGTTAGATATTGCAATTATGCTTTATTTATTATAATTCCAACTCTTAATTTTTTTCAAAATTCGTGCTTGATGCTTTAATTAAAATTTTAATTTAGGAATAATACCGAAATTGGAAATTCTCAAATTGGACAATATTAGGGATGCCACTATCAAAATTGACCTTTTGTTTTGACTCCTTAGATATTTAATAACATTTTTTAATGAGTAAATTTTATCAATCTTAGGTAAACACGTTTTGATTTTTTACCATCTTAGCTTGATGCAAGACACTTTATATTATGCATTTTTAGTTAATAGATTTCTTTTTCATGATTCCGAAAAGGAGGGGAGAAAGTTTGGTGATATTAAATTCTGGGAGAATGATAACATTCGGGGGGTTCTTGATATTTAATTATGCTCTTTATATTGAATTATTTGTTTTGCATCAATTAAAGAGGAGCTAATCATTATATTAATATTTATTTATGTCCTTAATTTCATTATTATTGTTTTCTAGTACCATAAGAATTTTGTCATCATCAAAAAGGGGGAGATTACTGAACCAAGGGAGGTTCTAATCAATATTTTGATGATAACAAAATATAACTACTACTAAGGTGTTTATTATTTTGATGAAAAGAAATATTTGAATAAAATAAAGCCAAAAACTTAAGAAGACAGCGTATGAAGTTGATAAAGAAAAGTTGAAGTTTAAAACTGATGAAATGAAGATCAAAACAAGAATAAAATAAGGTCAAGGCTCATCAAGGTTATTTCTCACTTTATATAATCATTTCATCTTATTCGTTGAATAAGTCTTTACATTTATCAAGAGACACTGAAGCTTTTCTTTTTAACATAAAAGCTTCTTAATCTTTCTAATAATTTTTGGGGAATATTTTGGGAAGTGTTTTAATCATATTTGGATTTTAAAATTTGATTTTAATCATTTGAAGTTGTTAAAATCATATTTTTAGAGTAATTGGTCAACTTATATAGGTTAGTAGTCAATCAATATATAAAAGTTGTTAAATTTGATATATCATGAGACTGTAGAATTGACTAATGTTCCAATAATTAGTGAATTTTGAACTTTTAATGCATATTTGTCATTTTTGGCTCCATTAGTTATTTGGGTCCTAAAACACTATAAATAGGTGTTTTTCTCATTGGTTTTAGTATAAAGAAGTTTATGGGTGTTGTATACACATTTTTTTTCATCTGGGTGTTGTATACACACATTTTTTCAATCATTTGAGTATCACTGTGTCATATTTGTGTGAGTAAGCCATTTTGGAGTTATCAAGTGAATAAGTGAGATATTTTTTAGTTGTAATATTTTTTTTTGGATATTGAATATTGTACTTAGCGGTTATCTGAGTGGTATTGAGGTTTCTCTTCAGCTTAGAAGAAGATCATAAAAAGGACTTTACTTTATCGAGAAAGATTTTACAAAGGTGATTCTTCGCCTTCAAAGAAGAATTATAGTAGAATTGCAAGAAGAGTCTTGGGAGTGGACATAGGCAAAGGTTATTTACTGAACTAGTATAAACCATTTTGCATTCTCTCTTCCCTATCCTTTGTAAACTATTGCTATATTTTTTGATTAATTTATATTAAAAAATTTCATCATCCTTAGTTTTATTGGTTATTGTTAATTGAGTACATTAGTTTCAAAAGCTTGTTGAATTTTATAAACACCAAATTTAATACCCCTCCTTCTCTTAGGTGTTGTTAAAGACTAACATAAGGGTCTAACGTATTAAATATTAATTTGAAAATTAATAATAGACCTATTTAGCTAAAAAGCCCAAATTAATAATGGACCTATTTAGCCAAAAAGCCCTAAGTTAAAAGAAAAAAAGATAATTTACACACTGTAGTTCACATAATTCAGTCCCATCATCTCAATTTAGACAACCCACTTCATGTTAATGTCATATTTTAAACAAGAAATTTTCACCAAAGTCCTTAGCCCGCAAAACCATTTTCTAGAAAATAATTAGTTCATGGAATACTACAAAAAATATTGAGATTAAATGAGCGAATACCTTTCTAAATAGAATCTCGGGACATATATTTTCTAAAGGAAGAATTTCACAGCAATGGTGAATTAAGAGAGATTTCTTAATGGAGAACCATCTTCATATGATCTTATAAAAGTTAAGAACAATACAAGTGTTGCTTTACCTAATTAATATGATCTCAATAGTGAGATCTCACCATTATATATGATCATCATTCATAATTGCATAAAAAAAATGTAAGGTTATTCATCCTTGAAATTATGAAATTCAAGGAAAAGGCTTTAAGTAAGCCTTAATGGATATTGATGAGCCATCTTTTTTTAATGAGGCTACTAATTCACCTACTTTAATGGATTATTATTAGTAAGAATGAGAAAACCGATTGCCAAAAAATATTGCATAGGAGTTGTTAATTTTCTAGTTGGGTATAAGACTGTTAAAAATAAATGGGTTTTAAAAATGAAAAAGCAAAGTGGATGGATCAATTAACAAATATAAGGCTCATCTATTGGCAAAAATAAATACTTAAAGATAGGGTGTAGAGTATAATTACAAATTCTTCCCTATAATGAGGTTTGCCTCAATTCACTTTATTATGGTTATCTATCACACATATGAATTTGAAAATTTTCAAAATGGATGTGAATACGTTATTTCTCAATGAAAATCTAGATCAACATATCTACATGGATGACTATATAGGTGGCCAAAGCTTATGTACATAAAGTGTTTTGCTTAACATTTTCAATATATTTTGATTAGTTTCAATATGATGGAGAAAGATCAGTACGTATAGTCTTGGCAATTAAGTTTGAGCCTGACCCGAAGTTAATGGGCCTAACCTAGTTTGATCAAGCTTCAAGTCATACTCTGACCCTTATTTTATTCTCTACATAAAATGATATCGTTTTACACTAGGTATTAGACAGTTTACTTCTTCCTTTGATAATCGACACTATAGATTAATTACAATTAATTTTACAATGTCACTTAGTCATTTGAAGTTGTTAAAATCATATTTTTAGAGTAATTGGTCAACTTATATAGGTTAGTAGTCAATCAATATATAAAAGTTGTTAAATTTGATATATCATGAGGCTGTAGCAACATTGGTTGATGTATTAGTCAACTAATAAGTGTACTAATTGACTAATGTTCCAATAATTAGTGAATTTTGAACTTTTAATGCATATTGGTCGTTTTTGGCTCCATCAGTTATTTGGGTCCCAAAACACTATAAATAGGTGTTTTTCCCATTGGTTTTAGTATAAAGAACGTTATGGGTGTTGTATACACACATTTTTTTTCATCTGGGTGTTGTATACACACATTTTTTCAATCATTTGAGTATCATTGTGTCATATTTGTGTGAGTAAGCCATTTTGGAGTTATCAAGTGAATAAGTGAGATATTTTTTAGTTATAATATTTTTTTTTTGGATATTGAATATTGTACTTGGGGGTTATCTAAGTGGTATTGAGGTTTCTCTTCAGCTTAGAAGAAGATCATAAAAAAGACTTTACTTTATCGAGAAAGATTTTACAAAGGTGATTCTTCGCCTTCAAAGAAGTATTATAGTAGAATTGCAAGAAGAGTCTTGGGAGTGGACATAGGCAAAGGTTATTTATTGAACTACTATAAATCATTTTGCATTCTCTCTTCCCTATCCTTTATAAATTATTGCTATATTTTTTGATTAATTTATATTTAAAAATTTCATCATCTTTAGTTTTATTGGTTATTGTTAATTGAGTACATTAGTTTCAAAAGCTTGTTGAATTTTATAAACACCAAATTTAATACCCCTCCTTCTCTTAGGTGTTGTTAAAGACTAACATAAGGGTCTAACGTATTAAATATTAATTTGAAAATTAATAATAGACCTATTTAGCTAAAAAGCCCAAATTAATAATGGACCTATTTAGCTAAAAAGCCTAAAGTTAAAAAAGAAGATACTCAATTTACACACTTTAGTTAACACAATTCAGGCCCATCATCTCAATTTAGAGCAACCCACTTCATGTTAATGTCATATTTTAAACAAGAAATTTTCACCAAAGTCCTTAGCCCTCAAAACCATTTTCTAGAAAATAATTATTTCTTGGAATACTACAAAAAATATTAAGATTAAATGAGTGATTACCTTTCTAAATAGAATCTCGGGACATAGATTTTCTAAAGGAAGAATTTCACAGCAATGGTGAATTAAGAGAGATTTTTTAATGGAGAACCATCTTTATATTATCTTATAAAAGTTAAGAACAATAGAAGTTATGCTTTACCTAATTAATATGCTCCCAATAGTGAGATCTCACCATTATATATGATCATCATTCATAATTGCATTAAAAAAATGCAAAGTTATTCATCCTTGAAATTATGAAATTCAAGGGAAAGGCTTTAACTAAGCCTTAATGGATATTGATGAGCCATCTTTTTTTAATGAGGCTACTAATTCACCTACTTTAATGGATTATTACTATTAAGGATGAGAAAACCGATTGCCAAAAATAGTGCATAGGAGTTGTTGATTTTCTAGTTGGGTATAAGATTATTAAAAATAAATGGGTTTTAAAAATAAAAAAGCAAAGTGGATGGACCAATTAACAAATATAAGGCTCATCTATTGGCAAAAATAAATATTTAAAGATAGGGTGTAGAGTATAATTACAAATTCTTTCCTATAATGAGTTTCGCCTCAATTCACCTTATTATGGTTATCTATCACACATATGAATTTGAAATTGTTCAAAATGGCTGTGAATACATTATTTCTCATTGAAAATCTAGATCATCATATCTACATAGATGAATATATAGGTGGCCAAAGCTTATGTACATAAAGTGTTTTGCTTAACATTTTCAATATATTTGGATTAGTTTCAGTATGATGGAGAAAGACCAGTACGTATAGTCTTGGCAATTAAGTTTGAGCCTGACCTAAAGTTAATGGACCTAACCTAGTTTGATCAAGCTTCAAGTCATACTCTGACCCTTATTTTATTCACTACATAAAATGATATCATTTTACACTAGGTATTAGACAGTTTACTTCTTCCTTTAATAATCGACACTATAGATTAATTACAATTAATTTTACAATGTCACTTAGTCACCTCATCACAATGTCACCTCATTGTAGTTCCACTCTCATACTACTCTACTAATTCACTCCTCACTATTCGTCGGTCACCTTCTCCAATCATAGCTATTTCACAGCTCGTTATTCGTCTCCTTTAGTCAATCACTCCCTAAGGTCCCTTTTATTTTCTTTCACCTTCTCTTTGGTTACTTTTCCATTATGATGTTTATTGATGATATGTAATCTTCTTTCCTTTATGATGTGTTTAGTTTTGGAATAATAGGAACATTAATTGTGATTTCATGTGTTATTGGTTATGTTTAGATCAAATAAAAATTGTATTTAATTAGGCATAATATCTTTTAGCATAAAGATGATGTCAAATCGTATAAGATCATCGTCATTTTCTTTTTCTTTGCTATATATGCTTTTTTGTGAATTTGAAATCCTTTATTTCTAGCCTTATCAATTTCACTATAAAACTTGAGAATGTGAATCTTATATTGGAAAGGGATGGGAAAGTAATGATTGGACATTATTTGTGTACAATGAAGTACCATGTGGAAGTCCATTTAGTAGAGTTTGCAAAAATGATTTCATCGTTTGACTGCTGATTAACCTATTTCATGATAGTCAATTTGTAATAAACAGTAAGTGCATGACGTAGCTGTAACTAGTACCGGTAAGTACGGGTCGATCCCTAAAGACTATGAATACTAGTAGTTACCCTTCTCTTATTATCTAGCCTAAGGATTGATTTTAGGTTTTTAATTAAAGGAATATAACACTAAACAATTAAAGAAATAGGAAACAATAATGAACATAAAGATAGTGGAATTCATTTAGAAAACTATCGTTATCAGAAATTAGTATCTAGGTTCAAATCCCTTTAAACCCTTAACAGATTGATCTTTTATCATGTAATTGTTTTATTGATTTATTAGACCTTGGAGTCTCTTATGGTATGCTAGTAGCTGACCTTGAGACTACTAATAACTAATCCTAATGTCTCTAACCAAATTATCAGGTTAAATCTTATAAGATTGTGTTACCGTTTTATGAATCCCTCTGTTAGATATAACCCTAATCTGAAATATTTATGTTATCCTATCTTTAAAGTTGTAATCAACTCCTTCTGATTATGATAGATCTATTCATACTAGGATTTGTTAATCTCTACGCATAAAATCAAATTATCAATAGAACACGTAATCAATTCACAATAATCAATCGAACTAATTGCATTACTGAAGGAATCAAATCATGTCAATGTATTAACATAAGGTTCTTCTATCCTAAATACTAATTGGAAATTTAGTTACATATGGTCAAACATGAAATCAAATATAAACCGAAAGAAAAATGAATTGAAAACAATGTGTTCATAATTCTAAATATCCTTGGCTGTCTTTGATCGAATATTTTTGTAATGAAGAGGCTTGATCTTGTATTTTGATAGATCTTTCAATGATTTCTTTATTTTTCCCACTTCCTTCGACCAAAATAGTCCCTTTTATACATTCTCCACGTCTGGAAATCACCTCCCCAAAATCTTCTAGTCTCTTCTGTCCATGAAATGTCACTTTTATGTTGAATCTAAGTTTTTTAGTTATGCACAGTTTTGTGCATGATCGTGCACAAGAACGTGCATAATTGGAAATCGTCAAATATTATGAAAGTGCACGAGCGTGCAAAAGTGCACAATCGTGCACTCCTTCTAAATTGCTAATTTTCTATTTTACGTCATTTGTTTGTCCGAATTCTTCTCCTTTATGTCCATGAAGGCAATTATCAACTGTAAACAGACTTAGAGCAGTTTGAGTACCAAATATACGATAAAAGTATAAAATATCAAGCAAAATACATCAAATATGAGTGGTAAAATATAGTCAAATATCCATTTGTCAAACATCCCCAAATTTAATTTTTTGCTTCTCCTTAAGCAAACCATAATCAAACTTATAAATTTCATAACATCAATTCATCATCAATCTCAACCTGTTCATTTATACTATGAATCATCATATCATATTAATTCAAATTAACATGTAATCATAACCAAGTTGTCCTAAATCAATTTCCTAGGTAATATTAATAATAACCACATCAACAATCACATTGAAATCAAAAGCGTATTTCTTTACAGCCTTATCAAGATTTCACTTAATGTACTCAAGTGTTTAGGGTGAAAGGTGTCAAAACTGTCAATCAATGCATAGCAGAATTCTTATCTTATGCTTACAACCAAATCACATCTACACCACTTATATGCAAATTAGAAACAAAAATCAAAAGGTATTTATAGGGTTGTACTAGGGCTTAGGTATGGTGTGATTGAGTTAATAAAAAGAAAAGTGAAGGACATTTGCTCAAGGAAACATTACAAGACTTGTTTACAAAACATATTTGTCCTTTCGATGCAACTCTAATGGTACTATATACTTATTCTTTTCTCTTTTTTTTGTTTCTCTCTTTTTTCTATGTTCCCTTTTCTTTTCTTCTCTTTTTTAATTCTTTTCTTTTTCTTTCTTTTTTCACAATATTTCAGTCAGTACTACAATTTAATAAATATTGGACCTTTCTGACATTCTAAGTCTCAATAAAGAAATAAATTAAATATCCTTCAAGGTTCAAAATAATAACATGTTTTCAAAGAAAATATAAGATAGAAGTTAATATGGAGTTTAATCAATGAAAAAGGCTAAGGCTCAACTCAGTTATTTCTAAAGGCAAATTTGAGGGTATGGTGATTTTAAAGAAAAAGGCTTAAATAAGTTAGTAAATCTAAGTGCCCTCATCTTATTAATGCTTCTAACTCAACACATATGGTCTCAATATGTATAATAAAAACAATATCCTACCATACACGATATCACACACATGAAAGAATAATAAGAGCTTGAAAAATTTTGAAAATTTACTCTTAGGCTCAAAAGCTCATGAAAAAGGTAGGCATATGTGTGTAAATAATATGCAATGTCATTCAACTTCAAAATTTCAATGATTACGAAAAATATGACATAGAAAACTAATTTCATTATAACCATCATCCTTTTGAATACAAATTCAAATCAATTTTCAACAAGAAAAGATACTATTCATATACAAATTCAACCAATTTAATATATCAATTAATTAAACCTATAATTAGGATTACAATCAACTTGAAGAAATTAGTTAAAGATTCATTAAACCCATCCTCACACTTAAATTGGACATTGTCCCTAATGTACACAATATAGGCATTTAGAAAAAGTAGGAGGGTTTAGTGGTAATTTCTTGACTATGTATTTTCTAATGTGGATCCACCAAATGTTACTAGCATCCTTGCAAAATATAAAAGAAAAGGATAAACAGAAACAAAAGAAATAACATAACAAAAAATAAAATCCTATATTAATATGAAAATAAAAACAAAATAATATAGAAATTGAAATAAAAATAAAACAAACTCATGGGTTGCCTCCTATGCAACGCTTCTTTAACATTGATAACTAGATGTAACCTACATGTTTAATGTCATCCTGGATCAATAATTAACGACTTGTTTCCAACCTTTTCTCCACAAAGTAGTTTTGCATCCTGTAAGCAAGTCACCAGTTGCAAGATTATTAAAAGGACATAATTGATTAGAATAATAAAACCAATAGACTCTATTAATGCCTTTTTTAATGACAAATTTTTAAAATCGTAAGGAATAACAAAACTCCCTGTATCATCGGCTAGCTTAAATAGTTTGTCTTTGAGGAAGTTGGAACCCTCTGTACTTAAGGTCACTACTAAAATCTCATCAGTAGTTTCCTTACTTGGTTGCTCCACCAGTTCTTCCTAAGCCATCTCTGTCCACTCTTCTTCTTCCTAGACAAAGGCTTCTGGCTCATCCTCTTCAGTTATCTTCTGTCACTTCTTTACTTCCTCTTCTTTGATTGAGGTTTCTTTGTCTTCTTTTTCAAGAAGCTCTTCTTTACTAAGGGTTATTGTCTCTCAGTCTGTAGTATCAGCTTAAGTAGAACTGGACAAATTGCCTTACATCTTGTTAGATAATATATCCATCAGTTGATCAATTTGATTCACCATATTTTATATACGAGCCTTTGTTTCCTGATGCCTCATGTTTGAATCTTGAATATGGTCAATCGTCATATCTCTCAGTTTAGCAGTTACCTCATCACCTTCTTCACTCTGAGATGGTTGGAAGCTCAGATTGTACTCATTATATACAAGTGAAGGAAGTCTCTTATTGATTTCACGTTAACTAACTACCCTTTCGACAAGGCATTCCATTAATCTGTTTGTAACACTTCCTTATTCCTCCAAAAGCTCTTTTTGAAATGTCCCTTCATTCATGAAGCTAATTCTTGTCTTTTCTTTGCTCTTAAATTTGTGTCAGTTAGCATTCATTTCGACAATAGCTTCCATCAATTTATCTTCCAGAGTCAACTAGTTATATGGAGATGCTTGGTGCCGTAAATATCCAGTTGGAGTGTAATCGTTCCATCTACAAGTATAAGAGTTGCTCCATTTTGAATTATAGTTATTCTAGGACGTTGCACCTTAAGGTTGACAATACACATTCAATCTCCTACATATGTGTTGGTGCTTGACATTAACGATTGTACTGATAACTCCCGCCAATGTCTCTGAATATTAGTTAAGCTTCCAAAAATATGTGTTGACACCTAACTCTCCCATATGGTGATGATATAGATCACAAAGTCATATTTTGGTTCTCATAAAAGTCTTGTCTGCTTCATCCATTCATTATGAGTTGTTGTGACAATGAATTGTAATTCCTAAAATAAACCATAACTAAAGATCAAATAGAGAAATTCAAAAGATAATTAAATTAATAAGCGGTAGATATAATTAAATAAAATAAATAAAAGAAAATGGCCAGGGTAATAGCATTTAGGCTTTTCTAATCTCAAAGTCCCTGGAAATGGTGCCAAAAACTTGATTAACCTATTTCGTGATAGTCAATTTGTAATAAACCGAAAGTGCACAGCGTAGCTGTAGTTGGTATCGCCAAGTGCAGGTTGATCCCATGAAGATTATGAATACTAGTAATTACCTTTCTTCTATTATCTAGCCTATGCATTGATTTTAGGTTTTTAATTAAAAGAGAATAAAACTAAACAATTAAAGAAACAGGAAACAATAATGAACTCATAGATAGTGGAATTTACTTAGAAAACTATCATTCTTAGAAATTAATATCTAGGTTCAAATCTGCTTAAAGCCTTAACAGATTGATCTTTTATCATGGAAATGTTTTGAAGATTTATTAGACTGCGGAAACTCCTATAGTATGCTAGTAGTTGACTTTGAGACTACTAATAACTAATCCTAAATTCTCTAAGCAAATTACTCAGGGCAAATCATAAAAGATATCATTAACATTTTATGAATCCCCCTATTAGGTTTGACCCTAATTTGGAAGATTTATGTCATCCTATCTCTAGGGCTGAAATCAAATCCTTCTAATTAGGATAAATCTATTCACACTAAGATTTCTCAATCTCTACGCTTGAAATCAAATTATCAATAAAAAACCTAATCAAATCACAATAATCAATCGAACCAATTTCATTAATAAAGGAATCAAATCAGGTCAAAATATTAACATAAGGTTCATCTAACCTAAATACTAACTGGAAGTTTAGTTACACATGATCGAACATGAAATCAAATGTAAACTGAAAGAAAAACGAATTGAAAACAATGGGTTCATAATTATAAATCTCCGTGATTTTCTTCAGTCTAATGTTTTTTGTGATGTAGAGGATCTTATATTTTGAGGGATCTTTCGTTGATTTCTTCGTGTTTCCCACTTTCTTAGACCAATATCATCCCTTGTGGACGCTCTCCATGTCTAAAATCTCCTCCCTAAAGTCTCCTCCTCTCTTTTATCCACGAATGTCAATTTATATTGAATTTTAAGTTTTTGGGTTATGCATGGTCATGCACAGGAACGTATGTAATTGGATATTGTCAAATATTTCAAACATGTACGATCGTGCGCTCCTTCCAAATTGTTGATTTTCTGTTTTTTGTTGTTTTTTTATCTAAATTCTTCTCCTTTAAGTCCATGAAGACGATTATCACCTGTACATACTTAGAGCAGATTAAGTACCAAATATATGATAAAAGTATAAAATATCAAGCCAAATACATTAAATATGGGTGGTAAATTATAGTTAAATATCTAGCTATCAGCTACAAAGTATGGTCCCAGTAATATAATTCTCTTTTCAACAACATCTCAAAAAAAAAAAAGGGGGATCCAACAGGCTAAAATGATCTTGAAACTTTATCATTGTTTATTAAAGGAGATATTTTTGTTAATTGATCTTAATGGGAATTGTCATAAATTTACAACTAGTAAATTTGAAGATCTCGATAATATGTTGGGCTACACTCATTAGGATTCAGTGCATATTTCTTCAAAGGTAATAAGGAGAGCTTAGGGAATCTAAGAAAATGATGCTGGAAAAAAGAAAAGTATGTAATATGGATGGATAAGGGTCAGTTATTCTGTCCTCTATAGCTCAACATAGGGTTGTTTTAGTTGTAATACTACTAGTTACCTTATTCCTGTTTCCCTTATATGTATAGAACTCCTTTGGTTATATTTGATTGGATATTTGATTCAAAGGAGGCAATCTGGCATATGGAAAAGTAACTGACAGAGAAGCTCAATTCTTACTAGTATATGGTCAGATATGCTATAATAGTAATTTCTGTGTTAAATATAAGGTACAAGATAGAGGATGTTTATTTTTATTTTATATGGTGATAAGGCTCAATAGTATGATGATATCATCGAATAATTATGGTAAGATTTTTTTAATAATTATCAACTAAGATTGGACAAAAATCATGATCGTAGTGGTTCAGCTTTAGCTTCATCTAAGACTAGTGTTAAACATGTGTTTGCAAAATTCATTAAAGAAAAAAGGGCTAGGACTTCTCACAGTATGATGGAGTTAAACAACTATTTGGAGGCAGATGTTGCGACAAAAGTTGAAGGTGTGGAGTTCGATGTAATACTATAGTGGAAGAACCATAGAAGTGATTTCTCAACCATACAAGCGATTACACAAGATCTATTATTGCTTTGGAGTCTACTTTAGTACTGGCGATCGAATAGTCCTTATCGTGCTCAAATTTATCTAATTATTTTAAAAGCCTTTATGTGTGCCCGAAGTTGATTAGATGATAAAGATATTGAGGGTAAACTTTATTCTTTATGATATATTAATTTTAATTGTCATAATATCTTTAATAATAATAAATTATAATATCTTATCTTATATAGTCTTTTTATATTAACATAGGTACTGGTATAGAGACCAATCATTTAATTGAAATTTTTTTAAAAAAATATTTGATGATGAAGTGTCTTTAATTGGTGATTATCATGTGTTTAATATCAATTTAATACAATTATTACATAATCAAGTTTAATTTACATGATAATGTTTCCATATGTAGATGAACTGGTGCGAACTATTGACGATCTTGATTATAATGATTAGTTATCCCCTTTCCTCTACTCTAGTTGGTTATTTTTAATCTTTATTTCTGGATTTACTTATTTTTCTTGTGATTGCATTGGTTTTTACAATTGAAGATTTAATTATTTATTTGTGTGCTTTTATGTATGTTCGAAACTATTGTTTTAACCTATTCTCTCAACTTTAGTCTCTGCTCTCTAGCTATCATTGATAATTTCTTTTTGCACTTTTGCAAATTGTATCAAACAATTGGGATAATATTAGCACTATAATATTCTTTTGTTTTGATAATAAAATGATTTTTATAATATCAATGTGATGTTTGTTGCATAAGTAGACTTATAAATTTATAATATTAGCACTATAAAAAATTTTATTTTGATAATAAAATGATTTTCATAATATTTTACTATGATTTTGTTTCATAAGGAGACTCACAAATGAACCAAACACCATTTATCCATATGCTTAGATAAGAGAATAGTGATTAGTGAAAAAAAGAGATAATAATTTAAAGTGACATTAATTTTAAAAATTAAGCAAGGCATCGGACTTAACAGTTTTGATAAAAATAGATTTTTAGATAACATAATATGTTATAAATTTTTAAACAATCTTTTTTAAATTTAAAAATATTTATTTTTAGTTAAAAATAGATCAGCCTAAATCAATTGGGCTTTAGGTTAGATAGGCCTAATCAAACTTGGGCATAGACTCTATTAGGCTTCAAGTAGCTCGAACCCCAATCAGGTTAGGCCTAGTTTACCTATCTTAAGGCATGATTAGATCTTGTTTCAAGCTCAGACCAATTAGTGCCTAAATGTAGCCCAACTTATTGCCATCATTGATTATGCTTGTCAAGAAGGTTGAAAAGAGTATTTTCAATCCTCTCATTATATACAAATGAAATTTTATTAGTTTCAAAACATTTTATTAATCTCATTATGTATAAAGCTCAAGTGCATAAAATGTTTTTCTTAAGATTTTCATTATCTTTAATTAGTTTCAATATGATCAGGAAACTCCATTATGTATGATAAGAGGGTTGAAAAGAGTATTTTTAATCCTCTTATTATATATACATGATATTTTATTAGTTAGAAATAATTTAAAGTCAAACAATAGTACTCAAAAATAGTTACCCTCTACATTTAAGATGAAGAAAATGAGTAAAGCTGACTACATTTTGGGATTCAAAATTCATAGAAATTGGTCTAAAAGATTTTTAAATTGTTTTAGAAGAATTGCATTAGAAAATTTTATAATCAATGTCATAAATAGAATGTCAAAATCTATAATTAATTATAATGGGCAATAGACATATTCATGGTATTGAACAATGTTTTAAGACCAAAGAAGAAAAGAATAAATGCTAAAAGTGTCATATGTTAATACAATTGGATGTTTGATGTATAAATATGTACTCGAATATCCATATGTTATATTCTTAGGATAGTTATTAGATATTAGAGTCATTATATTAATGTGTATTGAAAGATAGTTAAAAGAATTACCAAATATTTGCAAGGTATTGTGAACCTTGCCTATAGATAATTAATTTGTTTTTTGTATTATTTGTAATTTTATTTACAGAATTAACAATATATATTATGGGTATTTTAGTTATTTGTTTTGCGTCTTTATTGGCACATGCTAATTATATTTCAAATTACTTAGTTTTGTATTTTAAAACTTTTACCAGATTTTATCTTAATTAGTTTTATTCTCTCATAAAATAAATTAATTTCTTAGGCACTTTTTGTGCTTTAGGAACATTTAAAAGCACAATCAAAACGTGGATTCAAATTTAGAGGTTGGGAAACTTGTAACATGAAAATTAAAGAAAAAATTACATAAGGACCAAATTATAAAGTGGGTGAAGGCCAGATTCTCCAATTTGAGGATAAGGGACTATTATTTGGTAAAGCCAATGTTTTAAAAAATGAACTAGATATCGAACAGGCCAAAGAAAAAGTTTAAGATTTAAAGGTTCAAATAGTGTTAAACCATCATAAAACTGGTGTATACTAAATAAAAAGTAAATATTATAAGAATAAATAAAAAGAGTACTCTAATATTTATTATTAGATAATAAATTAATAATAAATTGAATTTAATAATTGAGCCAATTAATAGATAAATATAGAGGAAATTCCTTTGGCTAAATTAATGGATAAATTATTCAAATTTTGTTATCTTTATTCTGACTCAATTAATAGATAAATTAATTAATATTATTTGTCTTCGGCAATGAATAGAATTAACATTTAGTAGGCCTCAGATTACTGCTTGTAGAGAAGAGATATTGATCTTAGGCTAGATGTAAGCTAATATTTACTCATTGCAAAATTCTAGAATCCATGCTTCTAAGCCTAGGTTTTAACACTTGAATATAAGTTTTAAGTAATAATTAATATTTAACTTGGAAAATGACCATTTACCACAATTCTCATGGGACCTAAAGTGGGTAAACTATTGACCGAGCTATCAACTGTTAAACATTTATAGTAAAGTTTCTAAGCTACAAATCATGCAAACAACTCAGGAGAGTATTAGAAAACTTTCCAAGAATAAAATATTTTGCAATGTCACACTAATGAAACCAAACAACTCTTACTGTAAAATAACAAGCTATACTTGTAATAACAGATATCATTGCCAGGCCTATAGGTTCTTGTTGGCAAGTAAAAGGGATCTAGAATTTGTGAACAAAACATCTGATTTTCTGAAAGACCATTACTTGGTTCCACCATATTGGAATGAAATGATAACAAGGGCATAGTAAGGAGTCATGATAGTTATTAGATGCAACCTAAAAGGCCCAAGCTTGATGATTATTCGAACATATATGTTGTTACATTAAGTAATTAGGTCTAGCTTTTGAGCATCAACACTAGTTTTTATCATAATTAGGTGGCTTAGTAGCCAGTATATTATTTTCCTTTTTCTTTTTGAGAATGTAATTTGTTGGAGAAAACATACAAGTTCTTCTTATATGTTGTTTACTGAACTAGTAGAGGAATCTTATGAGAAAGAGATTGTTAATATGCTAGGTGGGTGACCCAAATCTATTTTGGTTGAAGAAGAAGAACACTAATTTTTTGGTTCATAAAAAACCTGCCAGTTTTTATTCATAATAAATAAAAATAAAAAACAAACTAAAAATCAAATTGATTCGTGCTTAATTCAGTCGAACTGGTAAGCCCAATCTTGTTTTAAAAACATTGGGTAAAGCTATTGGCAATTATAATTGCATAAAAATAAAATAGTTAATAAAATACACACACAAAAATTTTATTAATACTTCACAATACCCAACTTGTTGGAGTTATGCACCTTATATAGCTTTCACACCTTTTTTCACTCACTTTTCTTTTAATTTCTTAGGCAATGCATATAATGGACAAATGGCCATATTTGTAAAGAAACAAAGTTGGTAATAACCGATTATAATTGCCAGCTTCAGTGTAGCTGTCTAAAGGAATTCAAAAATAATTTGGCTTGGTATTTTGACCAAGTTAAATATATCACTTTACAAGTCATAATCTAGAACACTTATTAAACGAAGTTTAATTTCTAACATCCTCCCTTAAACTTGGTTTAATCATTCCAAGCATGTTCTTCGACTTGTAAAATGGTTCAGGTTTTAAAGGCTTCATGAAAATATCTACTATTTGCTCTTCAAATGTGCAATACTCAACTATAATTTCTTTATCTTTAACCAAATCTAGAATGTAGTGATGTTTAATGTCAATATGCTTACTTTAACCATGGAATACTGGATTCTTGATTAAGGTGATTGCTGATTTATTATCGTAGTAGATTGTTGTTGGACCATCTTGTTAGTGTTGTAATTTCCTAAGCATTATCTATAGCCAAATCACTTAAGTGGTACAATTTGTTGCTACTATATACTTTGCTACTGTATATAACAACTACTTCTTGTTTCTTTGATGACAACAAAGATGAAAGATATAACCTAAAGTGATTGTTCTCTTTTCAAAGTCACCAGCCAATCACTATCTGTATATCCAACTAGTCATATATTTTTATTGTTTGAATAAAATGTCATCATCGATCATACCTTTAATGTATCTTAAAATTCATTTTGTGGTTTTCCAATAAGATTGTCGTGGTGAATCCATATATCTACTCATAATACCCACTCTGTTAATAATATCTGGCCTAGTTGTAGTGAGGTACCTCAAACTTCTAATAAGTCTTCTAAAGTTTATTGCATCAACTAAATCACCACTGCCGTCTTTCATAAGTTTTAACCTTTCTTCAGCTGGTTTCAAAATTAGCTTGCATGCATCCATCTTGAATTTCTTTAAAATATCTTTTAATATTTTCATTGTGAAATAAATATGCCTTTATTTGTTTACCTTACCTCAATACCTAGAAAGTAGGACATTAATCCCATATCTATCATCTCAAAGTGAGAAATCATATCCTTCTTGAATTCTTACAACAGTCTTAAATTATTAACAGTAAAAATCAAATAATGTATATAGAGACAAACTATAATAATGTCCTCCTTCCTTGTTGATCTTAATATACAAAGTATGTTAATATGGACACTTATGAAAATCATGCTCAATAAAATAAGTATACAATTATACCATGACCTTTGTAACACCCCACTCTCTCAAGACACGTACTCGACATCCTGAGTGATATTCGGGTGCGTACCCCGCTAGGGTGGCATGCTAGAACAATCAATTAGTTAAACACTCAAAACTTAGTATCAATAATCAAATTCAGGCCCATACTTTTATTTCATAAACATCGAAATCACAATTATTATTACACTTTGATCACTCTTATTCAAAGCATTTCCAATTTCAGAAGTTATTTCATACAGAAAATTATATAGAAGTCACGGAATACACAAATTAATACAAAAATAAGAAAGTATAAATGCAGACGTGAACTGATCATGACCTTTATCTCTTACTTGAATGTAGTGGCTATGCTCTTGTTTGGCTAAAGGGGTAACTCTTCTGAGCTTGAAAAATACTGCAAATTTTGGGTGAGTTTTGCAAACTCAGTGAGTGACCATCCTTGATGGCTTACTCAATCACATAAACTTACAGTTTATGTAATTATGTGGTTCAGCTCATATCTTTAATTCATCATGTTGAATAACATACATTTGATCAGTCATTTCACATTACATTCAACACATATCACATTCAGAAATTATTCAAACCATTATAATCATTCATATCAGGCATATGCAGTGTACATTAGACTCACTTTCAATTTGTAACTTTATTGTGACCGAGTGCCTATAAGTGTCCCGTATCCATTGTGGATACCGAGTTCATTGATAATTGTCGCTTATCTGCTGGGGACACAGGGCTCATTTTACATGGTGAGCCTTTGGCTCTTATACACTTTTTGAGCTTTAAGCTCTTTTTTACAATCTGAGCTTTAATCTCTTTTTCACATTCTGAACTTGAAGATCTTTTTCGGTGGCTACTCTGTTCACAACCGCCTTTATGTTTCATGTATTCTTGTAATGGAATGCATCACATTCACATATTTTCAATTAGTCACATGATTTCGGATTCACAATAACTTTCACATTCATCATCGGACCTTAGTTCGGCATTCAACAATTAAGTTGAGAATACACTTATTTCTTCTCATTTACATACAAATAGCACTTCAATATCACATTTATGCATCAAGTCTCAGACCTTCATTGTCCATAAGCAAATCACATTCATATCAATTATATTTACATTGCATAATAATCATAACCATAGTCATTCAATGCAGAAATTGAAATCAGAACAAACAATGAAATGAGACCATCTAGGTTTACTCATATTACGCTCCAGATTAGCAATTGCTTCCCAGATCTAAAAACGTCTTAATGTGGACATTTATCCTACACATCAAAATTATGCAGTACACACATTGAACACAAATTAATAATTGCACAATTATAAGTATTCTTTTATGCACAAATGTGTATGTGGAAAATGTATAATGCATGCTCAACGATAATCCTGGGTATCTTTCTATTATTTTTGTCACACTGTCAATCATATATCAAAATTCACTTAAGTATCATTTGTAAGTAGGGTTTATGCCTCAAATAAACACTTTGAATCTAATTTCATAACCCAATGAATCATTTCAGATTTTTTCTTCCAAAAGCTGACTTTCAGGTCTATTGTTCTTGATCATTTGGATAATGAAAATGAAGTAATTTGGCAATACTTTCTCTAGAAAATTTTTCTCTATCTCTTAAGTTTCTAATGACACCAAGATCAGTCAATTAGGCTTAGTACTCCAAAAGTTATGCTCCAAACATTTTTGGACTATTCTTATACTGGAATAGTGCCCTGTACTCAACTTCCATTAAGAAATTGAAATTCTTAAAGACTGAATTAAAACTAGATTTCTTCAAACAAGTTGTAGCCCTATGTCTCTAGTTGACTCCAAATCAAAAATCATTCCATTTGGACACCTAAAAAACAAGATATTGTCAAAATACCAATGTATATTTAAGCTTTGCAAGAAAGTTGGTCGCAACAAACTTTCCCCGAGAGAAAATCCTACAATTTAGCAGCCTCAAACTTTCACAGAAGTATAATTAGTGAACAAGTTAATGCTATATCTTCTAGATTTTACAACATCCAACCTCTTGCACGTAACACATCTTGTACAAAGATCACCATTTCTACTTCATTTACTCTTCATTCTCAACTCCATTTTAACTCAATATCATTCACCAACAATTCATGACATTTATTTGATCATTAACCAAAAGCAAAGCATATACATTTACCCCTTCATCATTGATTCTACTGCACTCATTCTAACCCCTTTATGAGCATATCCATAACAATATATGAATTATTAACCATCATACATATACAAGAGCAAGACATTTACATAGTTTTTTCATCATCTACAAAACAATTTACAATCATTGTTCATTTTATAAATAAAAATAGAACATCAAAGCATCCCTACCTTCGTCAACAATTTGATCCTTTTTACACATTATTTATATCCTAAATACATCTCACAATCATCCCTATATCAACTTATGAATTATTTCTCATCATATGGACAAGAATATAACATAACCTACTTAATTCCTCATCAACGTAACATCAACTTTATCATTTTCATTTTATCCCAAACAATCATCACAAATGCTTATATTTAAACAATCCATAAAGGTTTAGGTGCTACTCACTTGATTAAGCTTCAAGGTCTTCAAAAAATCATCTAACCCTACCTTCCAATGTATCACAAGACCATCAACTCTCATGGAGGAATGGGTTGGGTCTTCTTGTAGTAAGGTGAAGAAGAAAAAGAAAATAGGAGTAAATGATGGATGAAAGCAAGGTGAAACATTAATGAAGCTTGGTGAAGCAAAAACGTAAAGAAGAAGAAGAAGAAGAAGAAGAAATGAAGAAGGTGAAGGTAGGAGTGACTTATGAAGAAAGAAGGGCAATTAGAAAGTGAAAGACCAACATGCAATTAGAAAGTGAAAGACCAAATGTTAGTCTTTCACTTAATGCAATTCATAGGAAATAAGTGGTTTGGCCATATGTCATATTTTTTTATGGTTTCTCTTGTGATCTTTTAAAATGCTAGTCCATTTGTCTCCCAATTCTAATCCTATTGGCTCTCAATTTTAAATGACATGTGTCATTAAATCCTAATACCACTTTTTAATAATTCTACTACTATTTGATATTTGTTTCTACTATCATTTATTGACTGTCCTGCCACTTGGTATTTTTCCTAGTTTAAAAATTACTCATAATTCTAGAAAATTATGAAATTTCTCCAAAAATTCTAAATCAATAATTTAATTCCCGAATCAATTTTAGAACAAAATTATCACTATCCATATCATAATCACATTAATCAATCATTTATACCCAGAAAATGTCAAATGAGTGCATGAACAAATTATTGTAAAATATGCAATGATCAAATTCACATGTATGTATGATATATTATGCATGAGTATGAAATGCATTTCTCTATTATCACATTGCTAGTTCTCATGTATGATATTTCCGGGCTCCTAATATGGGAACGGGATGTTACAACCTTGGTGCTTGTTTAAGACCATACCATGCCTTCTTTAGCTGATAAACCTTATCTTCTTCTTCTTGCTTTACATACCCTAGTGATTGCTCAACGTATACTTCTTCTTCAAGTACACCATTCAAAAAATCTAATTTTACATCTATTTGATAAATCTTCCAATTACTTTGGGTAGCAAGTGAAATCATTAAATGTATTCTAATCTAACAACAGGTGCAAATACTTCAGAATAATTGATATCTAACTTTTGCTTATATCCTTTTGTAATCTTGCTTTAAAACATTCCAATTCTCCATTGGGCCTGTGCTTTGGCTTCATACCCATTTGGCGCTAATAAGCTTCTTCCCTTTTGGTAAAGTTCTTAACTCCTATGTTTTATTCTTTTCTATGGAACATATTTCTTCATCCATTGCTTTAATCCAATGACCATCATTTGCTAGTTCCTTGATCATTACTGGATCACAATCTGCAAAAAGCATAATAGGCCACAACTTCATCATCATTGTCATCATCACATACTTGACAATCTTTCATATAAGTAGGTGGATGGCGTTCTCGTTGTGAGCACCTAAGTGAAGGTGAAATACAAGGAGATGACAATTCAGGACCTATGAGTTGGCTCTTCAGGAATTAGAGGTGAAGATGACTCTCTAGTTTGATTAGTCGTTTCCAATGCATTGTTTATGAACACTAGCAATGGAAACGATTCTTTTCTTTTTCTGACCAATCCTATACTCCATCTTATTCAGAAGTAACATCTTAACTATTAATCACCTTTTGGATCTTTGGATTATAAAACTTATAACCTTTTGTTTCCATGTTGTAACTAAGAAATATACATTTTTCTGCCTTATCATCTGGCCTCTTTCTCAACTTATCAGGCATTTGTGAATATGTTATACAACCAATCACCCTCATAAAACTAAAATTAGGCTTTAATCCACTCAATGCTTCTTTTGGGTTTTATAACGAAAACTTTTAACAGGACACGTATTCAAAACATAGATCACATAAGTTAAGACCTTTGCCTAGAAACTTTTAAGTAACTTCTTACAAAATAACATACTTCTCACCATATCCATAATAGTTCTATTTTTCCTTTCTGCCACTCCATTTTGTTGAGGATTGTACTTAGTTGTCAATTAATGCTTAATTCTTTACCTTCTTAAGAAATCATCACAAACAATATATTATGTGCCTCTATCCATTCTCAAAGTCTTGATAGAATAACCACTTTGTTTTTCAATATACACTACAAAATTCTTAAGTACTTTGTTTACACAATATGCTTTGCTGTCTTTTTTTTTTTTTGACAAAATGAGTGTTTCACTATATTGTTTTGTTTGATAAAAAGTAAAAATGTCAAAACCAACTTCACAATTTTGACTTTTGAAGGAATCTGCTTGCAAGCATGGTAAGGTAATTAGGGCAATTTTGAATGCCACATGGCCGAAGATGACACGTTGCTTCTATATGGTTCCTTCTTTATATGTGTATATCTTTTTTGTTGCAATATTTTGTTAAAGAAAATGCTAAAACCCCCTTCTATTAGTGATTAATACTATTAGGCACCTGCTTTCTATTCAAACCTTTTAGTGATTTTTTTTTGGAACGGAGAAACTTGCAGTCGTTATCCTTTGAATGCACACTAGGTAAACTTCCAGGTTGATGTAATAGCCTTCAAAGCACGCCAATTAGGTACTCCACACTAGGTAAGTCCTGTACGATAGACTCAATCCAGATAGTGTAGGTAGGGGGATTCAAACACAAACATTTAGTAGTTAATGCTAATACTTAAATCCCATTTTGCAACTGCCCTGTACACGACCTTTCTATTAGAGGTTTATATCTTGATATTTCTGCAAATGTTTCTCAGCTGATTTTTTCTATTTTAAATTATATTATTCACCCCTTAAGTTATTGTAGTGTATGTTATATATATTTTTATTAATTATACTCTCCATATTTGGGTCATTTGGCTTCTATTTTTTGAAATTTGTAACATAGACATCTTTTGATAGAAGTGACCATCTTGAACTTAATTACAATAGATACTAAAATCTTTTATTAGTTGCTTAGTGTATACTTTGTTTATATTCATTGATTGGTTAGCGTACATTTAGCTAATTTTAGTTCAAGTGTTCCCATGCATAAATAATTCGACACTAATGTTAAAAGGTAAAAGTAGTTATTCACTGGTGGAAAGATCAATACATAAACAATATGATTGTTTGGTATCAAACTACAGATTTTCACTAATCGTACTTGCTTTGTAAATGCAGTTTCTTACATGAAAATGGTGATTCTCTAAATTAAAATCCTTTAATTATCACTAACTAGACTACTAATTAATGTTCAATTTATAACAGCTTAAAACTTGCATTAAAGGGCAAGGTTCAAAATAGATCAAATACCATTTTAACATTTAAAATAACTTTATTTTAAGATAACTTTAAATATTCTTATTTAACAAAACATTGTGGAGTTAAAGTTGAGTCACGTAATTTATGATTAGGATTATAATGATATTAGTTGATGTTTTTATGTTTTATCATGATAGCAAATGAATTCTTACACAAGTTTAAGAGGAACTCAAACTGGCCAATTAATAAGATGACAGATGATCTTCAAAGAACATATGCATTATAGGTGACTAAGTCCCAATGTTACAACACTAAATGGGGAGTTTTTATTATATTGCAAGGATTCGCAGAAGGTTATAATACCAAGTTATGGTTGTTATGGATAAAAGTTATGATAAGTTGATAAACATGGGTAATTTATTATTCAAACTAAACTTGATGAAAAGTCATGGTCAATTTTTAAGAGGTTTTATATTGGAATTAGTACTTTGAAGTATGGTTTTCTTAATGGATGTAGGAAATTTAATTAGGTTAGATGGTTGTTTCTTAAAGACATTCCTCATAGGTGCCTTATTAGCCATAGTTGGTTGAGAAAAAAAGAATAAAATGTTTCCTATACCTTAGGCCATAGTGGAGGGAGAAAATTATCAATCTTGCATGGTTTTTGAAATTCTTGATGAAGATTTAAATATAAATGGAAATGTATGGAATTTTGTGAGCGATCAATAAAGATAAACGTTAAATATTCATACATGTGATGTTCATTTCTTAATATGCTTTGAGTTCTTCAACTTACATTACATTTTTTATTATAGGATTTAATTAGTGGGTGCATTAAATAATCTCTTCCCAAAATCTGAACATAGAAATCATGCCTGATATCTCTATACAAATTGATCTATAGTTCACAAAGTCTATACATATAGGAGTTTATTTTGGCAAGCAGTGACTTACACAACGAAAGTGAAATTTAATGAAGTAATAATGCAGTTGAGAGTATTTTGAAGGAGGACTATAATGATTTCAAAGTTAGGAAACCAAAGACTTTTGTGAAGCCATTTGCGAGCATAAAACTAAAGTGTGAAATAGTTTACAATAACATATCAGAGACATTTAACAAATTCATTATGAAGCTTATAAAAAAATATTAATCAATATGTTAGAAGATATTCAAGTTCTCTTAATGACTCAGATACATGAAGAAAGGGATATGAATCATTAATTATATATACGTAAGAGTTAGGATGAAAATCAAAGTTGCATAAAGCAAATTAAGGCACTATATCACTAAGACTAATGAGAATTTGAAATTGAAAGTCACATTTTTTGTAGACAAGTTTATTCTTGATTTATAAGTACAAACTTGTTAATGTAGACTTTGGGATTTAAGAGGAACTTTATGTAAGGAAGTTGTGGCTTGTATACCATATCAAAGGGAGGATATCAATGCTTATGCCAGTTGATACTATAAACGTGAATGTTATTTAAAGAGTTATTAGTATGCCATAGAATCCATTAGTGGTCTAAAATTTTAGCCAAAGACTAAAAATTTGTAAACAATATTACCTACATTGATTAGGAAGATGCCTAGTAGACCAAAACAGGCTTGAAAAAGAGAAAATAATGAAGAAGAACGAAATTTAAACAAATTGAACAAGGTTGGAGTACTTATCAGACATCATCATTATTATGAAGTTGGTCATAATGTAAAAGTATGCAAAGTTAAAGATCAACCTTCGAGACAAGTTGAAATTGTTAAGCTGATTATTATCATTATTTTGCCTTTATTTCAAATGTGGGCTAAATGTTAATTTGTTCATCACAAGGTTTACATATATATATAATGCAGCAACAAAAGAGGAAGACCACCAAAAAATCAACTCCTTTCATCTAATATTGGTAGTTGTATAGTTCAAAGACCTATACAATCAGTATCTATAAGCTAATATACTATGTCATGTATCTTAAAAAATACAAAGAGGGTGGTTAATGGATATTTATACTAATTTTAAGTAAACCTTCTATAAATTATTTAACAACAAAACTGCTTTTGTTTGTATAGGTAACTAAAGGATATGGAGTAACATTTAGGAAAGTTAGTTAGAACACTTATTTTATGGTTTGTCACTTAAAATACATCTTTACACTGCTTATATATAATAATTTATAAGTACTAATATTGTGTTTTTTATTTTTTATGAATCATATATGGATGGAAGTCAATGACAAGTTCTTGAACCTACACAAAATAATGCAATTACACTATAACAACAGGAGCTTTTAACGATAAAGAAAATCTTCACACAAATCATTGCAAAATTGCGATAGTAAATAGTAACAACGATGTTTTTACAAAATTGTCGCAAACAATATTTCACTTTGATCTTAAATACATCAAGAAAAGTGATAAGTGGAGATTAGGTAAATCGTCATCAAAAATTATTTGGTACACTTTGTTTTTATGGCTAAAAGTTATTAGTTACGTTTCCGTGTTTGTAGGTAATAATATTTTGCAATGCTGACTATTTTGTAACAAAATAGATTTTGCGACGGCTTACCAAACATAGGTAAAAGTCATTCGAGGCAGTTTCTGGAATATGACTAAAATGTTTCGACGACAGTTTTGGAATTGTAGCCAAATCTTTTTAGTTACATTTTTAATTTTTGATTTAATTTTTAAAAATTATTATCGACATTTTGAGAAACGTAGCTTAAAAGTTTTGGTGACGAATTTTGATTTTTAACTAAACAATCCTTTTAAATTTTTTTCATATAATTATAATTAATGTTAAGATTTTAATCCATCTTATTATTTGTAATATTTAGTTTTTTGTTGTCAAATTAATTGATAAAATAAAAATAATTAAAAATTAGAAACATTTTTTATAAAATAAAATGTCATTAAATGTTAATTACAAATGTTAACAAAAAAAATTATGTGCAACTAAGACTTGTACTCATCATCACTACTACTTACATAATTTAAGCTAAGTATTTGTTTAACCATTTTTTCAAGCTTGGTCAACTTTTGTTCAGTACGATCTCACTTTTTCTCATTACATTATAATTAAGCCTTAAGCATGCGGTTCTTGTCTTGAAGTTTTGTCAGATGTGGTATTCGTGATAATGATGAACCAATTGGCTTAGGGTCATTACCTAAGACTCTTGATATACCCGAATCTTATACCAAGGACGTTGTTACAAATCTCATCTACGTTTGGGTCATTTTTGGCAGACAATAATCTTTGCAACAATTCCTACATCTTATTATAAATTTTTTTTAAAATATTTAATTCAAATATTATTAGTTAATACTGCATAAATAAATAAACTTAAAAATTAAAAAAAATTATACTTATATAATTATTCTGCACTTCTTCAGATGTCAGGCATTCACCTTCCTTGTAGTATGTAAGTTTTTAGAGTATTATCCTATCACACTCTTCTCTATGTAGTTCCTTCTGACTCTATTTTATTAAAAAAAAGAATTAAAACACAATAAATAACATTGTATTACTCTATATAATTATAACATCCAAACAAAGAACTTATAAATTCATTTTGTTCAACAACAAAAAATTTGGAGCCATGGCTGTGAGTAGTTTTCATTTTTCCTCTATTAATCTTAGCTTTCTTGCATTTTTCCTAAATAAAACAAGGAAATAGTCTTTAAATTAAATTTTGTAAGAAGATTAATTGAAACAAATGTCAAGAGAAATAAGACAAATTTTAACATTGACAGAGGCCCAATAATTACACATTTGACTCCAATTTTCTTGAGTCACCAATTCGAGAATATGTCTCCTTGCCTCCTCATCCAAAGGAAAAGATTTGTAGTAGTTATATAGTCAATAACAATGATCCTTAGCCATTTGTTTCAACAATGAACTCATGGAGCTTGAAACTTCAAGGTTTTTGATATTGATGATATTAAGCTTCATCTATGAACAAGAAGTAAAAGTGAAATTAGTCTTTAAATAAGTTAAAAAATGTATATAATTAAATAAAATGAAAAATTACACTTTATTTACAGCATTATGTAGCAACTTGTCTTCCTTTAATTACTTGGCACATGCTGAAGGTAAGGCAATTCATTCATAACAATGACCCCTAATTCACTAGACAATTTTGTTGATTAGATCTTGTCAATAGGATGACCTTGCTTGGGTTCAATATATACAAAAAACTTGCTATTCATTGCAACATTCATGTGTTGCAACTCAAAACTTTTAGTGATAACTTTACCTCTTTTTTTGATTCTGATATTAAAACCTGTCAAAAAAATTAATGATAAGGAAATTGGGTTAAATATTTAGATATATCTTTGAGGATAAATGTAATTATAGGTGGTAATGATTAACATACCTGTAGATCCCTCAACACTAGTTGAAGCAAATAGAGGTTGTTGCTGACTTGCTTCATTGGTGGATGAACTCGATTGTTGTTGTTAGATAGGGTTGATCTGGTTGTTGTGGGGAAGGAACATCTTCGCAAGTTGCCACCTTCTTTCCCTTGTTTTGTCCAGGTTCTATTATATTGAATATTTATAATTGAAATTATTAAATATTTTCAATATAAAATATTATTAAATTATTTCTCAATGATTTTTTAATAAAAATAAAACTAATTGGAATAACAACATAAATAATTGTAACTTTGTTCCTTAAATAATTTTGAAGCATTTGACAAAACATGAACAAATCATAATCAAAGATGATTGAAACCAAAGGCAACTTTAAGAATTTTTTTTCTTTTAGTTGCTCTTTATTCTTATTACTTGTTTCTTCTTATACTAATCTTTTGCAAAGACTCCTAAAGGCTTCTAGGTTGCAAACTTGTTCCTATTTTGTATTAGGTCCTGTTATAGAAATATATTATTCAATTTAAAAAAAAAGATGATTGAATCTTTGGCCCAC
Organism: Erythroxylum suave; assembly: GCA_027563595.1. Taxonomy (NCBI): domain Eukaryota; kingdom Viridiplantae; phylum Streptophyta; class Magnoliopsida; order Malpighiales; family Erythroxylaceae; genus Erythroxylum; species Erythroxylum suave. The sequence goes on from JAOSBN010000005.1 coordinate 23,529,864, forward strand.
ATTTTGAATAATATTAGAATAATTGTTTATGTGTTTCGTTCATTACAAAGTTCATTATTTGTTAAAAGAGACAATGTATAACTTAAAAACTTTACAAGTCTTGACTTTTCTTTGTCTGTAAATAACAAATCTAACAAATATAAAGAAAATTTGAATCGTATTTCAGAAATCAACATTAATATGATTGTAGTTTCTTTCAATAAGGAATTTCTTACATGTAGTGGACTATTGTAACCAACTCTTAACAAATTTTATTGCATGCTTATAGAATGAAAGTTAATAAGAAAGTCAGCATTCACTTATTTAATGATGTGCATGTCATACATGGGAGGCATTTTTGCTTTAACCAACACACTAATAAGAAGTGCTTAAACCAACATAGTAATAAGAAGTGCTTCAATGATCTTAACTTATGTACAAAGTTATACGTACATCACAGTATTTACAGATAAATGAATTAAGAATAATGAAATACATTGCTTTTACAAAATGAAGCATAATGAAATACATTACTTTTATAAAATGAAGCATAATGAAATATAAAATGAAGTATAATGAAATACATTATTTTTACTAATATAAAGAAATACATTGCTTTTACAAAATTTGTAGGAAAAAGCATGAATCAGAAACTCCCCCTCTTATATATTTATAAGCACCTAATTTTCTAAATGGATATTAATACTTTAAAACCTCCCTTTACATTTAGATTTTTGTTCTTAACTGATGGAGAACAATTATTAGGTTGTAGAATTGCAACATCGTAAGTATAATCTTATTTGAATGATGGCTAATCATAAATTAATTAAAATGGTGGCTTTTCAGTTTTCAGACATTATAAATAACAATCTCATAAAAACAAAAAAAAATTTACCTTTAATCATCATGATCAACATCTTGAAAATCATCATCATTAATTATATGATTAGTCATCATTATTATATTCAGCCAAAGTATCAACGTCTTCATATAATTCATCCTCAATATGGTCTTTGTCTCTTTCTACAATAAGATTGACTTATGCTTCATCCAGTTGTACTATATGGGGATTCTCATCTCTCCTATAAAATAATGATATATCTGTTTTTTATATTTGAGCGACTTTATTATTCAACTTTGATTTAATCTCTTGATATATTTCATCAGCTTCCTCACTAATTACACCATTGTCCCTTTCATAAAATTGAAGATATTTCAGTGTTGAAACTTTTGAACAACCTTCCAATTGCTGCCTATTACAGCATGGTTGAGGTAGAAAACTTGCTTCACTTGACTTACAAGGACAAAGGGGTCATTATCATACCATGTCGTACTAACATTAATGCTCGCAATATTCCTATTCACCTTCATGTCAACAAGATTAAATCATTTTCAACTTAAACTAAACAACCTTTTTATCCTTGATGTAATGCAACTATATTATTTCAAAGATGACACTGTAGAAGTTAATAATTTTATCGTCATGACATTCCTCAATAACAACCCCACAAATTTGACTTCTAAGTCAATTGTCTCAATCTTGTATGTGAAATCTAATCCTATTAACAATGCAACTTATATTTTTTTCCCACACATATGAGGCCCACATGCCAAAGAATGAAATGTTGCTGTCATATCTTGAATGTTACAGTTATGTAAATGTACCATCTATACGAAAAAATGAAATTACAAGTTAATCTGACGTACAAATTTTCATAAGTTCATAATATTCCATCAATATATAATTTACTCTAGGTCCTAGATCATGATAGGAAGTTAAGCTTATGTCTTTCTTTAATATTAACTATCTTTTTACTTCGAATCGATTGTTTGTGCTCTCTATTAAAAATGTAAACAGATATCAAGAAATATAGATTGAATCACAACATTGAAATATGAAAATTTAATTCAAAAGTAATATACATACTCCATATATATGTCAACTTCCTCGCAATTGTTCAAAATATACCAATGGACAATTTCGAATTCTTCTTTAGATAACTCGACATCAATTGTTATACTAACGGACAATTTCAAATTCGTCTTTAGTTGACTCGACATTTTTTTATTGAGCAAGTTTTACAATTATAAAACCATAAATATTCCAAAAGCGTACAAGTCGTAAATATGGTAGTTAAGGTGTCGGTCCCACAAGGAATCAATTAAACTAATTGAATCCTAACTTTGTCTAAAGTACAAAAATTGTAATTAAAATGAAAATAAAAATGATTAGAAAATTTAGCAATTGGATATGGATCAATTAAGAATGAAATTCTAAAATTAATGCAAGAAAATCAAAATTGAACACAACCATTTAACAATCAAGAAATTGCACAAGAAGATTAACCAATTATGAAAAGAGGGAATTTATCTTATTATCAATTGTTAACTTAATTACTTTTGAGTTAATGGGTAAAGGTCCTAGAATTTCGTAAGTTTTATTATCCTCTCTCGAGACCTAATCATTAAACCCTAAATTATAATCCCTAATTGAATCCAAAGTTTTGAATTTTCAATCTCTCAATTAACAAAACAGCCTATGTTCCAATTGATTAAGCACTCTTATAGACAATCAGCTCCTCACACATGATCTCTCTTTATATAATTACCAATTTGATTGTTTATATGATCTATTAGGTTGGTAAATCTCATTACCCAACCTAATCATGTTACTATCAGTTCACTCCCTCGATTTGTTAACGAAGTATGCAAAAATGACAAACAATCACAATACCCAAACACATTAACAACAAAAGTAATCAAATCACCATTGATTCAAGAATAAATCCCAAAAGAGCTTAGAACATCCTTAAACAAATATTCATTATCCTCATATTCATTTCATACATTAAATGAAATAAACAACAATATGAAATGAGAAAGTTATCTTGGAAGGAAGGCTGGAGTGCTTGGCAACAACAACTCCTCTTCTTCTTCTCTCCTCTTCTCTGTTCCTTGGCTTCTTTCCAAAAGTGGCAAATGGAGGCTCCTTTATTAGGGTCATCTTATTCCCTTTTATAGTGTTTTTGCCTTTTAGGGTAAAAATTAGGTTTTAACGATGCCAAAAAGTACAAAATGACCCTCTAAAAATAGAAATGTAAACAGATCCCTACATCTGTCTCGTGCCTGTCATGATCATAGTAGGTATGTTATAATCGTGACCTTTTAAAGATGAGGTTCTGTTATGATCGTGGCAATGATGTCACAATCATGACTATGGCTAGGTTGCTTCTGTCACAATCGTGACCCTAGCTCTTCCTCCATGCTTTCTCCAAATTTTCTCGATCCTCGATCTTCTTCATCTGATCTCAAACACTAACAAACACATAAAAATACCTCAAATGCACAAAATTAAAGTCCAATAATATGCTCTAAACCACATAACACTTACAAAAACATAATCACATTGACACAATTCTAAACCTAAATATGTGCAAATAATCTAATCAACAACTAAAATACCCACTAAAACATAATGTAAACTATAACTATCATTTTCTACCACCAAATGGCCTACATTTTTGGGAGAAAACTGACAAGCCATTATCTTGATCAAAATCAAAGTTACGTTTTAGTTTATTAAATCTTATCTCAACGTCATTTAAGTACATAGAAAAAAATGTCAAGCATTCATTTACTATATAAGCCTTCGCAATAAACCCTTAGGTCGAGCTTTAGTACGTACATAGCACTTAAGAGAGCATAAAAACCTAAACAAAACATAAAGCATTAACAATTGTTACTAACTAATAACTTTTTAAAAAAACAGAAGTTAATATAAATTACCTTTCAATTAGGAACATTCATCGAAATTGAACACGTCCACAAAGTTGGCTTCATATAGTAAGCTGCCAAATGCACCATAATATCAAAAAAAATGTGGGGGGGAATAATAGTTCAAGCTTACATAGAATCAAAGCAATGTCTTTTTCCATTTTGTCAAGCTCTCTAACTTTAAGTGCCTTGCAACATAATTTCTTAGAAAACTCACCCAATCATCCCAAAGTTATGGAAACTTCCTTTGGAAAACATCTATATATTCTAATAAGAATTAATTGTTGCAGAAGTACATAACAATCATGGCTTTTAAACCTTGATACTCTTCCCTCTTTAACATTTAAACAACAGGCTATATTAGATGCATACCCATCAGGAAACTTGACTGATTTAAGAAATTAACAAAAAACTTGTTTCTCCTTTTTAGACATGTTGTATCAAGCAGGTAGAATAATGTGTGACCTATCATCTCTTCTTTTCAAATGCAAATCTTTTCTTATATTCATGTCTTCCAAGTCTAGTCTAGCCTTAATTGTGTATTTTGATTTGCCATCAATTCTCATCACAATTTCTAAAATATTGTCGCAAATATTTTTTTCAATATGCATCACATCAAGATTATGCCTCAATAACAATTCCTTCTAATACAATAAATTGAGAAATATGCTTTTTTAATTCCAGTTAAGCTCGACAACATTTTGCTTTCGGTTTCTATTACTTGAGTGTTTTCTAGCTGTAATGTCACCCAAATGTGATAGTTGCATAACTAAATCATCACCAGAAGACTACAAAGGAGCTTCACCTAATTCTAGTTTACCATAAAACAATTTGCTTCTTTGCCATCAATGCCTATGTTTAAAGTAACAATGATGTCTCGTATAACATATTTTACTTTGTAGCCTCATTGAAAAAGTTTGATAGTTACATACAGGCCAAGCCATGTACCCTTTAGTGCTCCATCCAAACAAATTTTCATAAGCTAGAAAATCGTTTATAGTCCATAAACGTTTCTAAATTTTTCTAATCAATTATAAATGTTTCACCTTGAGCAACATCAAAAGTTTTCGAATCCAAACTTCCATAGATTGTGTAAGTCATCAATTAATGGTTGCACGTATATATTGATGTCTTTACTAGGAGCAGTAGGTCCTAGAATAAGCAAAGACAATAACATAAAAGACTCGTTTATGCACTTCTATGGATGTAAATTGTATGACACTAAACTAAGTCGAACATTACAATAATCTAATGCAATCCATGGACACTTTCCATCAAAGTCATTCCATGTAATTGAATATACTAGATGATGCATAATGTTATCATCAATGCATTTCTCTCCATGCCACCTCATATCTATGGTTGTTTTTGTTGAAAAAAAAAACATTTGTAGTCATGGTTTAATAAGAAAGTATCTCAAGATTTTATGCAGTATCTTTTTCTCTCTTCCATCATCCAATCGCCACCTTGATGTACCACAAATTGGACAAAATTTAGATCTTTATTGTCCTTTATAGCACAACCATACTTGCAATCATGTGTTGATACAAATCCTAATCCAAGGTCCCTTAATAATTTATTTGCATCATATTAAGATTTGGGCAATTTATGTCCAACAAGTAATGCATCATTGAGCAAGTCAATTATCATGTCAAAAAACTTGTTACTCTATTTATTACAGACCTTCAAAAGTACCAACTTGACAACAAAAAATGGTTGTGAGAAATTTAGATACCTTGAATATAATTTTCTTAAGCAACTTTCAATAACTTCTCAAAATTATCTTCTATAATACTAACAATTATGTTAAGCATACCAGTATCATTCATTGTCTCCATATAATTCCCATAATCATCTAACATGTCATCAATCACATCGTCGTCGTCGTCATCATCACCACCATCACCATCACCATCATCTACATCATTATTGTTACTATCTCAATACCTGTACCAATACTACTACAGCTTGCTTCCTTACGTTCGCCAAGATAAAGTCATGGGGTATAGAATTTATCTATACCTTGGATTAACAAATGATTATATACAACATCTTGACTTTGAATGTCGACATTTAAGCAATCTATGTATCGACAACAAATATGACATTCATAACTCATTTGATCTTTAACAAATTGCATGAAACTTCTAACTCCTAAGTATTCAATGGACCATTTTTTATGAGACATCCAATTTTTGTCCATCTAGGTATAAAATTAAAAGTAAATCATTGAATTACTAAATACAATCCTTGGTCTTTATAACATAACCATTAATCACTACAAGTTCATTTTCAAATTTTGAATTTAAACAGCACTATAATATGTGCATTGTTACATAACGCGATTGAGAAAGCATGTTCATACTGTGACTCCTAGGCCCATAGAATATTTCATCAATAAGCCTCACGGGAGCTACATCATAGATTTCTGGCCTATATACTATCCTAGGCATTTATTATGCAAAGGATTGTCCATAATTGTAGGTGAATTTCTAATTTTAATACTGATTTTGAATTAATCACATTGAAGTTCATAAATTAAGTTTGAATTTAAACAAGCATTATGGTATATAGCATTGTTACACCACATAAATCGAGAAAACAAGTTCTCGCCGTGATTCCTAGGCTTATAGAATATTTCACCGATAAGCCTTATGAGAGCTACATCACAGCTTTCCAACCTATATACCATCATGAGAGTTTATTATGCAAAGGATTGTCCATAATTGTTAGTGAATTTCAAATTTTAATATTAAGTTTAAATTAATCACATTAAAGTTCATAAATTAAGTTTGAATTTAAAGAAGTACTATGGTATATGGCACTATTACACCATATGAATAGAGAAAGAAAGTTCTCATTGTGACTCCTAATCTAATGAAATATTTCACAGATAAGCCCTATGGGAGCTGCATCACAGGTTTCCAACCTATATACCATCCTAGGGGTTTATTATACAAAGGAATGTCCAATTTTAATACTAAGTTTGGATTAATCACATTGAAGTTCATAAATTAAATTTGAATTTAAACAAGCACTATGGTATGTGACATTATTACATCAGATGAATTGAGAAGGCAAGTTCTCACTGTGACTCCTAGACTTGTAGAATATTTCACTGATAAGTCTCATGTGAGCTGCACCATGACTTTCCAACCTATATACCATCCTAAGAGTTTATTATGCAAAGGATTGTCCATAATTGTAGGTGAATTTCTAATTTTAATACTAAGTTTTAATTAATCACATTGAACTTCATAAATTAAGTTTGAATTTAAAAAACAATATGGTACATGGAATTATTAGACCATATAAATTGAGAAAATAAATTTTCGCTATGACTCTTAAGCTCGTGACATATTTCACCGATAAGCCTCATGGGAGCTGCCATCACGTATTTCCAACCTATATACCATTCTAGGGTTTATTAAGCAAAGGATTATCTATAATTATAGGTGAATTTCTAATTTTAATACTAAGTTTGAATTTATCACATTGAAGATCATAAATTAAGTTTGAATTTAAACAAGCCCTGTAGTATGTAGTATTGTTACACCATATGAATCGATAAAGCAAGTTCTCTCTATGACTCTTAGGCTCGTGGAATATTTCACCGACAAGCCTTATGGGAGCTACATCAAGAGTTTCCAACTTATATATCATCCTAGAAGTTTATTATACAAAGGATTGTCATGAACATTAGGGGAATTCATACATCGATATCATCAATTATTCAAACAAAGACCAAACATAGATACTTAGACTATTAAAGTAGTCTATATAAACTCATCAATGATTCTAAGAATGTTGCAAAGAAAAACAAAAAGCAATCACATTGTAGACATAAATTAGTTGGACGACTTACCTTAACAGACAAACAATTACAAACTACAAAGAAAAAGGACAAAGTTGGTCGATTATTGAGCAATTTTCAAAACAAAACACAACCTGCAAAAAACAAAATTTTGTATTTAATATGAGAGTGACTTGTTAATAAAGTTGGGTCTTAGGACGTAAAATGTAGAAAATTCTTATAAATAACTTTTTTGGCCACATAACCAGTAGCTTACTTTTAATAAAGTTTTAACAACTTTTTGGCAGTGATGGCCTCACGACAATTTGTGAGTGAAGTAAAAATCAACAAAGAATGAGAAGTGAGAGTACTATAATATGATAGTGACATTAGACATTCAAAGTGAACTTTAGTTGAACAACCTATAAGCAGTAGTAAAACAAACTTCCTAAGACTTATTCATATTCAATCAACCTATTCAACATATATTCACATCCAAACCATAAGTCCAAGAATAACTCATACTCTTATGCATTCATTTATAAAACTAACTTCCAATCTTAATATACATCCAAGTCAAATTCAATCTAATCAAACCCTAGGTACATATATATCAATCATTAAGTCATGATCCTTGGCATTAATAACAAATTAAAAGTCAATCTAGTTAATTAGCCATCATCTCTTTAAACCTTTATCTCTTTTAAGTTATTTTCTTTAACTTAGTTAGAAAAAAAATTGTCTAATATTTCTTCTTTTATGTTTAATAAGCTTCACCCCTAATCCATAGAATTGGATTTTAAAATATTTTCAATCATAAAAATTACAATTAGTTGTAGGAGTAAATAAAAAATCAACAAAAGTTTATCCTTTCCTACCAATTAGACGTTAAATCTTTTTATTATGTTCAATTTTTGACTCACATTAAAACAAATTAACATAAAAGCTTGGTTAATAAATTTGGATAACACTTTTCCAAAATTCCAAATTAAAAAAGGGAAATTGCATTCAAGATTAAACAATGGGAATTGATTAAGAATATGATAATCAAAAACTAATAGAAAATAGAAAGAAAAAATAATACAAAATATCGCTAAATGTTAGACTTTTAGCAACAATTTTTTGTTTCATCACCGATAGCTGCCTTTTAGCGACAAATTAGAAATCGTTGTTACAGAAAACAAAGCCAAAAGTCCCTTCTATTGTAGTGTTATAACCCAAACTTCTAAAAATATAAATGGCAATATAACTCAAACCAGGAGGAGGATCAAATTGAGGGGTACAAGGTCTACTCCAAGAAAATCTCAAGTTTTTTATGGTGAATCAAATGTACATTAAATCATTTGTTGATGAATTTGGACATTATTATGGTTATGTTTGACTAAGATTTTGGACAACCAAGTTATGGTTTGATTGAAGGTTTAGATATGTATTAGTTATGATAGGTTTGACAATTTAGACAATGGTATTAGTTACACTTTGGTTCACAATGTTATATGTATTGCATTTGTATTAGCTATTCTGTAGCATTAATTGAAACATTTTTGAATTCCCATTATTATTTTTCTTGAGCAAGTGTTTCACCTATAGGACATTGAAACTTCATTTTGGTCTCTTGTCAATATTTTTTTCTTAAGTTTTGACCAATTTTCTTTTTCAATGGATTTGTTATTCTTTGATTCTCCTATATAAAATTTGAATCTACAATTTATTGATTATGCCTTTACTTGGTTTTTGGATTAGGAGCTTTTATATCTTATTTTGAGTTTGTAGGAACAAGTTTCCAAGTAATTTGGTATATGGTTCAATTTCAGTGATTTCGGATATCGGTAAAATGTCAAAACAAAAGTATAAGTTCTAACATTCATCACCATTATTCATTCAACTTCCATCAAACTATTATAACAACCGAAGTTTTTCAGTTGGTGCTGAAAGAGGAAAAATTTTTGTTTCATAGCTTCTAAATGATTCAAACCAACTTCCAAATTAAATTACAACATTGCACTATTAGGACAAATTGTGATAATTTATATACAAATCCAGGTAATGCAACTCCCTAAAACTATTAGAGATATGAAAATGTCTCAATACTGGAGCTAGGTACATCAGATGCCTAAGATATGTAATCACATAGGACCTATAAATTATTTAAATGAATTAATATATATACTTACCTTTTGCAAGTGATAATGACTCTTACGAGCAAAACTCTTACTCCTATATACAGAAGATGTCTGACATAATTTTTTACAAGAACAAAACTTAAACTTGTTTACCAATACTAAATGCCTATAAGACACCTATAATTTTAATATTAGTTAAATTTTTGTGTAATAATGGCATCATTAAAACTATAATTGAAATACTTCCTTCATTATAAATTCATTGATAAAAATTTTGATCAATATTAGACTTAGCATTTGATATTTGTAACTTCATCTTCTCTTTATAATTGGGGTAATTAATATAGTGAAGATGGAATATACATGTAAATCACAATTTAAAATTTCAAATTTACATATATATTCCATACCCTAATTATTTTTCAAAATTCCTAAGTTTGTAAAACTCTTTTTGACTTAGATAACCACTTAGGGATGCAAAATTTAATACCTAATACCTTCTTTATTTAACAATCAAACAATAAAAGTTAGGACCCTTTTAGTTTCTTTTCTCTAGCTTTTTCTATATATTTTCTTAATAAAAGTTAGGTGGCAACTTTATTGAATATTTGTTTGATATTTGGTCCCATTTTAATTAAATATGTCTAAAATCATTAGCAACATTACCCTTATATTATCAAGGAGGAAGCCTCAACTTGTATACGTATAAGGATGTCGATGGATTTCAAATAGAGAAGAGAAAAGAGGCAACCTCCAACTATGCCTTCTATCCATAATGGAATCAAAGTATATTGATTGCACACTTGCAATATAGGAGGCTGTCTGGTTGAGATGATTCTTGTAAATCTTAAACTTTATAATAAACTCAAATGAGAATATAATATTTTTATAGATAATATCGTAGCCACAACTTATACAAAGGATCCTAAGTGTCATGGAAAGTTAAAGCACATTGATACCAGATATTGCTTTAGCCAATATTCGGTTGCACAAGGTTATGTAGTCACATGTTAGAAGTTTAGGAATGTGTAGGATTTGAGATGTATGGATACATTTAGTTTATGCATTAATAATATTTCATTGTTTTCTTATAATTGTAACATATGATAATTAATATATTGTATTTGTAACTTAAGTTCATGTCAACATTAGCGATGCTTTCTTTCTTTTTCATAACCAATTGATAAGAGAAAAATTCTCATTTGAGTTTACAAATATGAAAACTTATCGTTGGGTTGCACCCTTCATTTCCTATATGAGTGAAAGAACAAGGATGAAAGATAAATATTATAAAAGAAAATTGATGGTCTCCCTATGTGTTTGAGTAAGACAAGTAGATAGATATATAGAGATGGTATCTACATAAAATAAAAGGAATTAAATATATATAAATTAAATACTTAGTAGATTTTATGAGAAATTCAATAATGAATATGTAATTTGATACTTAAGCATCAAATATTATTTTTTAATTAATGTGTGTAGAAGTTACATGTTAAGATTCGTGAGATACTAAGTTAAATAGGCAATTTCTTAAAAAAACTATTTGGATGTCTAAAAAGATAGAGATATATATGAATCCCATGTATTTCTCTGACCAAAAAAAAACATTTATAGAGTTGTCACCTAATATAAATCTAGTAATTATCTTAACTTGCGGGATTGAATTTGCATATGCAAGAAGAAATGGAGTCTAAGGACTTATTTGGTTATATTTCTATTTTTATTTTTTACTTTCATTTTCAAAATAAAAATTGTTTGATTGAGTTTCAAGTTTTCATTTTTTGTTTTGATTTTTCTTGTTTTCATAACTTAAGATAAAAGTTATTTTTTGTTTTCTTTTTTTGTCATAATTTGTTTTTATTATTAATTAAACAGATTCCATTTAATTATTTAGATTAATTAATAATACTAATTATGGTTAATATAATTTAATTATTCAACATATTCTAATTTATTTTTAAAATTTTGTTTAAAAATAAACCTATCTTAAATTTTGATAATTGTTTAATAGATATATTTTAATTTCAAATATTTAATTCTAAATGATAACTTATGAAGAGAAAATACTATTTGTTTCCTTTTTGTCATAATTTTTTATTAATAATTAAACATATTAATTAATAATTATTATGATTAATATAAGTTAATTATTCAATATATTATAATTATTTTGAAATTAATTTAAATTTTAAAAAATTTTGAAAAAACTATTTTAAAATTTGATAATTATTTAATGTATAGATATATGTTAAATATTTAATATTTAATTCTAAATAATAACTTTGATTTTAAAATTTTAATACATGTTAAAATAAACATTATTTTAAACTAAATTTTATTATTTATTTTTAGTAAAATATAATATAAGATAATTTTTTTATTTTTATTAAAGTATTGTACAAGATATTGAAATAAGGTTAGTTAATTAATTTATCTTATCCAATATTTAACTATTATCAACAATAAATATAAATATATCTTAAAAATCAAACTTTTTTTTTTTGAAGAAGTTTAAAAGCACAATTTGAATATTATTGTTTTCTATCATAATATAACTTGAACTTTAACATTATAGTGATTTTAATTTTAATTTGAATATTTTAAAAATATTCAAAATAGACCTTAAGTGAATAAAAAATTAAAAAAATTCTTTGACGTGACACATTTTATTATTTTTTAAAATTAGTTAATGAATCATATTGCCGTGTATACGTCATATGAGATAGCAGGTACCAAGTGAGTTATTTTTAAAAACTTAAAATTACTAATACTTTTAATTAGGTTAATTATTATGTATGTTAATTATTTCAGTTAAGTTTTAATTAAAATTTTTAATCTACCCGAGTTATTCAATTGTAAAACCCTAATTGAACATTGAACCCCATGTCCCTCCTCTCCCTTTATTTTTTCTTTTACCTTCTTCGGATCCTTCTTCTCTTTAGGCTTTCTATTATTTAAGCTACCCTCTTCAACTTTATCTCTAGACATCTTTTTCGACATTGGCTTCAAAGATGACAACAGATAAACTTGTGCTAAAAAGTGAAGAAATTCCATTGTTTGAGAGACTAAAACTAAAGTCAGATTAGGCACTCTTTCGCCCAAATAGAGAGCCAATTGTAGTACCGAATGCTAATAACTTACCCTTAGGATATGACCTAAAGGTAAATGTCGAAGTAGACAAGCCAGGTTCCAGCAAGCCTTGTAAAAGCATTTTGGGTACCTAAGAGTTGTTGGAAAGAATTCGAAGAGGTGCCCTCAGTACTGGGATCAACAGTTTCACTACTATCATCCTTATCTTCACTTTCAATTTCATCCTATTTATGTTTCGCCTTTATTTTGACTAAAGGACAACACGTAGCCCTTTGTTTGGTTTGCGAATGAATTCCGAGCGTGCCAGGAAATTAAAGTGTTTCCAAATTAGGAAAATAGGAAAAAAGATTGTTACGCCTCGTAATCTGAATGAAATCAAAACGACTGTGTATTGCTAGAAAGGGACAAAAATCTAACAAAAAGAACTTTATTTAATTGGTAAACAAATCGGCAAAACGCAATGACTAAGAAATTGAAAATTTACTGAGAACAATTGAAAAAGAAAAGGACTAGGCTATGAAAAAAATAAAGGATTACCGAAAATAATAAGCTAAAGAATTTAAAATTTTGTTGGGATGCCAGGCTTTTTGATATGTCAGAGGTTGGATCCTTTTTCCTGCTTCAAAACTCCTATTTATAAGCAAAGATATTGAGAGTCCCACTGCAATTCAAACTTGTGATCTTGATCGAATTTTATCTCACTGGATAGAGATAAACGTTGGATAAAACTCTATCTTATCCAATGGAAATAGAGTTTGGACTGATGTCTATCATCTTATCTTCTTATCTCCTCTTTAAACTTGGACTTCTAGACTTCCAATTGAACTCCAACTCTACTACATCCTTCTCTGCTGGACACTGAAATCTGATGGGCCAAGGTCATTGAACTCCTTTCGGACTTCAAACTATAGGCTCTCTTTGGGCTTCGGGTTTTTTGGCCCAAAACAGTAAAAATGGGCCGAACCTATTTTTCAGTGTAAACATTTTCCCCTTGCATCATTGGGCCTAGAAGTATAAGCCCTAAGATGGTCTTTAAACATCTGGTTATATCCTTTGCACCCTTTGTCTGCTTCAATTCCTCACGAGGTTATATCAAAAGGTCCTCCACCTATGATTGGCAATAACTCAAATAGATCCCTATGATGGCCATCTGGACGTAAGTTACTGAATGGACATTGACATCAAAATTTCAAAAGGTTCTCTGACGGATACCACGCCAAATAGCAACCCCAAGGCCAACCCTATACGATGCTCCCTTTTAAAATATAACCTCTTCAGCTCTCAGAAGACTCTAGTGCCATCAATATATAAGGGCTACTCCTCGTTCTTTATTAACCACCCAAAGAAACAGTTTTTGAAAACTTCCCCAAAGCTTCTTCTCCTTTTCTCCTCGCATTCCTACCGTTTTGTCATCGTCACCATCGTCGCCCAATCTCTCAGTGTTCTGCTTTCTAGCATCGTTGAAGCCCAGTCATCTGAAAGAGTTCCGTCACCGTCGACCCCATCGGTAAGCTTGCGCTTCCTTCCCCTCTTCTTCCTTTTTATGACTTTCGTTATTTCTAACAAATCGCATCTTTCTCCAGAAACACCATCATTCTTCTTCTTTCTACCATCAAAAGCTCTGCAAATCACTCAACAGGATGTCAGGTACGAATCTTTCCGAACTCCACCATTTCGATTTTAGGTGACTATTGCACTTTCTGGTGACCACTGTGGTTTCTGGTGACCTTGAGAGTTCTCAGTGACCTCTAAGGTTTCGGATGTCTCTGAAATTTGAAGTTTGGGTGTTGTTGGGTGGTTGGTGTAGTGAGTACTAGGGTGCATTTTAAGAGTGTGCTTGCTTGCAGGTAATTTAGGAATTCCCAATTACAGGGGGAAACTTTGCCAAAATTTCTTCAGAAACTGACGTCCTATTTTTGTATTGCAGACTCAGAAATCTCTCTAGCTTTACCTGCATTTACGGACTTGGTCACCAAATAAGTACAGACCTCTCTTTCATGTCTCTTTTCTCTTCAAAATTTCCTTCGGTCTAAACATCTTTTATTATTCAGGGGGACCATCGACAGTGCCTGACTGTTTCTCCATCCTCCCTAACTCCTTTGGGCACGCCTTTTCCGCTGCTTAAGGGAGAAACCCTTCTTCTCCATCACAATGCCTTCGCCGTGCCTAGTAAACAAAGGACGTGGATCCCAAACACATAGAAGTATGGAGCTTAGGTGGCTACCTTACGGTCACACTTCGAGGGTCGTTGGAAACAGGCTGGGGGTGCTGACCTTATTGAGTTGTCCCTACACCAGCAGTATTTTGACAGGGACCTGATCATGGGCGCCCTGCGTTTCTGAAGGCACGGCTGCAATTCTTTTCTCTTTCCCCATGGTCCGATGTCAGTGACCTTACGAAATGTGGTGGCGATTACTGGCCTCCCTTTGCGGGGAGAGGAGGCTGCTTCTGCTGTTGTCTCAGAAGAAGATAGCTCTTTGGAGGATGCTTTGGTTTCTCTACTTGCCACTTTTTCCTTCAGTGGGGTGAGTGTCTCTAATTTGGTTATTGCCTGCTTCCCCTCTGCTCTTTAGCATTTCTAACTACTCATTTTTCCTCTTGTGTAGGTGGTGAGACAAGCCAAAGACTTGGACGTACCAGGTCAAAACTTGGCTGTGATGTGGTACTTGGTTGTCAAGTATATTACTTGTTCTCCAGATGGGAGACTTACCAAAGAGACCAAGAACTTGGCCCTCACACTCCACCAAGGTCAATAGGTTTCCTTAGCCAGCATTTTCCTCAGTCACTATTATCGAGGACTGTATATGGTTGTAACATCGGAGCCATTCAAGGAGCTACCTCCGTCTACTTGGCATCTCCAGCTATGGCTCCTTCTGTACTTCCCAATTCTACGCTCTTCGGCCACTATTTGGAGGAAAGAAGTTGCCCCTGACATTGCAGCTTCTTATTGCCCATACCCTTTACCTCAGGAAGAGGTTGTGAGGTATTTTCTGAACTTGAGGGGACAGGGTGCTCCTCCTATGTTTCTTTTTTACCACGGTGAGGAATGGGATGTCCTCCCGGTGCATTTACAGTAGTATGTGTCTGGTACGCTCGAGAAGCATGAAAGGGATTGGCGCCTGGTATACGAGGCTCAACATCTTTTGAGTGGGACCTCTGCTATGCTGAAGGGAGGTGGTAAGCAGCTGGGGGTCTGTTGCGAAATCTATATACCGTAACTGTGGTGTCGTCAGTTTGGTTTGACGCAGGGCTGTCCAGACACTATCTAGCATCTCTCTAAACCAAATGGCAGTAGGGTCTCTTTATTGGAGGCCAAAATTAAAGATTTATCGAGAGGCGACAGGAGAAGCTGTCGGATACAGGAATCAGGCCGATCATCTGTGTTAAGAGGGATCTGGCCTTGATGACAAATTCCTTCTATTCCTGGTGGCGGAATATTTCCCATACCTTCATTCTCTCCCTGCCTGCTCAAGGCATGTCTGGTAATTCTCTGATCTTCCAGGACTTTATGCCGATGCTTAACTTTCTCCTTTGCTTTTAGGTGTCCTCTCTCCCTTAGCTTCCAGAGGAAAATTGTTTGTTGCCTCCGCCAAAAACAAGGTTCGCAAGGCTGATCAAGGTAATCACCATTTCTCTCCATCTCTTCCTTTCTCTATTTCTCCTTAATTTATCTATGGTTTGCAGCTCCCTCAGGTGAGAAAACACCTAAGCAAGCCCAAAGTCTCCTCCAGTGTCAAAGCTAGAAAGACACTGGACTAGAAGAAAACTACTTCTGCTGCCTCCCGCAGATCTGGAAGGTTAGTTGGCCAGTCAAAATTTAAGGTGGTCACTGGCACCCTGGAGGTCACCAGTGATGAAGACTCTGAGGGGGCAGGTGAGGAGGAGGAAGTCTTGAGTTTTCATGAGGTCACCCGGGGTCTGGAATTTGCTAGTGACCAACAAGACACCAAACCTGTGGCAACTAAGAATATTATGGACACCAGAACCGCCGGTGACCAAGCTTCCTCTCCACAGACGGTATGGATCTCGTATTGCCAAACTCCTTCTTCCTTTATGCTAGTAACATCCCTGTTGACTTGTCTTTACTCTTTGCTGGCTCTGGCTTCCATTAGTGCTACACTAGAGGAGGAGCTCTCTTGAGAGGACCCCTTGACTGCGATGGACTTAAGTGTCTTTGATCCTCCTTCCGCTGTCCCCATTGTGGTGTCTCGAGAGGAAGCGGCTGCTACCAAGGAAAAGGTGAGGGCTTTCTTCTCTTCTGATTTTGACTCTTTGGATGAAACCACTGTACAGGAGTCACTTCAAGCTATAGAGGTTCTGCTATCCTTGGATCTCTTGGCCATCGAGAAGGTGGTGCTGAACTCTTTGAAAGGCAGAATTAGTAGCCTGAGGGCCCAATTTTCAGCTTGTTCCAGCTAGAGGGAAGACGTCAATCGCCAAATAGGTCACTTTCAGGCTCTGAACACTTCCTACAGCCTTCAGAAGAAAGCAATGGAGACCTTTCTGAGGACATCAAACAATATAAGCTGGGAGCCGACAACCACATCGCTCAAATAAAAGCTTGGAAAGAGGAGATTGCAGAACTTCAAGGGAAGGTTGTTGCTGCCCAGCAAGAAGTGTCTGGGCATTGGGTCTCCTTGGTGGATAAGAAAGAATCCTTAAAGGTGCAAAAATAGGAAGCCACCGAAAGTGGTGAGGAGCTGAAAAAGCTTTATCCTTCCATTATGGCTTGTTCTTCTAATCTGAGGGGAGCTAAACGAACAATTCATGACTGCCTAGTTCAGTGGGATGAGATCCGCCATACCCAGTATTCATTTCTGTAAAACCTTTGTGGATTGCTTGTGTAGCCTGCTTCATAAGCGGCTTATTTTTGGATGGATTTTTTACATTTAGCCTTATACTGTTTAAACTTGATTTTGCTGTAAATAAATGAGGAGCCAAATTTTATTCCATTTACTTGACGCTAAACCAATTGCTCTTACAAGAATTTGGGTAGCCTACTTTATAAATTTTTCACCAGTGGCTGCCCATCGATACGAGCATTTAAATCCTACCCTCTTTTTCAGTATTTTCCCACATAGTGGTATAATATCTCTTCAAGTATTTGCCATTGATGTACTTGTTTTGAGTTTCTCCGGATAGACTTGATAACCAGTAGGCGTTCCCAGGTAACACCTTGTTGACTTTGAATGGCCCTTTCCAGTTCGCTGACCATTTTTCGTACACCCGGTCTTTACTTCCAACGGGCAGTACCAACTTCCAGACAAAATCACCTTCATCAAAATTCTTTCTTCTTACTTTCTGTAGAACCATCTTATTGAGAGCATCCATTCTCACGTGGTCCAACTCCTCTAGCTCTATCATCATGGCTTGTGAGTAGTCCTCTGGCGTCAAATTATTTTGTCATGCACCCTTAAGAGGGCACCACTATTTCTATAGGTAATACAGCATCATGTCTGAAAGTTAATGAAAACGGGCTCACCCCAGTCGCGCTTCGTTTCGATGTCCTATATGCCCACCTGCATCATCTTCTATAGAATGTTGATTATGACTTTGTTTGAGGCCTCGGCTTGTCCATTTACCTAAGGATAATAAGGACTTGATCTTAGTAATTTAATACTGTAATCCTCTGTGAATTCCCTTACTAATTCTCCAGTAAACATTGTCCCTTGGTCAGTGGTGATTGACTCAGGAATCCCGAGCTTGTGGATCAAATTTTCCTTGATAAATTGAATAACTTCTTTCTGCTCGATTTTCTTCATCGGTAGAGACCCCACCCACTTGGTGAAGCAATCCGTAGCCACTATAATGAAAGAATGGCCTTTGGACGATGCAGGGTAAATCTTCCCAATCAAATCAATGGCCCACCCATATAAAGGCCAGGGTTTGATTATACTTGTCAATTTTGCGGCTAGTAGCCTATGGATTTTCCCATGTCTCTGACACTACTTACGGCCCTTAGCATACCTGAAACAGTCATCGAATATGCGAGGCCAGTAGTAATCATGCCTATGAATCAACCAACGCATTTTCTCTTCAGATTGATGAGTGCCGCACACACCTTCATGCACTTGTTTCAACACTTCCATTGACACCACCGGGCCTAAATATCTAAGGAGGAGGCCATCGACACTTTTCCTATGCAGAGTGCCTTCCACTAGAAGATAACTCAGCGCCTACATCTTGATTCTATAGGATGTCCTTCCTTTTGGGTTTTCCAAGTATTCTCTGATAGAGCTCCTCCAATCACCAGCACACTCTACATTGGTGTTAAAAACGTCCACTAGTATCTTTCGGTCCTCGATGGAAGGATGATTTTTCTTCTGGATAAGAACGAACTTATGCATCAGCTCATCGGATATTTTCACTCCGGAGGCCACCCTAGCCCTTAAATCCGCTTCCCAATTATCTTCTCGTGGAACGTAGAATAAATCTACGCACTCAAAATCGTCTAACAACTGAATCGCAGCCATAAAATACGGTGCCAAAAAGAAACTACTGCACTTATACTCACCGTTTAGTTGTCTGATGACTAGTTGGGAATCCCCATATATGCTAAGTCTTTGGCACCGAATTCTTTGAGGATCTCCAACCCAATTATTAGAGCTTCGTACTCAGCTTGATTGTTAGTGCATGGAAAGTTGAGATTGAAAGAGAGTGTAGTTTTGATACCTGCTAGGGATATGATAATAACTCCTGCCCCAGTGGCATCGGTTGTGCTGGATCCATCAAACTTTAGGATCCATGGAGCTCTTTCTAAATAGAACACGTTCAGGTCAGGCTCCTCAATGTCAGGGACTTCAATTTACGATAGCTTACCCTTTCACAGACCTCTGAGGTAAGAATTGGAGAGTAAATTCGGCTAAAGCAATAGCCCATTTTCTTATCCTCCCAGTAATAATCGGCCTTGTCAATATGTACTTGATCACATCAGTATTGGACACCACAAACACCAAATTTTTCATCATGTAGTGCCTTAGCTTAGTACACACAAAATATAAAGCCAGATATACTTTCTCAATCGGAGAATATCTAACTTCAGCGTCCTTCAGGGTCCTACTCAAATAATAAATAGCCTGCTCATTACCTTTAGTATTATTCTGAGCCAAAACGCATCCGATTAAGGTTTCTGACGCTACTAAGTATAAACGAAAGGGATGGTCTTTCCTTGGCGGCATGAGCACTGGTGGCAAAGACAAATATTCCTTTATCTTATCAAATGCTTGCTAGTGTTTGTCTTCCCATAGAAACTCCTCTTCCTTCTTTAGTTTGAGCAGTTCCGAAAAGACCTTTGTCTTGCCTGCTAAGTTAGAGATAACTCTCCTTAGGTAATTAATTTGACCCAGAAACCTTTGCAACTCTTTTTTGTTTTTAGGAGGCTCCGCCTGCGCAATCACTTTAGCCTTATTATCATCAACCTCCATGCCCCTTTGATGGACCAGGAATTCGAGAATATTTTTAGCTCTAACTCCATGCATGGGTCCCACCAGGTGTGCCAAAAATATGTTTGGCCTTTATTTTGACTAAAGAATAACACCTAGCTCTTTGTTTAGTTTGCGAATGAATTTCGAGCGTGCCTAGAAATTAAAGTGCTTCCAAACTAGGAAAATAGGAAAAAAGATTGTTGCACCTCGTAATCTGACTAAAATCAAAACGACTTTGTATTGCTAGAAAGGGACAAAAATCTAACAGAAAGAACTTTGCTTTATTGGTAAACAAATCGGCAAAACGCAATGACTAAGAAATTGAAAATTTAGTAAGAACAATTGAAAAAGAAAAGGACTAAGCTATGAAAAAAAATAAAGGATTGTCAAAAATAATAAGCTAAAGAATTCAAAATTTTGCTGAGATGCCAGGCTTTTTGATATGTCAGAAGTTGGATTCTTTTTTCCGCTTCAAAACTCGTATTTATAGCCAAAGATGTTGAGTGTCCCATGCAATTCAAACTTGTGATCTTGATCGAATTTTATCTCACTGGATAAAAATAAACGTTGGATAAAACCCTATCTTATCCAATGGAGATAGAGTTTGGGCCGGTGTCTATCATCTTATCCTCTTATTTCCTCTTTAAATTTCGACTTCTAGACTCCCAATTCAACTCCAACTCTACTACATCCTTTCCTGCTGGACACTAAAATTTGATGGGCCAAAATCAATGGACTCTTTTTGGATTTCGAAACATGGGCTCTCTTTGGACTTCAGATTTTCGGCCCAAAACAGTAAAAATGAGCTGAACTCATTTTTCGGTGTAAGAGAATAAAAGCCAAGCGTCCCTACCTTA
This sequence comes from Erythroxylum suave, assembly GCA_027563595.1. Lineage (NCBI taxonomy): Eukaryota > Viridiplantae > Streptophyta > Magnoliopsida > Malpighiales > Erythroxylaceae > Erythroxylum > Erythroxylum suave. Next base: position 23,550,907 of record JAOSBN010000005.1, read on the forward strand.
ATAATAATTTTCTTTTAATTTTATTCTATCTTATCTTCATAATATTATTATATCATTCGACTATGATATCTTTAACATTAAAGCATATAAGGGAATTATGGCGTTCAACACTTAGTACGATGTTGAATTCTGAGCATACACTTTTCTACACGCACTCCAGTATTGGCGAACTTTCTCATAGTTGTTGTGACATTTATTGATTGGCTGGCTTAAAACAGAATCCATGATCAAATTGTGCTGTTTCTCCAGTTGAAGTTGGTAGAAGTGTGTGGCCTTCCGGTTGTTTATTTTTGTTGGATTCTGGCAATTGTCATAAGATGCAACTGAAAGTTGGAAAGTCACATAAGATAAATATTTAAGCATACCAGAAAAGCTTCTATTTACAATTAACTATACAGATAACATGGCCCCTCCAAGCTAGGCCTTGACCACACTTGTACATTACATACGACTTAGTCAATTAAGATTCCTATCTTCTCCAATTGTACAGGTGCTGCCATCCCTAGTGCCTAAAGCTAATGAAGTCACCTAGTTTAACGCAGACAGAGGCAAGGCAAATTCAGTTTCAAGCCGACTGAAAACAATCCTATACACTTATTTTACAACTTGGGGGACAGGAGCATTGCATATTGAGAAACAGGTTGACGTTTTGATGCTAGCATGAACATGGACAATCTGCAACCTGTTAACAACATGCATCTCATAAATATTTCATAGGATATTAAATATATAAACCAAAATGATATCCACTGAAATTGTTATAGGATTAGAAAGAAACGAAAAATTATAGAAAATTGAATTCTAATTACTTTTTATGTCCCACAGAATTTTAATCATGCATCCTAAGGTCAAAAACACAAGGTCAGCATGTGAAAACTCTCAGAACTAAATTACCCTGTATTCTTAAAACTTTTAGTATCCACTTACCAAACAGCTGCGGCTGCCTACCATCATGTCCTAAAAACATGATGTCGTGCCAAAACTTCTGGTATCTTGGAGGCAGGAAGACTTTGGCAACCAAAGAGCTCTTGAAGTTTTGCATCACACAATATCACCATTGGATTCATTGGATCCTATAAATTACCAAACATAGAAGAGAATACACATAAGAACTTCAATGAGCAACATTGTTGACAAATTCTACAAGCAGACATGATTATTGCAATTAGCCTTATAGACACCCATATACCCTACAGATAAGATGTCAACGACAAATAAATCATGACACCACTATGCAAAAGACGAATCAATGTTTAGTTAAACCAACAAACTACTTAAAAACCAAATTTATGCAAAACGATGCATTTTAGCAACCTCCAAACTATTCACGTTTATGTACTGCCATATGCGCGTGAAAACCTCTGATTGCGCCATCTCCCTCACACCAACACCAAAAAAACTTGCAAGGGCCTCAGATATTGCAACTGAAGGAGCAGATGTGTTCTGTCTAGGTCCAGCCCCTTCGTCTAGCTTTTGCTTCTTCGAAGCCGGCTCCTCTGCAAACACCATAATGGCATGCGAGTTACAGTCTCAAAAACATAAAGGCATCCCAAAGAATAAGTCTCAAGATTACAGAAGAAACAGTACTTGAGGGTTCGAGAGGAATGATGTGTTTAGCAAGCAACTTATTCATCTTGAACATGTCAGTACAGTCAGTCTCGAAGACGAGACGCATCTCATGGTTGCAAATTATTTTCCTCTTGTTACTTGGGTCTTGGAGGTTGTTCTTTCTTATGTAAGCCCACAGCTGCTTCACAATCTAAACCCAGAAAATTTCAACCAAAGTTTTCGATTTCACTAATCAAAACCGGTATTCTCTGACAAACTGAAACAAAAACATTTGCTAAAAACCTCAGTCCTCGGTAAAGCCGACTGGCCAACAATGGCCTGAAGTTCAGGAGACACCCCACAGACCTTGCTTAGACCACCTGGACCACCCCTTCTCTTTCCTTTACTAGTCCCACTGACCAAACCCAAAAAGATTTTATCAGCAACCAAACAAAACCAGCATGCCCACATAAGGAAAAACAAACGAACAAGAGCAAGCAAAAGCCAAAAAGATCGAACCTTTCCTCAAGAGTGTTGCTGATGGATAACACAGAAGCTTCTGGTTTGACATGTGGGGGAAAAGGGTGAGAGGAGACAGAAGACACGGCGGCGGACATATGATCTTTCCGGCACGGTGATGGTGGTGGCGGTTGCTGGAGCAAGTGTTGGATCTGGGCACGAATAAAGTCGGATTTTTGGGAGAGATCGAGGCCGAGTTTGGACTCCAGCTCTTGAACAACGCCGTTCAGGGAGGTTGGCACAGTGGCGGACGGCTGAGACTGGTCGTGGAGAAGTGACTGTAAGGCTTGGGATATCTCCTGCTCTGTCATTATAGCAGCTCTCCGTCCCACTCTCTCTCTGCTTTCGTGCTATCTCTGTCCACCAACTCCTCTTCTCCGTCCCATCTCTCTCTAGATTGGTAGCTTTTTACTTTTAGTTTTAGACATCTAGAGTGACATGCGGGTTATGTGAACAGCAAACAAGTGCCTGTTCCATTTTGGCAAGTACACCAGAAAAGGAAATGGTAACTTTCGGAGCTTTAGGAATTTGGAAGTGCACACAAGTACCTGCTCCAATTTGGCAAGTACGCCGGAAAAGGAGATGGTAACTTTCGGAGCTTTAGGAATTAGGAATTATGATTGGGATTCTTCACCTTCAACTTCAACTTCCAACTTTGTTTGCAGATAATCAAAATAAAATTTGTTAATTTTGATAAAATGATAAATAGTCATGAGATAAGGTATCAAATGTCTCACTTTAGACAGTGATGACGTAGCAAAAAGTAAGCGAGAGTAGTAACTGAACGAAATCCCAAGTATTCACAGATCGCAAGAACAAATTAGGTCTAGGATGGTGGATGAAGAGAATTTGATCCCAGAGGACTAACAGTCTAACACTGCCACGATACGTCTTTTTGTGACCCCTACTTTAAAATTATGATTGATAGAATAATTATTAATGAAATAAAATATTATTTTATTATTTAAAGTAAGAGTTTATAATAAAATAAGATTAAATATAATAAACAGGGAAGATTTCACGTTATATCTCATTTTATTTTAAACAGTAAAAATGAACTACTTTTGATTTGAAAAGTTTAAGATGGAAGATAAAATGATAAATAATATCTTATGATATTGTATTACGGAATGTTCTTTTAAACAATATTTCATAATATTACATTATTAACTCTTTCATCATCCCTTTCAAACAACAATTTTTTTAACATTACAATTCGATTTACATTCAATCCTATTAAAAAACTTACGTCCAATCAAAAATAGCCTAAATTGAAGCATCCATCCGCTTGCTTCTCTCTACTCCCACTCTTTTTTGTTTTATTCTTCATGCATTTTTATTGGTTTATGACCTATTTTAAGCTTTTAAACAGGTATTCGCTTGCGGCTCATTTGCTACATAGCAACTAATGTTTCCTTGTTTGTTGTTGAAGGCTGGTTGCTTTCTTTTGTAGGTTTTGTTTAACATTTCACATTGATTATGGTTTTGAGTTCTTGTAATTTCTTATCCTTTCTTTTGTTTTAATTTTCATTATTGTTTATGGAACAGACGTGCTTATACTATATTTTATGGCTCTTTTTTTCATTCACCATTTTGTCTCTGTTTCTATCAAGGATTGAAGATTGGATTTCGATCTGCCAGGGTAATTTTGATCGTGAAGTGTTGGGATTTGTACATAAGGAGTATTTAAAGTTCAAGTCTTTGATTCTTGTACTGTTTGTTTGACGCTGGGATTGAAAGGTCTCTTGAGAGGGACTCGTTTCAATTTTTGTCGAGGTTTGGCAGATTATTATTTATAGAGATCCTCTGTTATGTGCGTTTAGAGATTTTCTGAGCTGTCTAGTTACATAAAATCAGTTGACGCAAGTGGAACTTCAAACTTAAATCAAAAGTGATGAATCTTATTATTTCTTCATCCATTACGTGATTATTACGTTTCTATTCTATCCTGATTTCATTTATTTAAGTTGGGAAGTCATTATATAGCTCTTTGAATATAGTTTCGTCTCATGTGCTTTGTCAACTTTAGTTTCTCATAGTAAAGAACTAAAAAGGCAAGGTTACTATTGGAGATTCACCATCTTTGAGGGACAAGTTAAAATTTTTTAGCTCAGTGTTCAAAGAGGAAGTGACAACAGAGATCTTGAGTGAGTCCTTTCCTGACCTCAATAGTTTTGAAGGTGTTTGGCCTTTATTTGACTAAAGGATAACACGTAGCCCTTTGTTCAGTTTGCGAGCGTGCCAGGAAATTAAAGTGTATCCAAACTAGGAAAAATACGAAAAAGATTGTTGCGCCTTGTAAACTAACTAAAAATCAAAACGACTGTGTATTGCTAGAAAAGGGACAGGAATCTAACAAAAAGTACTTTGCTTCAATGGTAAACAAATCGGCAAAATGCAATGACTAAAAGATTTGAAAACTAGCTAATTGACAATTGAAAGAAAAAGGCTAGGCTAGGAAAAAATAAAATGATTGCAGAAAATAAAGAGCTAAAGAATTCAAGAATTTTGCTGGGTGCCAGGCTTTTGATTTGTCAGAGGTTGGATCCTTCTTTCTTCTTCAAAGCCCCTATTTATAGCCACCGATGATGAGTGTCTCAATTCAAATTTGTAATCTTGATAAAACTTATCCCACTGGATAAAGATAAAGTTCAAATAATCCTCATCTTATCCGATAAAGATTAGGTTAGCTGATGTCCATCACTTTATCCTCTTATCTTTTCTTTAAATTCGGACTCCCAGTTTTCTACTCCAAATCAAACTCTATCACATCTTCCTCTCCTGCTGGACACCGAACTCTAATGGGCCAAAGCTAGTATCTGGACTTTGAATCATGAATTTTCTTTAGGCTTCAGATTTTCAGCCTACAACAGTAAAAATGGGTCGAACCCATTTTTAGGTGTAAACAGATGCCCCCTGCACCATTGGGCTTAGAAGAATAAGCCCTATGATGGCACTTCAATATCTGGCTATATCCACTGGACACTTTGTTTTTCCACAGGATAATACCTAAAGGTCATTCGCGTGTGGCTAGTAATAACTCTAATCCCCCCCATACTGGCCATCCGGGCATAAATCATGAACATCGAAATTTCAAAGGGCTTCTGACAAAAGCGCGCCAAATAGTTTGCCTGAAAGAGCCCCATTCGTTGCACTTCTTTAAAACGTCACCTCTTCAGTTTCCAGAAACTGCCATATCGTCCATATATAAAGGCTACTTCCTGTTCTTTATTGACACACCCGTAGAACGGTCTTCAAAATCTTCCCCAAATTTCTTCTTCTCTCCTTCGACTCGTGTGCCTCTTTTTCTGCCACCTTCCCGTCGTTTCGTAATCTTTGGTTTTCTGCCCTTTGACATCGCCGGTGCTCCGTCATCTACGAGAATTTTGTCACCGTCGCCAACCATTAGTAAGCCTGCATTTCCATTTCTCCTTCTCTATCCGTGTGGCTTCTACTTATAACGCATAGAGCAGACTTTACTACGCACCCAAGATCGTCCGTGAATGGATCAAAAATGAAGAAATGCGGAATACCTGATTTTGGTTTTCTCAGAACTTTAAACGCTTTTTTGGGCTACTAAACGCGTCTGAAATCTCCTGGTTCCTTTGTTAAGATCGATCACTGGCTCGAGATCTAGGTCTTTCTGTAATTTTCTTAACATACGAGCGCTCTTAACGGGTCAGAGCTCTGGATGCTCGTGAATTACTTAAGTTACTACAAGAGACCCCCGGCATATATATATATAAGCTTCCATATCGGGCTTCCCCATCACAACGTCGATATGGTCCAGGTCCACACTGAAAAGGATTCATTTTTCACCCGGACTTCGACCCATTAATTCAGATCATTTATTAGGCCACCTTATTACCTTTAATTGGATCAAATTGCGTTCCTTAACCGGTAATTTATTTAAAAACAAAATCACAATTAA